>CM069907.1:43706788-44063139 GCA_036172215.1 Camellia granthamiana | reverse complement strand
CCTCCCGAGCGACCCAATGTTACAACCAACCCACTCCCAGCACATAACCAAGATCCACCCAAAAGAATCAATCTTATCCAAACTGGGGGCGTGTCTTACGACCCTAGTATCTACATTACTCCCTCCCACCTACCCAAGCCGGAGGTGATCCTCCCTGATAGCACGGACTTGTGCATGATGGACACCTCCACGACCCAACCTGAGCCAAAGGTGGTGACCACCGAGAATGGAACGGGGCAGGCTTCCGAGGAGAGCAAAACTGAGTCTGGGGTGGAGCAAACTGAGAATTTAGCTGGCAGAGCTTATGATCCGAGTGGATATATCCTGTCAGTAAGCCAACCAAAGCTGAGTGCGGGGCTGTCGGGAGAGGCTGAGTTGTGTATGATCCGGGGGGACAAACTTGAATCAGCGGGGGATGATCTGACTACGGTGGAGGAGGACTTCGCCAACCTCCAATTCTACGATCAGGAATTAGGGGATGCTTCAATTAACTGGTTCGATTACGAGGAGTCAGCAGAAGTAGTCGGGTGGTTGGATGATCAACCAGATATCGTACCATTTGTGGCCGGAAGGGCCGAGGGTCAGATTGAATTGCCGGAGAGCGCCGGTACGAAGAATTCCGCTCGGGACCAAAACATTTTGAAAACTGAACAACTGACACTGGAGGAACAAGAAAAGAGATGGGATTCTGAGAGAGCCCGAAAAGCAAAGAACCATGAGGAAGTTGAAAGTGCTGTGGGCACGAAAACTGAACATGCTGTGAGCATGAGGGAGGAAAATGCTGAGAATGCAAACAAGCTGGAACCAGACAGGTGCCTGCTAGACGCCAATGGAATGTGGTGGGAGGATGACGACTTGTATCTCGCCCACACAGACGAAGACTGGGCAGGTGGCCAACCAGACAGCACCTGGTACCTCGAAGAGGTGGACCATATGACTAGAAGTGGGCGGTATTTCAAGCCCCCACACCTTGATCAACCCGAGGCATCGGGGAAAGATAAGGAGGCAGAAAAACAGAGAGAGAAGCAAGTTAAGGAAGAGGCTGTACTAAAGCAGCTAAAGAAAATACAAGCAGACATCTCTATTTGGGGACTGCTTATGGCTTCCAGGGTACACAGACAGGCTGTCCTCTCGGCTACGGACAGAGCCAAACTCTCCATCGAAACTACGCCAGAACAGTTAGTTGGGTTAGTCTTTCCGGGAGGAGGTTCCCCGGCATTGACTTTTTCGGACAAGGAATTGCCGCCTGAGGGCGTGGATCATAACAGACCTCTCTACATCTCTGTAGAATGCAGGGACAAATGGATTCCGGTGGTACTTGTTGACACCGGGTCCGCTATCAATGTTTGTCCGGCCAGAACGGCGTATGCAATTGGGTTAAAGCCTGCGGACTTCACACCCACTACTCAAGTAATCAGAGCATATGACAATACAAGCAGGGATGTCCTGGGGACAGTAAAAATCCAAACCAAGATTGGGCCTGGACAACACGAAGTAGATTTTCATGTCTTGGAGGTCCCTGCATCCTTTAACATGCTTTTGGGGCGACCCTGGTTGCATCAGGTGAAGGTCGTCTCATCTACTCTACATCAAATGGTGAAATACCCCTATGGAAAGGGAGTAGCCATTGTTTTTGGGAACTCATCAATCCATCCCCCACCGGAGGTATCTACGCCAGTCCTGGAGATTGAACACGGCATGGAGGACATGTTTATATCGGGATTTACTTTGGCTGAGGCCCGGATGGTGCAAAACATTATGGCTGTGAATGAGGGTGTGTATGTCAGCGCTCAAGCCGTCTACCTCATGAACAAGCTACAGCATATCCCGGGGATGGGATTGGGAAGAAGCGGCAGAAAAGGAGTCGCAACGTTGGCCGAAGTGCCACATAATCCACATACCTTTGGACTGGGTTATCTGCCCACCAAAGAAGACTGGGCGAGGAAAGGAAAGGAAATGGCCGGCAGGGCCAGAGCGAAGCAGGCTGGGAAGCCTTTTGATCTAATGCATAGGCCCATCTGGGGTACCCTGAACGGACGCTTCGTCCGGGAGGGGGAAGATTTTCCATTTTGTGGCTTCCCAGAGCCGTGGTTCAACGCGGAGAGGAAGCGCGTACCAGGCTTCGAAATCTTCTTCGACCTGCAACTATCCGGGGATGACGTTGCCACAGAGCAGACAGACCCAACAACTGAGGTTGAGCAGAATAAGGCAGAGGATGCTGAGGGCACGGAATTGGAAATGGGGGTAGCACTGGCATGTCTCCTCTCTGATCCTCCGATCGACCAAGATTGCTTGGGGAATAACGTCGCGGTTTCCATGATTGGAGATGAAACGGCTGCGAACCGACCAGCAGCTATCTTGGATGCATCGATCGCACCCTCTCTCACTTGGCAGTACGAGGAGGGATTCTTATCCAGCAGCACCGGGTCAGGTAGTGAGCCGGAGTCTGATTCCACCGAGTCCTGTGAGTCGGAATCAGATTCCAGCTCGACTGAGTCTGAGTCTGGTACTCCTGGGGGTGTCAACCCGGATGCCACAGTCCGGTCCAGGTCGTCTTTTTCCTTTTCATTTGAGTCTGTTGTAACCGATGAAATGGACGATTTGGATGCACTTAATGAGAATGAACTGCCTGTGGTTTCCTAGTACTTTTCTGTGCCCCTAATTTATTGCATTAATTCGGACTTTCAAAATTTTGATCAAAACGACGAGGACGAAGTTCCTCCGGTTTTACAACGACTAATTGAGCAAGAGCAAGAGAGATTTGTTAAGCCATTAATGGATGAAATCATTTCTGTGAACATTGGTACTGAGAAGGACCCGCGGCTGGTCCAGATCGGGTCCACGTTGTCTTCGGAGGAACGCGAGCGCTTAGTCGCTTTATTAAAAGATTTCAAAGATGTTTTCGCGTGGTCCTACGAAGACATGCCTGGAATCGATCCTGAGATTGTACAGCATCGGATCCCCCCTTGACCCCGAGGCCCGACCTGTCAAGCAGAAGCTCAGAAGGATCCGCCCGGATTGGGCTCTTAAGATCAAGGAAGAGGTCACCAAGCAAATTGACGCAGGCTTCCTGCTGGTATCTGAATACCCGACTTGGTTGGCCAACATTGTCCCGGTGCCGAAGAAAGATGGCAGGATCCGAGTGTGTGTAGACTTCAGGGATTTGAACAGAGCTAGTCCGAAGGACGACTTTCCCCTACCGCACATCGATGAGTTAGTGGACTTCACAGCAGGGCATGCATTGCTCTCATTCATGGATGGCTTTTCAGGTTATAACCAGATAGTGATGGCGCCAGAGGACAGGGAGAAGACTGCATTCACCACCCTGTGGGGGACATACTGCTATCGGGTAATGCCGTTTGGGTTAAAGAACGCTGGGGCTACTTATCAACGGGCCGCGACCACAATACTACATGATATGATCCACAAAGAGGTTGAGGTGTATGTGGACGACATGATTGTCAAGTCCAAAGAAAGAGAGGGCCACTACACCGCCTTGCACAAGTTTTTCCAAAGGATCAGGGAATTCCGGTTGCGGCTAAACCCTCAGAAATGTACGTTTGGTGTTACAGCGGGAAAAATGCTGGGGTTTCTGATTACACAAAGGGGCATCGAGGTCGACCCTTCCAAGATCAAGGCCATCTTAGAAATGCCACCACCAAGGACTGAAAAAGAGGTGCGAGGCTTTCTGGGTAAAGTGCAATTCATAAGACGGTTTATTTCAAAACTAACATTGACTTGTGAACCACTTTTTGGCCTCCTGAAGAAAGGAAAGAAGTTCCAATGGGACGGCCGATGTCAAGCTGCATTTGAACAGATTAAAGAATATCTACAGAACCCACCCGTTTTATCACTAGCAGAACCAGGGAAACCGTTGATTTTGTATCTGTCAGTGACTGAGACCACGATGGGCTGCATGCTTGCACAAGAAACAGAAGATAAGGTGGAGAAAGCCATCTACTATTTGAGCAAGAAGATGCTGGAATATGAGACCCGATATACACCGCTGGAAAAGGCTTGCTTAGCTCTGGTATGGGCTACCAGGAAGCTGCGGCACTACCTGTTAGCTCACTCTGTAATGTTGGTTTCACGACTAGATCCCATCAAATATCTCTTCGAGAAACCAGCGCTTACGGGTAGGCTAGCTCGTTGGTTGCTGTTGCTCTCCGAATTTGATCTCACATATGTGACGCGCAAGTCAGTGAAAGGAAGAGCAGTGGCAGAGTTCCTTGCCAACCACCCGGTTGAGGGGGATGAAGCAGTTGAGTATCAATTCCCAGATGAAGCAATTCTGCATATCGACGAAGAAACTTGGACGATGTACTTTGACGGAGCGTCAAATCAACATGGGTATGGGATAGGAGTGTTGCTGATAGCACCCGACAATTCCCGTATCCCTCTAGCCTTCAAACTCCGTTTCAAAGTCTCAAATAATGAAGCAGAATACGAAGCGTGCATTGCTGGTTTGGAAGCAGCCCTAGAACTAGGGGCAAGACGGCTGGACGTCATTGGGGATTCGAACCTTGTTGTGTCTCAAGCTAAAGGAGACTGGAAAGTTAAAGAGGAAAATATGATGATGTATCACCAGACCTTGGATTTGCTGATTCCTCGGTTTGAGAAGCTAAGTTTTACTCATCTACAGAGAGAGAACAACAGGTTCGCAGATTCATTAGCAACTCTATCATCTATGATAGACATCCCGAGTGGAATCCGGATGCGTCCAGTCATCATTGATCAGAAATTTGCACCTGCCTATGAGTCGATTGCAACCATAGATGAAGTTCAGGATGAACACCCCTGGTACTACGATATCTGGAACTTTTTGGAGAAAGAAGCATACCCGCCAGGGGTAAATGCCAAAGACAAGAGGGCAATCAGAAGAATGGCAATCCAGTTCATCATCTGCGGGGGTAAACTGTATAAACGGGGTTATCTGGGAATGCATAAACTGTGCGTTGATGCTGAAGAGTCCAAGCGTCTGATGGAAGCCATCCACGGGGGTGAATGTGGTGCACATATGAATGGAGTGATGTTGGCACGGAAGATCCTTAGACAAGGGTATTATTGGTCCACTATGGAGGAGGATTGTATTGGTTTCGTCCGGCGATGCCACAAGTGTCAAATTCATGCAAATCGCATGAACATCCCGCCGTCAAAGCTGTACAACATGACTTCGCCATGGCCGTTTTCTGTCTGGGGAATTGATGTAATTGGAGCTGTTACGCCGAAGGGGTCGAACGGGCATGAGTTCATCTTAGTAGCGATAGATTATTTCACGAAGTGGGTTGAGGCCCAATCTTATGCAGTGTTGAAAGCTTCACACGTTGCAAAATTCATCAGAAACAACATTATCTGTCGCTACGGAGTCCCAAATGAAATAGTTTCAGACAATGGTTCCCACTTCAAGAAAGAGGTGATTGACTTGTTGGAGAAATACAATGTGGCTTTTCATAAGTCGTCTACTTACCGGCCGCAAACCAATGGAGCAGTTGAGGCCGCCAACAAGAACATCAAGCGCATACTACAGAAGATGGTGGAAACCTATCGGGACTGGCCAGATAAGCTGCCGTTTGCTCTGTGGGGCTACAGGACTTCGATCAGAACTTCTACTGGGGCGACTCCGTACTCATTGGTCTATGGGATGGAGGCCGTTCTGCCTATTGAGATTGAGGTCCCGTCATTACGAGTATTGGCCGAGTGCCAGATAGCCGAAACGGATTGGCAGCAGAACAGATTTGAGGAACTCATGCTTTTCGATGAAAGAAGGTTGAAAGCACTGTACCACGTCCAAAGCTATCAACGCAGAATCGCCCGGGCTTTTAACAAGAAGGTTAAGTCCAGAAATTTAAAAGAAGGAGATTTGGTACTCAAAGACAACCGAGCTCCCATTCACGACCCAAGGGGCAAGTTCAGACCCAATTGGACTGGTCCCTACATCATCAAGTCAATCTGGTCAGGTGGAGCTGTGGTTCTGATGGATCTAGATGGCTTGGAGTTTTCCCAACCGATCAACATGGACAAGTTGAAGAAATACTACCCCTGAGAGGCTCGCTAGGCCGAAAACCCGAAAGGGCGACCTAGGCAAAACTCAGAGCATAGAAAATTTGAAATAATACAAACTGAGCTCGCAAGGTTGAAAACCCGCAAAGGGCGGCCTTGGCAAAAGTTAGAGCGCAAAAGAAGAGTAAAAATACCCGAGCGAACCTAAGCTTGAACTACGTAAGACTTGATTCCCATTTTTGGGATACGTAGGCAGCTTCATCTTGAAGTTCAGTCACAATCTTTTCCCCGATCAACTTTGTCCATTTTGATCATCTCAGTCATCTTTATTCATCAGCATTTACTGTGATCTCCGGTACAGTGCTATTCAAACTAGGGGCAACTTTCCGTTGCAATGAAGTGTTCCGGCATCATCCAGACTAGGGGCAACTTTCCGTTGCCTTGAAATGCCAAGGCACTTTTCAGACTAGGGGCAACTTTCCAGTTGCTAGGATCCGGGGTTGTGTATCTCAGTGACAGATCTCAGGTGTGTCCAGTTCTGATCCATATCGAAAATAGTTTTGAAAAGTTTTAATAAAAGTTGACTTTGCTCAAAGTAATCTTTTCACAACTAAGACCATTTTTGGACTAAAAGTGGAGAATTTTCAGTACCACAACCTTCAATTTCATTGATTTCAAAACAGAGTTCTTTTGCTCTTGCATACAATTGAAGTTGCTTTTTTTTTATTATTTATTATTATTACATTCAGAAAGAAAACTTGAAAGTACTAATAAAGCAATAAATCTGGGGCATAGTTCAGTCAGGTGTCCCTGCGCCCCCTTCCAGAGCTAGTTGAAGCCTCTGATGCCAACTTGGGCCCAACTTGTGCTTCTTCGTTGAGCCAATCCCAGCACTCATCAGACAAAGTGCAACTGAAAACAGGGGCGGGGGACAAAAGCTCTCTAGTCCTCCAAGCTGTAATATGCCGGGCAAGATGTGCGCCTCGGACTGGGAATGTAGCCGGATACTCTATCCCCTCCGGAGGGCAAGTCTGATCATGGCCAAACTGGCGCAGAATACGGAATGGGAAATAGAATACACAGTGAGTCAAGCCGATCAGACGGATCCCGGTATCCTGGAACATGCTGTAGCTCATCGCTGGAAGATTAAGCCAGGGACAGCGCCAAGCAATGCGATCTGCCGATAAATTGCACATCCATTCAAACCACCAGCTCTCATCAGGAGCATTGACTAGGCGTTGCCGAAAGAAGTAGCCGCGGGCTGAGTAGGCAGGGCAAGAGTCCACAACTTGCAATTTATCCATCAACCATATCTGGGGAGGGATGAAAAATGAGAGAATGAAGAATAGAGAGGTGTGCGATGAGAGAAAAGTGAGATAAGGGTTTTGTGAGAAAAATCGAGCCCGAGGGCCGAGTGATGTAAGCAAATACATGTGAGCTTGGGTGGGAAACATTACCTGTAGCAGTAGTGGACTCCCTGCAAACCTGGTTGTCTCTTGGCAGTAGAAGGCATCTAAACCCATCAGTGTCTCGGCCAAAGTCATGGCAATACAACTCTTTCCTTCCCTCAAGCCTTGAGCGACTTCAATCAAGCGGATGTTAGCTCCTCCGGAGCCCGAAACAAACAGAAAATGGGATAGCATGCACAAGCAGAGGGCATGCTGCCGGAAACCCTGCCAATAGTGGTCGCTGCGGTCACCAGCATCAGAGAATCGGTAAATCAGGCTCGGGATATCCAACATCCCATTACCAATCAAAGATCGAGCATCATGCGCGTTAAGGCTGCACATTCGCCCTAAAGCTTGGGCATGGCCGAAACGAGACTGAGGCAAGATCTCTTCTGAACGTTCAGACTCCATCAAAGCTTGAAAATCTTCAAAAGTAGGACATACCTCTTGCCCTCCGAAGCTGAAGACATGCGTCACTGGATTCCAAAACCTTGCCGCGGCATGGAGGAAAGGAAGATGCAGTGGAGTCCGCCTCAACGTAAATAGTGCATTCAAGCCGAAACCCCGGAAATTCAACTTCTCCGAGCCATCTAGAGAAGAAATCCAAGATGTGAGATTTTCTGTGAGAAATGCTTCCATTTTTGTGAGGAAAGGTGATGAAATGAATAAGTTCCAAGAGTGGAGCTTTTATAGAGAGGCAAAACACTATTCAAAGGACACGTGTCAACATTTCGGTGGTTGTGAGAGAGGTGGCCGGCCGGCCCTCTTTTCTAGTAGGCCAGCCACTTTTTCGTCTTCAAATGCGAAATGTTTTCGGCCTCGCATTGGTCCTGTTTTGCTCGCCGGAAGAAAATTTGAAGCATTTTTTTATGCATCGGGAATGTCAAAGGCCTCCATTTCTCTCGGTTTCGGGTACGTTCCGTCACCCAGATTGTCCGTCCGAAGTACGTTTTGTTGTGTTTTGCTTATCGAGTTGTTGTTTTGTTTATCGAGTTGTAAGTTTTGTCGAGCTGTCGCATTTTTGTGTTTTGAGTTGTTACTTTTTGCTTATGCAATTATGTTAAGTCTTGTCGATTGAGTCGATAACATTGTTGTACTTTGTTTATCGAGTTGTAAACTTGCTAAGATTCTGTTATTTCTTAGTAAGTCGATTTGTGTTTATTTGTTGCGTCGGTTCATTACCTGACCCGGTAAATACATGAGGCACATTTTCATTCAATTCCATTTTGTGCAAAGTGATGCGATGCAATGCTAAGAATTTCAAATACAAATATCTTTTCAAAAGCTGTTTCATTCCATCATGTTTTACAACAGAATAAAGGTACAAGTTTTACAGAAAATAAAACTGCCTAACAATGTGCAAAGTGCTACAAACTACTAGCTAAAAAGTAGAATAAAAGCAGGAAATAACATCAGTGTCCTCGGGAACGGGAATGGGGAGGCCCTCTCATCCTCTTCTGCGGGATAATCTCTGCATCATCATCACCATCCGGATCAGAGCTGTCATCCTCCGGATCTCCCTCGGGCTCATCTCCGCTCCCGGAACCAAGACCGGAGCCTCCCTCCCCAGAAGATGTCTCTGATATGTGGCCTGCGACCTCCTCCTCCTCATCCTCGACAATGGGTGCCCTGCGTCTACGAGACGACCCTGCTCCTCGAGCTCCTCGGTAAGGCCGAGATGGCCCAGCTCCTCGAGACCCAGTACCTCTACCTCTCTGAGAGGGCCCTGGTGGCCTGGCCCGCGGTGGAGCATATACGGGAGGCATCTGAAAATGAAAAGTGCAATGCATCAGTTCAAACATAAAAAGCAGGTGCAAATGCAGAATGTGAAAAGGGTGTGTGTCAGATGTGCTCTACACAATCTATCAATACAGCAGAAGGTTCAAAGCCAGAGTATCATCAGAAACATGCTAGTACAGGGAAAATGAACAGTACCTCCACACCCACGATGCTCATCTGCGTCTCCCTCCGTAGGATCATGCCCTCGAATGTGGCCAGCATCCCGAGCAGCTCGTCTGTATACTCAACAGGAGACGGCAAATACAAATGCAAAACTATCAGTAAAGGAATCAATGTCCAAATATCTGACTGATAAATCAAAGCTGAAAAACATACCGGGGGCGAGTCAGGGTCTCTAACATATCTGTGATCAGGCAGAGGAGGCTCTAGCGGAATCTGGTAAGGCGTCCCAAATCGCCAATTCGTCAACTCGGTCGGCATGTCTGGCCACCCAGGATGATCGAGAGTCGAAGGGATCGGAGGAATCGAACTACCTCTACCTCTAGATGTACCGGCCCTGCTAGAAGAAGGGATATCTGTAGCACGGGCGCGACTCGAAGATGGTGCGCCAGTGGACCTCCGTGCCGGAGCCCGTACTCCCGTCAAGGGGGGCATCAGATATATGCGGCGGTAGGTGGCGTAGTTCCCCTCAAGGAGATGTAATAAAGCATCACTGCCCTGCATAGCACTACTGACCTCCTCAGGGGATAATCTATCAGCGGTCCGCATGGTGTCTGGAGGCACAGCAGGAGGGTCCTGAGCATTACCCCCCCATATCTGACGCTGAAAGCGTTCCCCCAGGAACCAAGCCCTGCCGACTGGTCCCTCGAGCAGGAATCTATACTGGGAACTAGTCGACCCTCCGGGGTACTGATTCTCGAGGTCGTCGCCAAAGACTGCCTAAGGCTGCCAAGTGATCTGCGGATAACCAATGCATAAATCGATCAGAAATCAGAATATATAGAGCAGATCAAAGATGAAAATGAAAGGAACTGAGAGTTCTGAAATACCTCTGTCGCCCGAATAGTGTCAAAGTACTGTCGCAGAGAGAAGAGAGTCTCTCGAGGCCTCGGTAGATGCTCACCCTCAAACATCAATGAATACGGAGTCGTCGGAGGCCCTGCCACCTCCATCTCCGGAGCCAATGTGGGAAAATACACATACCCATAGCTGAGAAAAGCAGTGCAGAATATGAATACAAAGTGCTAAAGGCAGAATACGGAATGCAAAGTGCGCCGTGTGTGCAGTGAACAAGTAATGAGGAGCAAAAATGTAAATCAAGAAGACAGAATGTACCTCCCAGGCTCTCCAGTAGCCGCCGAGTAAGTCCCCTCGTGTGCGAGAGACTGCGCTCATATAACAGTACAGGGTAGCCAGGCCAGCGCCGCCCCAATCATACTGGCCGACCTGTGATAGGTCTACCAGAGCGCTCAGGAGATGTAACCCTACCATGTTCCCTCTATCAGCAAATAGGGTGGTGCCGAGGAGGTACATAAGGAAACCGCGGGCATACTGCTCCGCCTCCTCAGGAGTCTCAGGCTCCATCTGTGGCCGCCGGAAATGGGAAGCAAACCAGGAGTATCGGACTCTCCCCGAACCTCTGTCTACAGGCGGGTGTGCCCCCAATAGGTGCATCCAGGCAGCCTCCCACTGACCCATATCCTCGTCGTAGGGAATGGGCCCACCGCCTAAGTCTAGGCTGGTGAGTACAACAAAGTCCAGCGGGGTTATGGTCATATCCCCGGTGGCAGAAAAATGGAAAGAATTGGTGGTGTCCCACCATCTCTCTGCCAAAGCAGCAAATAAAGTCCTATTGATGAGGCAATGAGATAACCCTCTGCAGAATGGCCCAAATCCTGCAAAGTCAACCAACTCCCGGACAGCTTCCGGAAGCTCAAAATACCACTCCCTCGCGGCAACGGAGCCATATCCTCGCACTGTGCGAGAGCGAACCTGCATTTAGAATGAATGCATAGATCAGCAAATGAAGTGAAAATGAGCTGTGTGCAAATGAAGTGAAAATGAGCTGTGTGCAAATGGAGTGAAAATGGGCTGCGTGTTCAGTGAATTTGGTATTTGGGCTGCGTGTTCAAAGTTTCAGTGCATCAGTGGACTGCGTGTTCAAAGTTTCAGAAAATCAGTGGGCTGTGTGTTCGCTTCAAATCTGGGCTGTGTGTTCAGTACATCAAAGTTTGGGGACTGTGTGTTCTACTCTCAATCAGTGGGCTGTGTGTTCGCTTCAAATCTGGGCTGTGTGTTTAGTACATCAAAGTTTGGGGACTGTGTGTTCTACTCTCAATCAGTGGGCTGTGTGTTTGCTTCAAATCTGGGCTGCGTGTTCAGTACATCAAAGTTTGGGGACTGTGTGTTCTACTCTCAATCAGTGGGCTGTGTGTTCGCTTCAAATCTGGGCTGTGTGTTCAATACATCAAAGTTTGGGACTGTGTGTTCTACTCTTAATCAGTGGGCTGTGTGTTCGCTTCAATCTGGGCTGTGTGTTCAATGCATCAAAGTTTGGGGACTGTGTGTTCTACTCTCAATCAGTGGGCTGTGTGTTCGCTTCAAATTGGGACTGTGTGTTCGCTTCAAATTTGGGCTGCGTGTTCAAAGTTTCAGTGCATCAGTGGGCTGTGTGTTCGCCTGAATCTGGGCTGTGTGTTCAGTGCATCAAAGTTTAGGGCTGTGTGTTCTACTTTTAATCAGTGGGCTGTGTGTTCGCTTCAAAGCTGGGCTGTGTGTTCAGAAAATCTGAGTTTAGGTACTGTGTGTTCTACTCTTAGTCAGTATGTGCTGTGTGCTCATTTTCAACTTCGGGATGTGTTCGGTGAATCAATGTTTGAGCCGTGTGTTCGATTTCTAATTAATGTGCACTGTGCGTTCACAATTATTCAGTGTGCCAGGTGTTCATGAAATTCAAGTGTTTAAGTCACATGCTCAAGATGCAAGTACTATGTCGTAAGCTAAACTGTGTGTCTAAGCATGGCAAAGTATGAAATGCACGAAGAATACAGAGAATAAAGTAAAATACCTCTGCATCATAAGAGAGGTGCTGCTCTGGCTCTCGTAGAAGAAGATCCCCGGGTGCCCGATCGTTAAAATCGGTGAAATGACGAAAAGTGGCTCGCGGAAGCCTATGCACCACTGGAGCATATCGATCGGGAATGAAAGGGCGGACCCTCGGAGGCAGTGTCATGAGATCAAAATCATCCCCGGCACCTGGAGGACCTCCACCGAATGGAAAATGACCCGCCATTGCGAGAAATCTGCAAAGAGGAGCAAAAATGAGCAAAATGAGCCAAAATTGGAAAAAGTCAACAAAAGTCAACTCTCGGGAAATGAAAAGTCAACAAAAGTCAACCCCCGGGAAAATTTTCCAAATATTGAAACAAACTTACCTCAAGTGGTGAAAATGAGAAGAAAAGCCCCGGAATCAAAATTTAGTCGGCTTAAAGTGCTTAACGCTGGGAGATTTCGCAGAAACAACTTGCGTGGGAGGCCGATGGGCGCGTATAAAATGCAGATCTGAAAGAGAAAATGGCTTAGAGAGCAAGAGGAGAGAATTTCACACTTGGGGGAGTGATTTCGGGTGGCATTGGAGGTGTGTATATATAGAAATCTCGAAAAAGACCAAAATACCCCTACTTTTGGGCAGTGGCCGGCCGACCACCTAACCTGGCTGGCCGGCCACCCACTTTTTTTCCCCTGGCCGATGGCCTCTCCTAGGGTAGTGGGCTGGCCGACCATGCTCCCCACTCCCTCCCCAACCTCTCTGAAAATTTTGAGGAAGATCGGAGTTCCCGGGACCTGAAAAAGTTCAAGAAAAGTACACTTTCTGGCGCCGAATTGCTCCACCGGAACTTTAATTGCAATTTCTGACATGTGTCTCGTCATTGTTCATCAAAATCAGAGTGTATCCTTTTTAAACATGTTATGACCTCTCCGGGAGGTGAATCAGAGGCCGCGATTGAGTTGCCGTCGCCGAAATGCGCGTTTTCCGGCTCATCATTTCATGTCAAACGGGCACCCTGAGTTATACTCGTTTTACATTGTTTGGCTTATAATTTGCATTCTCATGAATGTTTTGCATTGTCATGCATGATTTCTTGGTGTACAATACTTCTATGCTTAAACATGCGTTGTCGCGCATTATCTTTTCTCGCGTTGTGTTGCATTCGTTCACCGACACTGTGTGTGTCGAACTTTTGGAATCGTAGGAATCACATGGAATATATGTTGTTAGCATATTGTTCTTGCTGAATTTCTCTATTTTGCAGGCACGATATTGTATGTACGGTTCATTTGAGGCTGGTGCGACCAGACGAATCGCGCAGGTATCGTATCTTCTCCGTGTGAGACGCGACGAGAATTGAATAATTCTCCGCATTCCTAACTGCATGAAATGTAGTTGTTGCTTTGCATTCTTGCTTAAAACTGTTGCATCTATTTGTTAATACTTGCTTCATTACAGCTTGCTGTATTTGCATGATCACCTGGCTCTGTGCATGTTGTTTTGCATTTTGCCCCCTGCCTGTGGGCACGCCTGCGGGCACACATATCTTTGTTCATCTTGTATGATTGTCTAAGTCTTCGGCTTTGTCAAAAATGGGTCGTCTCTGGGCTTTGACATTCACTCTCGTCACTTCTTGACTTCCGAGTTCTGTCAAAGAGGGGCAACTGTAGACACCCCATTTTTGACCGACCTTAAGACTCAGACGTCACCGTTTGAGCGCTCGGTGATGTTGCATACTGTGCTCGTTCAGAAGTCTCAGAGTCGCGGCCGTGCGCCCTGCCTCCGGACTTCCGAACTCTCTTCTCTACCTTGTCTCGGTTTGCGAACCAGGCTCGGTTTTCTCTGTTTTCTTTCCTAAGGGAAGGGAGTGGTCCTGTAGGCTATCTCCCGGTGGCCGTGAGCTACGTTTCGTGGCTGTAGGCCATTTTGCCCATTTCGGAGCCCGGTTCCCGGTTTTCGGGACCGTTAGGCCGTGTGCCTCGGCTCGGGACCGCCCCACCATCTCGGTTTTCTCCGGTTTTTGGCAGAGACCTCTGTTTTAATATTCCGAGGAACACTGGGGCCCCTGATGCCCACTTCGTGGCCGTATGCCACTTCCGGTGCCTGTAGCCGGTTTTCGGGACCCCGAACTGCGCGGTTTTGGTCCCGAGCATTCATTTCGCATCGGTTTTCTCCGATTTTTGGCAGAGACCTCTGTTTTAATATTCCGAGGAACACTGGGGTCGCAGATGCCCACTCCGCTGCTGAACACCACTTCCGGCACCTGCAGCCCATTTTCGGGATCCCGAATTGCTCGGTTTTGGCTCCGAGCGTTCATTTCTCATTAGTTTATGTTAAAACTTGGCAAGTACCTCTGTTTCAACATCAGGAAGATCACTGGGGGGGTGAGAAGCCAGCAATTATCCCAGATAACCAGTTTCGCTCCTCCGGAGCCCGTTTTTCTCACTTCCGGGCCAATGTTGAACACCCTGGGGGTATTTTCTTCCGACCAAAGCTACATATCTGTGATCAGGGGACTTGGGAGGACCCTAAAAACTACTGGTCGGCCAGCAATTATGGTTTTCATTTTTGAGCCTCTCCTTCAAGCTCTATGTTGTGGCTCCTGCTTCAGTGTTGCCAATTTCCGACCTTGGAACCTTGTTCCACACATCTGGGAGGACCCTAAAAGTTGGTGGTCGGCCAGCAATTGTGCATTTCATTTTTGAGCCTCTCCTTCAAGCTCTATGTTGTGACTTCTGCTTCAGTGTTGCCAGATTCCGACCCTGGGGCCTTATTCTACACACTTGGGAGGACACTATTGCATGGTGGTCGGCCAGCAAATGTTTACTTCATTTTTTGGGGGTGGCCGGCCGGCCATGGTGAGTGGCTGGCCGACCAGGTGGGGTGGCCGGCCGGCCACCTCCCAGAAAGTTACCTGGCCGGCCAGCTTCTTGCTTTCCAGCTCATTCCAGCTGTCCGGATATTTTTGTTCAAATATCTTCCCATCCGGGGGATATTTTGGGAGGGAAAGCTTGGGTGCTTTTCCCTCCCCTTTTACACTCTTTTCACCCTATTTAAAGGGCTGGACAGCCCCTTCCCTAGGGTTAGAAAATCTTGTCTCAAAACCCTCTCTCTCAAATCCTTCATTTCCATAGCCAAATTCTCAAAAAACCTTCAAGCTCCCTAGCTCAATCCTTCATCAACCCTAAGCTCTACCATCCCCACTTCCATTACAGCAGCAAGGGAGTGTTCTTCAGAGGCTAAGAGTCCACAAATTCAAGTCAAGAAGCAAAGAAAGACTTGTCTTCAAGGGTAAGTCTCTAAATCCCTTTTTGTAGCATAATTTTCCATCAACTTTTTACCCTATTTCCCTTCAGTTTTTGGGCTTTGAATCCTACTGGTTTTGTGCTCATTTTGAGCCCCTCTACAACATTGTAGAAGGGCTCAACTCTGTTTGGTGTCTCCTTGATACACTTCTTTCAATACCACTCTTTAGGCCATAAAATTGCATGCTTTGTTTGGCTTTTGAGTGATCTGATTTCGAGCATACTATATACTGATATTGTGCTTATATTGAGGCCCTCTTCAACATTGAAGAAGGGCTCCATCATGTTTGGTGATTATTTCATGCACTTCCTTTGAAATTCTTCAATTTTACCGTAAAATTGCATGAGTTAATTAGCCTATTTGTGATCTGATTTGGAGTATGAAACCTACTGATATTGTGCTCATTTTGAGCCCTTATTCAACATTGAAGAAGGGCTCAACCATGTTTTCCTCCTCTATCATGCACTTGCTTTGAATCCATGTTCTATGCCTATCTTGCATGCTTTATTAGGCTCTTTTGGATTCTGTTTTTGGCCTTCATCAGGCCTTGAAGGAGTCTTATTTTGGTCCATAAATCATTCTTGGTGAAGGGTCTTAAGCCATTTGGTGATTGGTTTTAGTACTTGCTTTGAAATCCATCAAATTTTTCGTAAATTTGCATGTTTGTTTAGGCCAGTCTAGCTTCTGTTTCTGGCCTTCATCAGGCTTGTAAAGTGTCTTGTTTTGGCCTATTCTTCAAGTTTTGTTAAGGGTCTAAAGTTGTTTGGTCATTGCTTATGATACCTCTCTTTATAACCCTCTTTTGACCCTTATTTTGCATGCCATGTTTGCCATATCTACACACTGAATTGGAGGCCATCATCTACTGTAAATGTGAATATTTTTGGCTCATCTTTAATGTTGTAGAACTGAATTTTTGGGTTTGAGCATTGTAGATACCACTTGCTTTGTAATTCCCCTCTTTTCCCGTATTTTTGCAAGCCATTGTTGTCATATCTATGCTCATAATTTGGCCATGTTTTGTACTGAAAAGATGCTATTTTTGGGGCTGCCTTGCTACTGTTTTTGCTGTCATGTGCCAATTTTGCATGTTTAGCATAGCCGTAGGCCATTTCGGGCATTTAAATGACATTTCGGGATGATTTCGTGCATTGTTTGTCATTTCGTGTCGTTTCGGGGCTGTTTTCCCCTTCGTTTAACTGCTGAAATTTGGTTTGCATGCTTGCATATCATTTTCCATGCCATTTCATGCCTTAATGCATTGCCTCGGTTTGCGTGCCCATGGGCACGCACTTCGAGGCACTCCGTTTTCATTCATTGGCAGCCTATGTGAGTGCGGCGGAGGTCCTCTCATGTTGGCATAAGCCCAATCCGCATTCCGTATGCCATTTTATGCATTCCTCGATTTGCGTGTCCGCGGGCACGCGTTTCGAGGCAGCTTTGTTTTTACCCGACGGCCTCCTATGTGAGTGAGCTGAGGCTCTCCCATGTTGGTGTAAGCCCATCGTGTCATTCCGTATGCCATTTCATTGCACTTCATATCATCGCCTCGGTTTGCGTGCCCGTGTGCACGCATTTCGAGGCACTTCGGTTTATTCGATTTGCACTTCATATCATCGCCTCGGTTTGCGTGCCCGTGTGCGCGCATTTCGAGGCACTTTGGTTTATCCGATTTGCACTTCACATCATCGCCTCGGTTTGCATGCCCGTGTGCACGCATTTCGAGGCACTTCAGTTTTATTCGATTTCCATTTTATCATCGCCTCGGTTCGCGTGCCCATGTGCACGCATTTCGAGGCACTCTGTTTTATTCGATTTACATGTCATGCCATCGCCTCGGTTTGCGTGCCCGCGTGCACGCTTTTCGAGGCATCTCATTTTCATCTTATTTTCACAGCATAGTGCATACCAGATTGTATCTTAGTCTGTATTCATATATTTTCTCGGTTTGCATACCCGAGGGCACGCATTTCGAGGCATCTCATTTCCATAGCATTGTGCATGCTATATCACATGTTAGCTGCATTTCATGCATATCATGCATATTGCACGGGAAACGAGGTACATTCCGTACTCCGAGTGACGGAGTGTGTCTCAATTCCCCAGTCACCGACACTCCGGATCACCCATGATGGAGTTAGGTTTTAATTGTAGCATTCATGTGCATTCATCCCATATTAAGTTGTGCAATCCGACTCCTCGGCCATCATGCATCGATGTGCGTGATTGGTGGCACGGGGATCGAGGCATGCATACATTTGTGAAATACACTACTGTGCCCTTTTCCTGCTCTCTGTTGCAGCAAAATCCAGATTTAGCAACTTTTCAGAACCCGGCACGCATTTCGAGAAACAGTGCAAACAGAGGCGGATTGGGGCATCCCAGTGGATTTCCGCGCCAGGCAGCCCAACAGGCGGCATCTATCAGAAGCAAGGCAGTCCCAGGCTTGCACGCCAGTTTTACCGCTTTTATTAATTAATTTGTCAATTAATTAGAAATCTGTAATTATTTCGGACTGTATATTCTTTTATTTCGGACTGTATTATTTATTCGGACCCTCTGCGCGAGGGCAATATTGTAATAAGGGTGTGTGAGTGTGATGTATGTCTTCCAACCCCCATTTCTTTCTCCCTTTTATTTATCCGCTTTGGATGGTTAGATATAGGGCATATTTCGATTAGCATACAGTATGACAGCATGTTTGCATTCATTCATCTGTATTGCATGCACCGGGCTCGGCGCATCATACAAACTGCATTTGTATTTCAATTCCAAATTGAATACGTGATAATTGTAGCATTCCATATGCCATATTTAGAATAGCCGAGCCTGCTATAGTTTGCATCTTTGCATGTGTTGCATTAGGCATTCTGTATACTTAGGATCATGCATGATTTCTAATCAGTTTTCTGTTTTGGCTTGGAGTACTAGGTAAGTTTTATGCCTTAGCATACTTGCATGCGTGTGAGTGTTGCCATGATAGCATGCTTACCATGAGGCTATGTGCTTATGTGATATAAACTGCCTTGAATGCCTGTGGGTGGAGGTTGAGTTATCTGAATTGGAGCAATTCATCAATTGTTTGTTTTAAGCCCACTAGATAGTGGCAAAATCACTGTTTTTCTAAGCCCACCTGAGGGTGGCAAATCCGCATTTTAGCCTACCTGCGAGTAGCACCTTCACACCATTTTCAAACAAACAAACATGAAATGTTTCGTTCCAATTCAGACGGCCCAGTCTATACTTGTTTGCTGCGAGCATCACATAGTAACCTAGGCTAATAATCGGAATAAGAACTCACAATGTCTTCAAAAACAGATATCATGGTTAGTAGAGGCCGGTCTTTGACCGGGCGAGAGGGGGTGCTCACGATGTGACCTTCCCCAATCGTACCCAAGTCCCCGAGCCAACTTTGGTGATGACGGACACGTGGCCTTTTGGCACCGAGTCAGGGTTTCCTAAATTTCCCATTTTAAAAATATTTAGGTGGCGACTCTGTTATCTGGCAAAGCAGTCCATGTTTGGCACTTCTTTCAAAAAAATCTGTTTTTCTCAAAACGATTTGCCGGATTTGGACTCTTTGGTTCGAGATTTGGAACCGCAACAAAATCAAGTCCGAACTGTAGCGAGGTCCCTCGCGGGCTTGTTACATTTGGCTTAGTATTTCAACAGATAGGAAAAAGAATTGAACAAATAATAAAATTTGCACAGATATTTGAGAGGAAATTTTTGAACAGATAGAATTTTTTTTTGAACAGATAGGATAAATTTTGAGCAGATAAGAAAAAAATTTAAGCAGATAGTCAACGAAAGTCAACAGATAAATTAAGGAGTAAAATTGGAGACAAAATGTCATTCAAAACTAATAAAATAACTTCTCATCAAACAATTTCACAAAATGTGGATTTTTTACTGACAAAATATCTACTAGACTTAATGTATTATACCCTCTTTAACTTGGACTTTTCAACAATTTTCTCAATAAAAAACTCATTATTTTTTTATGATTTTCTCTTTTTTTGTGGCAAAAATATTTTTTTGAAAAATTTTAATCTTTTTGTGTCTTTATTTTCATAAAACTATTCTCTATTTTAAAATTAAAACAAGAAACAAATTTTTATGAGGATTTTAGTTAAAGCTCCCAGATTAAAATAAATTTTACTAGTATAACGACACATGAAAATATTTCCTAGGTCAAGTCTTCTAAATCTGTGGAAATTATTCTTGTACCAAAATACTTACACACTAAAGCAAGAAGTGTTATCTTTTTGTGGATTGATTTAAAATCTTAAATATGTAATGACTTTTAATCTATATATCTATTTTCATAAAATTTATATTTTCGAAATCTTCTCGTAGACCTCTCAATATGATAACTAGAATGAATTCAAGTTGTTGTTTGATTTGAACAACCGCCAATATAATGCCCACTACCAATGCATTAGTGGTTCGAAAGATCACATCAACAGGGCTATTGAAATTAGGCATGTAAACTACACTTAAAAAAAATAAAAAAAATAAAAATAAATAAAAAAAATAAAAATCATTGAAAGTGTACTCTGTCTCCCTAAATTTTAAAAAATAGGAGTAAATTACTCACAAGTTCTTTTTGAAAAGTGTGTATTTTATTTAATTTCAGAATTTTTTAGCTAGACCCAAAAGTTCTACACCCATTTATCTTTTTTTTTTTTTTTTTTTTTTTCCCTACACCTTGCTTCTTCTCTTTATCTCTCTTTCTCTAATATCAGCGACGAACATGACTACACTTTCCGTCTTTTCTTTCTTTTTCTAATCTATAGTCACCGGTGACCGGCAACCACCACTGATTGGGATTCATTGGCAACCATCGAGCACTAACTCCTTACTTCGCGCTCACCGACGGTGAAAGAGATGAGTTTCCGACGAAGAAGAAGATGAGTAGATCTACTCAGATCTACATCAGATCTAAGTAGATTTATGTTAGCTCCAGCTAGATCTAAACCAAATAATAGTTACTGGAGTACAAACATCTCTCTATATGTGTCTCTTTTGTTCGATTTCTCGATTTTTCTACTTTTTCTATACTACACACTTATATTTTTATTTTATTTTTTTGTTATAATGGAGAAAATTTTTAAATTCTGAACAAGTTATTTTCAAGTTTTAGTTACAGGCGGTGAAAACAGTAAAATTTTACAATTTTAGCTTTTCTGGTGCTGAAATGAATCATTTTTTAGAACTGTAAAATTTTAAAATTTTATGACATTCTTTAGAACTGTAAAATTTTACAGTTTCAAAACATGTTTGCCTGTTTGATTAATAAGGATAAATACTTAATAAAATCATACTTTGAAACTGTAAGATTTTATAGTTTCAAAGCTTGCTTTTTAATTTGGTCAATATTAGAGATTATTTACTTAAACCTTACAAAAATTGAAAATAATAAATGTTTTTCTCCCATTGTTGCTGTTTGTTGTTGTTGTTGTTGTTTTTATTTTATTTTATTTTATTTTATTTAAATTTATCAATATTTAACACATTTTGCTATTTTTTTTTTGCTTTAATTTCTCAGTTTATTTTTTTTAGCAATATTCTGGACATTCCGGTGAGTTTTTGGCAATATTCTTGACGTCTGACGAACATTCTAGACATTCCGGCGATTTCCGGTGACGTTCAGAACATTCCGATGGTATACTGGTGATTTCCCTGTGATGTTTAACATTCCGATGAGTCTTCGATGACCATCTGATGGAAGTCCGACGGTGATAGGATGTAGCACCACCTTTAAATTAAAAAAATAAATAAATAATTTTTTTGGTAACAATTAAAAATATGGTAGGACTAATTGGTGCAAATGTTTTATTTTGGGATTAGATGAATTTTGAATTTTGTGTATGAGACTTATTAGTAAGTTCTCCAAAAAATAAAATGAGGAATTAAAACTTTAAATTATCTTTTGCTAGGACTCTAACTAATAATTGCTAATTTTTCCAAATTTAAAAACCAAATAAAGCAAAGTATATCATATATGAGATGGAAATTCATGTAGTGTTTAATGAATTAGTCACGGAGTGAAAATTTTAAAGTTGGAATAATTAATCATGTAATAAAAAAACTTATAAACAAAACAACGCTAGAAACAAAATGAGATCCATATGTCTAGGGATGTAATTGATTTAAGACGGTCGGTGTTTAGATGAAATTGTTTACCAAACGATAATATCGGTTCTATTATATTGAGAGTCGATACAAATTGAATTTTTTACTAAACCACATCAATTCAAATGACTTTTTGAGTTACTTCTTAAATTTGTTGTAAAGTAAATAATTTATATAAAAATATTGAATTAGCCATTTGTATATTATTTCAATATCTAATCCAACCGTTCACAAAAATATAAACAAAAGAATTAATAAATACGTCTTTAAACTTTTACGGAAGTACAATTATAAAATAAAATATAATTTGAAAATCAAAATCTTGACACCAAAGTTAAAACTAAAATTTAAAACCATCATCCCATAAAACTAAATCACACGTCTATCAAGTAGAGTTAAAACAAAAAATTGAAAACAACAAAAACATCTGATATAGCTATATAGGCATAGTAGTAGCAAAACTTGACTCAAGCAGATATGAGTGGCAAACTAACAACTTATCATATTATCAATATCTATTATCAAACTTGAAATATTTAAGAAAAAATAAACAATTAAATAAACAACTGAATTTTGTACTCAATCAATTTCATTACATATTTAATATATATTATGTTTAGTATACGAAACTTTCGGCCAGTTTTGATTTAATTAAGTACACAATGTGCCTAAACTAACACCGAACCGAAAATTAACAAAAAAAAATTAAACATCACATGAATCAATTCATATTAAAAAATTGACTAAATATAATAGATTTAGTTTGATTCAACTGATTTGATCAATTTTTTGAATTTTTCTTATCTCTCCACACACGCCTATCAAGCGGAAAGATTAAGGAAAGGACTTTAGAAAGACGGAGAAAGACTTGTGCAATTAAAGTGACAAAGGAAATGATGTTTCACTCCACAAACGACTAATGCTAAAGGTGGGGTCCTTGCTTTGTTCAACCATGCCGTATTAAAATGGGTATGCAAAGTGGGGCAATGTCTCTACTTATTAATTTTTCAACAATGATAGAGACCACTAATTTTGGAGCTCTAAAAAGATCACTAATGACATGGCACTCAATAAAAAAAGAAAAAAAATACAACACCAAGGCCAAAACATCAAATCATTCATGGTGGGACCTACTGCCACATCATTAGTGGTAGCACTAATTAGTGCTCTCACTCATTTTCCTTAATTTTTTTGGAGAAATTTTAAGAAAAGAAAATTTTCAAAATTTAACTTGGGTAACAAATTCAATCATAATTTTTTTTATAAATATTAAATTGTTCAATTTAAATTATAAATTAATACTAAAATAATATAAATTCTAACTATATGTATAGAAAAGAGCCATTTTAGATAATTTAATCATTTTTTTTCTCCTTTAATACTATTAATTACTATCCCTCCCCTTTCCCAACCTACTGCCACCATTCCATCCCTTTTTCCTATCCACCATTACCCCTACCCTTCCAATACCACCACCACCACTATCCAACATCAACGACAAAAAATGGTTAAATTGTCTTAATTATTCTTACTTTGTTAGCTATAACTAATGTATTGTTAGAATTGATTATTTTAAAAGTAAATAGTTTAAATTGAAACAATTAAAAAAATTAAGGTTTGATTTGTTACCAGGATCAAACTCTGGAGTAGTTCCTTTTTGTAATTTTTCCTAAATTTTTAATTCCATTGTGGGATAAGAAACAAAAATTAAATGTGGAAAAAATTCTGGACTATATGTTTTTTAGTTTATTATTTGTTTAACTGGGTATTAAAATTTCAATCACTTTAATATTGGTATGGCAAATTAAAATTTTTTAAAAAAAAGTGGGGATTTTTAGTATTGGGAGTATTATGCATTTCTAGATTATTTTTCACGTCTACTCAATGGTCAAACATTATTATATCAAACATTCAATGATTTGACCTAACAATCACACTACTGATCAGTACATAATGTAATTTTTTATTTTCTTCTTTTAAGACTTTATTTTTTTAGGATTTTAAATAATTAGAATAAGCCCGTATTATGCACGAAGTGAAAAAACAATTTAAAAAATTATGGTATTGTCCTTCTTAGTGCACTTAATTCATCTTAATTACATATCACCTTTATAATTTTATATGTATCAAGTAATTAGAATGGAAAAAATCTTCACATCTCATATTATTGGTCACTTTCTCATACTAGGAAACTTGAATGGGATCATCATTTATTTTTCAAATGAGTGTCCACACAACTTTAAATCTTCGAAAAATAATTAATAAGTCATATTTTGTTTTTTAAATTATTAATGAATCTTATCAATTTTTAATATGGACAATTAAATTCTATTTACCATAAAAGTTTCTCAAAAGATTCATTACTCCATAATGGTGTGTCTTATTTCAATTTTACCCTTTCTATTTAATATGAACAACAATTTTATAAATAATTTTAACTTAATTAAAATTTAAAATTTTAATTGAAAAAATTATTAATCTTATACTTATAAAAAAAATCATTTAATTTGAACAATTAAAAATAATTTAATTATAAAATTTGTAATAAATTAAATTTTTTATGAAATTTTTTGTTCATATTTTAATGAAAAGGATAAAATAAAATAGGGGTTTTTTTTTTAAGGTCCCTCGTATTAAGATTTTATAGCATAAAGGACATCTAATATTTTCATAATGTCTAAGGTCCCTCAAGTTGATCCAGAGAAAATTGGTCCAGAGAAAATTAGTTCAGAGAAAATTCACGTCACAGAGAAAATTGGTCCAAAGAAATTCTGGAAAGAATTTCTCTGGACTTCAAGCTCTTGCACAGAAAGTTCATGACATGTGCTGTCACTTGTCGGTGAAGTAGTCCAGATGCACCACCGTTATCAGGACATGGAAAAGAACAAAAGACATTGCTTCAATGATTTTGTGCCATTGGTTCAATCCAGGAAATGATTTTCTCTAATCAAATGCATAGGGATCATCTGCATATGGATTCAGAATTTCTCTGGACCATCAGAATTTCTCATCTTCGTTGATGTAGTAGAATAATTCTTTTTTTAATCTACTTCTTGGTCCTCTTGTGGTTTGTCACCCATTACTTTCCACTGCAATTGCAGTAGCGCCCTTTGCCTGTCTTCTTTGGATTTCTGGACATCCAACTCCTCCTTGAGTTTCTTGCACTCATCTTCATGCTGACCCTTCAAGGCCTTTAACTGAACTTCGTGTTCATTCCTGATTACCAAAAAAAAAAAAAAAGAAACAATAACATCAGTGGGATTTATACAAATTAAGCATTCCAGGATCTAGCTTGAAACCAAAGAATTTCTCTGGACCAATCCAGAGAAAATTCAGTTAAAAAACCAGAGAATTTCTCTGGTTTCAACCCAGAGAAAATTCACTTCAAATGAAAAAAAAAAAATTCAGTTCACTAGTCCAAACACAAACCATATATATACCACACCTACAAACACAAATTCATTGAATCTGGAACTTGATCATAGAAGTACTCTTGTAGGCCAACAAGTGTAAACCCATCCCCAATCCCAAGAATGATGAACTGAAGAATGGGAATTTCTTTGCAAGCTTCCAGGAGTATTTGGTAATGGAACTGAATTTTCTCTGGATTGAGAATTTTTCTGGTAAATTAGCTCACAGAACGTCTATTTTGATTATTTTTTTTCATTTGAACTGAATTTTCTCTGGGTTGAGAATTTTCTCTGGGTTAAGAATTTCTCTGGAGAAAATTCAGTTCAAATTCAGGCACAAATTCAGCTCTATAGCACATATCCCATCCAATCACTCTCACTTCCCAAACCAAAGTACAACCTACAAATCCAAGAAACAAATTGCAATTGCAATTACAAAACATATTTATATGTTTTCTAACGATACCTAGAAAAATTAAAGCTCATTTGCACTGATATTGATTGAAATCGGAGAATGGTACAAAGACGATGGTGGTGCGGTGGATGTGAGAGCGGTGGGGGTGTAGAGGCGGAACCAGAGATTGAGAGAAAAGTCGATTGTGGTGTCGCAGGTGGTGACGCCATGGATGGGTTTGGTGGCGGATGGAGGAGATTTGAGGTCAAGGAAGGTGGTGAGGCGGCGGTTGACGGTGCTGTTGGGGCAGCGAGAGGTGTTGACGGCGAAGGTGTAAGTGGATTCTCTTGTGTCTATCATCAATCAAGCGTATATATATATGTATGTATGTATGTTACATTTATCCTTGATTCTACAAAATTTAGGGTTCAAAAGTCTTCAAATTTGAGTTCTAAATCTATAGTTTATCACTTGCAGACAAGGTTTTGTAAGAGATTGATTAAGAATGGCAACTGAACCCAAGACAGCAACTGAAGAGTAAAAAATCGACCTATTCGAAGACAAATTTCTCTGATATATGTTTAGGGACCTTAGAAATCAAAAAATAATGTTGTGGATCTCTTCCATTACGAAAAGTGAGAGAGGGACCCTAGACTATTTTTCCCAATAAAATATCCTGTTATGAACAAATTGAATTTTTTTACTTATAACAATTTATTAAAAAAAAAGATTTATTTGATAATATTAAAATTTGATATAACTCAATAATAATTTTCAAAACAAAATATAACTTTTTGATAATTTTTTCATTGTAAATTATGATTTTTTTTTAATACAATATCATAATTTTTACAATTAAAAAAATATTATTTTAATTAGATTTAAAATGTCTTCATATTAAACGAGGGGCAAAATTGAGATAATATCCACCATTATGGAGCATTGAACTTTTTAGAAGTATATTATGAAAAATAGGACTTAATTGTTCATATTGAAATTTAATAGGACTTGATAGTAATTTTAAAAGCAAAACAGATTTTGTTGGTTATTTTCCCTTTAAACTTTCGACATTATTTCAAGATTTTTGGTTTCTCAAAGGTTCATCATATCCAACTCTGCACTTGCAACCATAGTTATGACAGATACACAGTCTAAATAACTACTATTACCACTCAATAGAGTGTTAGTCCCTGTAGAAGAAGCTCAATGAGCAGTTTCTGCTAAAAAGAACAGGAAGATCCAAATTGATTAATAATACACAACTTTGGAACATCCAAATTGATTCCTTTTGCAGTTTTCATGGTCTAATAGGTAAAACAACAAATTGTTGGCATCAATTCAAAAGTATTATAAATTACAAAAGCATAGAATAGACTACTTATTGAGCAAATACTTCTACTTCACAAAAGCTAATAGCACACACTTGGAAGAAAATTACAGATTAGAAGCTTCTTATTGAGTTAATTTCTTCTTCCTTTCCTTTTCTCCCTCCTTTGAGCTTGTTTCCCCCTTCCAAAGGTCCCAACAAACCATTTATGATACCTCGTGGTCAAAATGTGCCCGGTAACCAGCCCAACTATTAGCCTACTTCCATATCCCATGAATATGACAATCCAGTCAATGCTGCTTGGAAACTTTGAATCATTGCCGTGAAAGCTCAATGGTGGTGGTGTTGAGGCCTCTAAATTTCCACATGACTTCAACAGAGGCTTACCACACAATCCAGAATTTCCAAGATATGAGTTGTTTTCAAATGTCTCAAATTGTTTCCCTCGAGGTATAGGGCCTGCGAAATGATTATATGAAACATTTAGGAATTCAAGGAAAGTGAGTTGGGACAGTTGTGGATGGATCTCTCCTAAGAGTAAGTTTCCAAGAAGATCCAATGATTCTAGCTCTGTTGGATTTGCCAATGATGAAGGGATTTTGCCAATGAGATTGCTGTTAGAAACATTTAGCACCTTAAGCCCACAAAGACTTCCAAGAGCTTTTGGAATTTTCCCTTTGAATTGGTTGTTAGATAGATCAACAACTACAACGGCATTTTGGATCTTCTCGTATAAGATCAGTATGCCTTTGCTAGTTATTGTTATTGAACACATAATAGTCAGTTGAGATGGAAAATATGTGAATGTCACGTTAAGTCTTCTAGTTGTAGACTTCACCAACTGAATTCTAAGAATTATCTAATAGAGCTGCATATTTGTTGACTTTTTTGCCCTTTTCATTTTTATTGCATTCCAATTTTGGAATAATTTTGATGGCAAGTTACCCCGAAAAACCATTGTGAGAGAGGTCAATGATGTGCAAGTTTGGAAACTTTAGATTGGTGTTAGGATTATCAATGGCACCATGGAATCTGTTAAATTGCAAAACAAGAACTTGTAACTTAGGAAGATCTCCCAACCAAAAGGGAAAAGTATCCTCAATCTCATTATTTTCAAAAACAAGAATCTCAAGCCTTATACAAGTTGCCTATGATCTTGGTATTTTCCCAAACAATTTATTTTAACTTAAATCAATCATTGTCAAATTGATCCCTGTCATGAATGAGGAATAAGCCTATGAAAATCATCGCAGCTTAGATTGAGCACCATCAGAGAATCAACGGAACTTGTTAAACATTGAGAAATTATGCCACTTAAGTTGTTCTCAGACAAGTCTAATAAATAAAGAGAACTATTATAGCAAATTGATTGTGAAATTTGTCATGTTAGTAAATTGCCAATGACCCTATAAATAATGACAGTGGCGGAACTGGAAGTGCTTGTTGTAGCCGGTTAAAACTGAGGTTTATAATTTTTAATGATTCCATGAATGTTTGAAGAATAAAGCCTGACAAATAGTGCCATGAAAACTGTTGCCTCTCAAATTGAACACCCTATGAGAATTACAAAACAGCAATACTAGGTATCATGAAAAACATTTCATAAAAATAATCATGAAAGTTTTGTAACCCTTGGATTATACTTAAAACAAAACACCACACACTAATCAAAGTAATCCAATGATCATAAATCTTTCATGATCATTTTTATGAAAAAAATTTCATAATCCCTAACTTTTCTCATTACCAAATCTGGCCAAACTTTCAGAAATTGTGCCATCTCCCTCCTAAGTTGTTATTGGACAAATCAAAGTGGCCCTAATTTGTTTAACAAACATGGCCCAAGTATTAAAGTGGGCTTTTACTATTGATTTGCTAAATTCCAAGCCTAAAAATGGGACGTCCTGAAAGGTTTGGGTTTTAAATGACCAATTTTTTGCAATACCAAAGGCTTTGTCCTTTCATAGGCTGAAGTTGAATGTCCATTACTTAGCTTGACAAAATCTCACATTAACGGACTTTTACCTTCTTTAAGTGTTATTTTCAAAAAATTGTATAGATTAAAAATGCCAATTTAGGTTATGGGTCAAAATACCATTATAAAATCCTAACTAAAAACACTACATTATTGATCATAACTAACACTATGTGGTGTCATAATGAGAAAAACATTGTAACAAAAACATTAGAAAAAAATAAAATAAAATAAAAATCGCAAGTTATAGTCAATACACAACGGTTTATAATTTTTATATCACATGCAATCATAATTATTTGAAAAAAAAAAAATCACTAGTTTGGATTATAATTAATACCGCATAACCAACATTTCAATGAAGATAAATTTATTCTTCTTTATTAAAATATTCAATTTGTAGAATTATGTTACAAGCAGAAGCTACTGGTATTACTTCAAAAGAGAAATTACAAATTACACAAAAGCATTATTGAGAATTACACTCACAAAAGCTAATAGCATCCACATGGATAAATATTACAAAATAAAATACTGCTTATTGAGTTAGTTTCTTCTTCTCTTCCTTTGCACCCTTCTCTGAGTTTGCTTCCTTGTTCCAAATTTCTCAACAAACCATTCGTGATACCTTGTAGTCAGGGTGTGCCCAATAACAAGCCCAACTATTAGCCCACTACCGTAACCCAATAATATGATAATCCAATCAACAACACCACTTGGAAACTTCGAATCGTCACCATGAAAGCTCAAGGATGGTGGTGGTGAGGCCTCTGAATTTCCACATAACTTTGATAGAGGATAACCACACAACCCAGAATTTCCATCATATGAATTGTTTTCAAATGTATCAAACTGATTCCCTCGAGGAATACGGCCAGTGAGATGGTTGTGAGAAACGTCTAGGACTTCAAGGAAAGTGAGTCGGATTAGTTGCTGAGGGATCTCTCCTGAGAGCAAGTTCTGCGAAAGGTCCAATGATTCCAGCTCGGTCAAAATTGCCAAGGATGATGGGATGACACCAGTGAAATTGTTGTTGGAAAGGTTTAGCATCTGAAGCCCATTGAGCCTTCCAAGAGATTGGGGAATTTCCCCTCCGAATTTGTTGTTTGACAAATCAATAGCTATGAAGGCCTTTTGGATCTTCTGGTATAAACTTTTTGTGCCTTTGTTATCCATTGTTACTGAATACATGTAAGGCGTCATATGCAAAGTCATGGTTGTTGGGATTCGGGATCCCGCCCAAGACCTTGCGGAAATTAAACCAAGCAGAAAAACACACCCACACTTAAGGAGACACAATATTTTACGTGGTTCGGCCTCAATGCCTACGTCCACGGGAGAGTAACCGGTTTGCACTATACCAATGGAAAGATTATAGAAAGATTACAATAGAGGAGGAGCTCACACTCTCCTCACTCACCCATTCCCTCGTCTCCCTCGCTCACACCGAGGGAGACGGTCTCTCTGCCTCACATCTCTCACTCTCTGTGGCTTGCACGGTTTGCTCACATTTTCTCTCCACTCTCCCTCACCATATATAGACTTCAAGATGGAGGAAGGAGAAGGGCTGGCAGCACATGGCCAGCTCTCTTTGTTGGCTCCCTAACATGGCCAACTCATGTAGCACATGAGTCTTCCCTTTAGTTGTTGGCAGCAACATGGTGAAGTTGCTTTGTGGGTTGGCACAATCACCCTCACATGGGTGATATCCCACAAATCACCCCCTCAACCCATGTGAGGTGATCCACTGCACGCATTGCTATTTAATCTTGTCACGCCCAATTTCAACATAGTTTGCATCTCCTCACTGAGACGCTGCATCCCTTGAAAGCTAGAGATAATACACCAGAGATACAAGAGGAGGAGGGAATCCTACATCCTCAACTCAACTCACACCACTCTCTGATTTGGAGAAAGCCTCTACTCCTATCTCCCACAGATCTCTTCAACGCTTCCTATCTCGGATGTCTTCAGCATAGTCTGCATCTCCTCACTGAAATGCTTGCACCCTCTGAAGCTAGAGATAATACACCAGAGATACAAGAGGAGGAGGGAATCCTACATCCTCAACTCAACTCACACCATTCTCTGATTTGGAGAGAGCCTCTGCTCCTATCTCCCACAGATCTCTTCCACGCTTCTGTCTCGGATGTCTATACCTGTTATGCTTGAACTTGCGCAACCAAGATATCCGACACCCCCTGATTGGATGTCCTGCACCCCCTGCTGGAATGCCCTTTGACTGTCATGCATTACCTCGCAGCATCAGTCATTGGAGCAATAGAAAACTCGTTGTTTATCCCATCAACGTTCTCTGTCTTCTTTGCTCGGAGCTTTTTCTCTGAACTTTCAGCCTTTGCCTTCTGCACTTCTGAACAGCCTCCTGGCGTTTCCACATACGCTTGTTGTCTGTGCCTTTGCAATCCCTGATTTGCTGTCCAGTAGCTCGATGGTTGACAGTAGCTCCATCTGTCAAAGCATCGACAGCTATGCAATTCCTTGCATAGGCCCGTACCCATGGCTTCTGGTCTCCCTGCGTCGAGCTCGCCTGAGAGATCCGCATCAACTCTATCCTCCGCTGCCATGGAAATAAAGAAACCACCATAGAGAAAAGAGACTTGCCACTCCTTGGCGCGCACTCTTGCGTTTTACCTGTCTCAATTTCTCTGTCTGGAAGTTCCTGTGAACTTTCAACAACCTGTTGCTACATACTCTTCTCGCGCCTCTGTACGACACTGTACCCTTGCACTACTGCACGTCTGCATTTGTGCTCCTGCGCTTAGTATGCTCCTGTGCAACTATTGTTCTACAGGTCCACGTATCACCAGTACTTACTCGTATACAGTAGCTCCAACAGCTACAGCATTTCCCTGAGCCTGAACTGGTTGCCAAATCATCTATCTGTCGATGAATGGCCTTTTTGATTGATTGAACCAGATCTTTTGACAAACTCCGGAGATAATCATTTCTGCAATCCTTTGATCACCCCTGACCAATCCCGATCTCCCTCGATCTGCCATTTAATCAAGCCTGATCTCCTCTGGTCTTCAATGATCTATCTCGAGTTGTACCTGGTTGTCCAATCTGGTCAGAATCTGTCCATTCTAACCTCTTCAGTGAATCCGCAGCGTTCCATAATATCCGGCAACCTTCCTTCGAGTATTAAAGATGACAAACTCCTATGTTTTAACAATCTTTAAAAAAACCGTTTAGAATTTCACCATTCTGACCTCGCGGTTGCGTCCGGAGCGGTCCGTTTAGCTAGGACCAACCTTCGCTGCATTTCTGGGGACCTCACTGAAAAATATCCCCGAAAGCTGGGCCACACCACAATTTTCTGAAAATTCTGGGCCAAATTGCAATTTTCAGAAGTTCAGGGAATATTCCGTGTACCAACAGAATATTCCGTCCACTGCATCTGATGCCGTCCGTCCCTTTAATCTGCCTTCTTTTTTACAGAAACTCCGTCTCCAAAATCTGACCGTACGGATGTGTCCGGAATACTCCAAATAGTCAGAAACCACTATTGGATCGCCAAAAACGGACTCCAAATGGCTTAGATCTAGCCAAAACATTTTGTACGCCTCAGATCTGCGGCTGCACCATAGCCGCAAAGCACTGGATCCTTCCTCCTGCGGCTGCACTATTGCCGCGTAAAACTGGATCGCTCTCTGCCTCTGGCTGACGTGGCAGACACGTGGCAGTCCCTGACTGGTCCACGATGCCACGTGTTGATGACGTGGCAGGCCACGTGGCGCTGACCTGGCTGCCACATGGCGTTGACTGGTCAACCCATATGCTGACGTGTTGACGACGTGGATGCTGACCTGGCGTGCGCATGGGCGTGGCGCGTGGCCTCCACGCGCAACCTCCCCATTCGTCTTCCTCCTCTGCGCGCGCGTGTGGTGCGTGTGAGGGCGTGAGATGACGTGCCGGATTCTCCAACGGCGCGTGTGGCGCGTGGATGCGCGTGGGCCTCACGCGCCAACTTCTAGGGGCGCGTGAGGGCGCGTCCGATCTCCGATTGGGCTCTGGTTTATGTTTCTGGACTCCTCTCGTCGAGCCCTTACTCCTGGTATGCTCAAAAACTGATTTCGAGCAATCCGATTTCTGGGCAGATTCGAAACATCACGGATTTTTGTTCCGAAACGCCACCGACGAGGCTTTGATACCAATTGTTGGGATCCGGGATCCCGTCCAAGACCTTGCGAAAATTAAACCAAGCAGAAAAACACACCCACACTTAAGGAGACACAATATTTTACGTGGTTCGGCCTCAATGCCTATGTCCACGGGAGAGTAACCGGTTTGCACTATACCAATGGAAAGATTACAGAAAGATTACAATAGAGGAGGAGCTCACACTCTCCTCACTCACCCATTCCCCCGTCTCCCTCGCTCACACCGAGGGAGACGGTCTCTCCGCCTCACATCTCTCACTCTCTGTGGCTTGCACGATTTGCTCACATTTTCTCTCCACTCTCCCTCACCATATATAGACTTCAAGATGGAGGAAGGAGAAGGGCTGGCAGCACATGGCCAGCTCTCTTTGTTGGCTCCCTAACATGGCCAACTCATGTAGCACATGAGTCTTCCCTTTAGTTGTTGGCAGCAACATGGTGAAGTTGCTTTGTGGGTTGGCACAATCACCCTCACATGGGTGATATCCCACAATGGTGACCCATCCTAAATTTACAGTTTTAATTGGAACTTCTTGACTTGCCTACATATATATTATCTTTTCTCTCTCGATCATTGTCATTGCATTCCAGTTTTCGAAGTATTCTGAAGGTAAGTTACCTAAGAAACCATTGTCAGAGAGGTCAATGATGCGCAACTTCGGAAATTTTAAATTGGTTTTAGAAACAGTAATGGCACCATGAAATCTGTTAGATCTCAAAATAAGAACTTGTAACATAGGAAGAGCTCCCAACCAAGAGGGAAAAGTATCCTCCATCTGATTATTTCCAAGAACAAGAATCTCAAGCATTGTACAATTTTGCAATGATCTTGGCACCAACCCATGTAAATGATTTTGACTTAGATCAATCATCTTCAAGTTGATCCCCATCGTGTGAGGAATAGTATCGTGAAAATTGTTGAGACTTAGATTGAGCACTAACAGAGAATTACTAAAACTGGACAAGCATTCAGGAATTGTGCCACTCAAGTTATTATCAGACAGATCAAGAATTTGAAGAGAACTATAGTGGCAGATTATTGATGGTGGAATTCCTCCAGATAAAAAGTTACCATTGACCTTATAAACATTGATGGATGGTGGTGGAATTGGTATTGACCCTTGCAATCTATTAAAACCGAGGTTTAAAGATATTAGTGACCGCAATGGAATGATATCTGGATGTTGTTCAAAACCTGTAAGAAAATTGTGCCTAAGGTCGACCACTTCCATAATTGCTTTCGACCAAAACCAAGTTGGTATTTCGCCGTGAATTTTGTTATTATCAAAAGAGATAATCTTTAATTCATCTTGGAATCGCAGGAAATTGGGAAACTCCTTCATGTTACACGATGCCAATCCTAGAATGATAAGCTTCGGAAGAGTAGCATTGGTAATATTTTTGGTAAACACCATTAATTTGTTGTAGGACAATTCCAATTGAAGAAGGTTTTGAAGCTTAAAAAAAATGTCTAGCTCCACTTTACCACTCAAGTTGTTTCCAACAAAATTAAGATATTCAAGATGCTTGAGTTGAGATATTGAGCTTGGAATCATGCCATGTAGTCGATTGTCTGCAAGTTCTAAAACAGTTAATTTGGTGAGGTTCATAAGCCAAGATGGAATTTGACCAACTAATTCATTTGTTCTGATAGACAAAAAGGATAGCTGGGTCAGGTTAGCTAGAAACTGCAGTATCTCACCACATATTTTCATATCTGCAAGGTATAAATCAGTGAGTTTGAATAGCTTACCAAGTGTCAAAGGTAAGCTTGGTACATCAAAATTATTTTCACCAAGGTGTAAGAAAGTTACACTACAAGAAAATACACTTTTGGCGACTAAATTTTTAGTCGCCAAAAGTCATTTCTTAGTCGCCAAATGTCGATTTTCCACTTTTCCCGACTAAAAATTTTAGTCGCCGCTATCTGGTCGCGAATAGCTTTGGCGACTAACAGTTTTTTTGTCGCCAATAGACAGGTATTCAGCGACTAAAAAATTTGTCGCCATAAGTCAATTTCATTTTTGGAAAGTATACCTTTGGCGACTAAACTGTTAGTCGCCAATAGTTAATTTTTTTTTTTTATTAATACATTTCCCGACTAAACCTGTTCGTCGCCAATAGCAGTTTTTTATTATTTAATTTAAAGAAGTTATACCTTTGGCGACTAATAACTTTAGTCGCTGAAAGCCTTTTCAGAAATTTTTTTTTTTTGCCTCCGCTGCTACCAAGTTTTGAACCCATGACCACTTACTTCCCAACAGTCACAGCTTTTACCAACACTCTTTGCCCACTACGCCACTATACCCACACGCGAATATTAATGCAACATCTATTATTTATATACTATATTCGCCGGTATTAATAAAAAATTATATATGTATAAATAATTAATTTTTATTTAATATATGTTATGCAAAAAATAAATTATTTAATAAAAAAAATAGATAACATTTTTGGCGACTAAATTTCAATTTTAGTCGCCAATTATACATTTTTTGGCTACTACTTTCTTTTTCTGTCGCTAAAACAATGAAATTCGGCCTAAGGACAGCACATTTGGCGACTAAACTGAATTTTAGTCGTCAAAACTTCTCATTTGGGCGACTAAAGTACATTTTAGTCGGCAATGCTTGACCTTTAGCTACTAATTTTGTTTTTGTAGCCAAAAACCTTCATCTTTCAGCGACTAAATTGGGTTTTGTCGGCAAAACAGCTATAATCGGCGACTAAACCTGGTTTTGGTCGCCAAAAGCATCACTTTTGGCTACTAAACAACATTTAGTCGGTAAAAGGCCTACATTCGGCGACCAAAGTTCCTTTTAGTCGCTAAAACCCACACCTTTGGTGACTGAACTGTTTTAGTCGGCAATTCTGATCAGTTTTGGCAACTAATTTGATTTTAGTCGCCAAAAGCCCTACTTTCAGCGACGAAAAATGTAATTTTAGTCGCCAAAAGTGCTTTTTTTGTAGTGTTAGTTGTGATAGGTTTCCCAACGATTCAGGAATTTGGCCCCACAATTGGTTCCAACTAAGGTCCAAATAGGTGAGTTTGGTCACACTACTGAGCGAAACTGGAAGCATCCCAGAAAAATGACATCCTGATAAATCCAATTGCTTTAGGGGACTACTAAGGTGAAATTCAGGCAGATTACCAGTGAGATTGTCATTGTTTCCGATGCTTAGAATCTGAAGGTTTGGTAGTTGAAAAATGGTTGTTGGGAATTCACCATACAACTGACAACTCCTAAGAAAAAGAGTTGTTAGTGAAGACATATTTGACAAAGCACGAGTCACTATAGAAGATATATTCACCGAACTGAGGTCAAGTGCCTTCAAGTTGGTAAGATTTTGAACTAGGTCTTCCAAATTGGGTTTTTCAAGTTTCAGAGTATTTCTAGAGAGATCGAGGTAAGCCAAATTTGAAAGATGTGACATATTTGAAGGGATTTTGAAGGGATTTGACCAAAAAATGTAGAGTAGTATAGGTCTAGACTGGTTAGTCTCGAAAGGCTTCCAATTCTAGGTGGGATTTGAGAATAATTGAAGTGATTGTTGGCAAGATTCAGCCTCTGAAGGTAAACCAAGTTGAAGAGGCTACTATTGGAGTTGATAGAACCATACAGCCAACTGCTACTGAGGTTGAGACCTATCACATGACCAGTGTCATGGTCACACTCGACGCCATCCCATGAGCAGCAGTCACTGCTTTTTCCTTCGAGCTTCTTCCATGATTCAACTTTTGGATAAGCTAAAGGATGAACTCTCATCTTCATGGCATAGTGGCTGCGCAGAAGAGGAAGAGTTAGTCAACATTATAAAAAGATGAAAACAACAACACAAGAGCATGAACACATGAAGATAGAAAGATGAACCCATGTTGGATAACAAACTCAAAGTTACCAATCTTGGATGATGAAGCTAATGGTAGTGATGTGCTTTTATAGTTGGGATCAGAGTGTAGCACGCATGACACTATGGAGAAGTCCATAAACAAGTGTCAATGTCCTTGTGTATAAAAAATTAATAATTAAAGAGTGGTGAAAGAATTGACAAATAATTTTTTACTTATATTATTCTCACTTAATAAAGTGATAAAGTAAATCATGTCCCCACAAATAACTAGTGCTCAGAATTCCTAACCAGTGATTAAGAATTTAGTTTACAACATATTCGATTATAATTAGGCATTTTAATTTAAATTTTCATTGAAGGGACAAAAAATATATCAAATATCATTGCATTTTTTTTGGTATCATATGGTATGTGTCAATAGGTGTTAGTTATTAGTAGGGGAAAGGGTAAGACAAACACATTGAACTTGTAACCTCCTATCGAAAAACGTGATAGAGTTCAATTGTTAAATATTTATTAGGTCTGGGTGTGACTTGTAAATGGAGGAATTTGAGATTAAATATTAGATGTTTGGGGTTAGTGGGGTAGGGGGAATTAACAAGGGAGATTGCTTGAACCCGAGCCACTTGGTTGGCAAGCCAACCTATATGTATATGCTATCAGGCTACAAGGCCTTTGGCTTATTATGATTTCAAATAGTGTAATTTTCATTTTACCTTTTAAATTATCACTCAAAAAGTAATTTAACTTATATATATTTATATTAATTTTATACTTTAATAATTCAATTTTGGATCAATTTTATCTTAATTGTCAATTGTTGTTTATAATAAAACAGAACTCACTAATGTGGCATTAAAACTTCTTTTGAAGTTTTATTTTAATCTCCTAAATTATTCCAAAAAATTAATTAGACCCCTGAATATATTAGAAAAAAAAAAAATTTACATATTAGATTATAATTTTTTATCTAAACAAAGGAAAAAATAAATTTCGGCAAAAAAATAATATATTTGGGCTATCAAGTATTCTTTAAAGAGTTGTTATTAATTTTAGCATCAAGTGCCCTTCAGTCAATGATACAACCATGAAAGTATTAACCTCCGTATTGTAAATTGAGACCTCTAGATATTTATTTTCATCGTTTAATATTATTTTTCAAATTTTGGCCGATGTTTATCTCAAAATAAGTATGATCTAAATTTTTATCCACACAATTTTCAACATACTACTTATCCATCACTTCTATTAAAATTAATATGAGGAATAGGCATGCTAGAATTTTCAAGAGAGAGAGAGAGAGAGAAAGAGGGATAGGCTTTAAATTAATGTGATCTAAATTTTCTACATTATTTTTTGTCTCTACTGTATTTTCAAAACTCACCACTCCCAACCCATTTCCGAGTAGGTTTAGAAAACATAGCACAAAATAAAAATATTGTAGGAAAATGTAACATAAATTGAAAATAAAACGAAATTACAATTTTTTACTCAAAAATGTCTGATGTGATAGTCACATGACAATTTTTGCTGAGACCATGAGCGAAAGGCCTCTCAAAATGATTCTCAATTAAAATTACAAATCTTATAATTAATCAACATGATTCACAACTAAAATTACAAATTTTATACACACTTTTTAATTGGTGTGTAACAACTAATTTTTCAGTAATTAATGATGCTTGTTTTAGGTAGAAATTATTTAGTAGTTCCGATTTATATACTACGTTGTGTATCCTTGCGATTAAATAGGGCCACAAGACTACTTTTTCTTATTTTGTCTCACACGTTTTAGACAAAATGATTATGTGTTCTCTTCCCATAAAGTACGGGTCATCAATGGGATGGGTCGGGCTTACCCGGCCCACAACTATTGTGCCCACGTCCTATATATTAATGGATTTTTTGCGTTTTGACCAATCAATGGACTGGTAGGGCTTATTTAAAAAAATTAAAACCACGCTCCACTTGTAAGCCTAAATCTTACATATTTTTTATTAGACTTATATTCACATTTATTTTTTTCTTTTTTAATAATTCATATGATCAATTTAATTAATATTATTAAAACAATCAAATTAAAGTATAAATTCATCAAATTAACAAATTATGACAATGACAATGTTATATGTAAAAAGTTGAGAGTTAGAAAGATATCACCAGTCATTGTTAATTTCAATTTTAACAAATTATGTTTTGTGTTTTTTTAAAAAAAAAATATAATTAATAAGGATAGTATAGGATGTCAAACGAGTTAATGACTAAAATATATTTTTTCCGTCAATTTATTTAATAGAAATAAACAAATGGTTTAAGTTGGAAAAAAAAAATCAAAAGATTAGTGTTAAAATTGAAAAAATTAAAATCTCAAGATCTATTTTTTTACGAAAGTCAAATTTTATTTTATTTTTTAATACCTTAAAAACTATCATTCATATTAATTTATTGAAAAATTTGACCAAAACTCTCTCAATATGCAATGCTTTAAGTACACACAATTTTTTAAGGAAAATGAGTGAGAGCAGTAATTAGTGCCATCACTAATGATGTGGCAGTGGGTCCCACCCACTGCCACAGTGTGTGTTGTGTCTGTGATTTTTTTTTTTTTTTTTTTATTCTTTTTCACCTCATTAGTGGTGGGTTAGAGGTATCTAACATAACTGTTCTGAGTGACTTTTCTCTCGGACTCTGACGACTTCACAATTGGAAATTAGAGGTCTAGCTACTATATGATAAACAAAAGGGATTGGATGATGAAAAGGTTGGTCTCACATCTTATCCTAAAAGTTTCTATATTGTGTTGGAGACTTCCAAACTATTTTAGATTTTCTTTAACATGCTCTAATAGTAAAATTAGTTGGCGTTTGATTGGAAAGGATGTTAAAAAGAGGGATGGTTTAGTAGAGAAATGGTTTAGTGGTGGTGACTTGGGTGGATTGATGATATCGATTTGGGGAAAGTAAAGTTTAATTTATAAATAAGAAAGTAAAATTTCATCTTAGTTGTTGTTGTTACTCTTTTAATATGTATTATGTTTTCTTTTTTTGATGTCTTGTTCAAGAATGATAATAAAGTTTTATTCTAATAGTATGTTCTTAAATTATTTCTTTTGTGATACAAATTTTATTGTGAAATAGAGTAAAATGTTATTGTTTACGTCAATTTCAACGGTAATTTTTTTTTAAAAATAATTTCATAGTCAACTTGGATCTTGTTTGATACATCTTGATAAGAGAATTCTAAAAATATTAATTTTATTAAAAATGAACATTTACATCAAAAGTTATATCATTTTAAAAGTTAAAATATTAAATTAGTCACTACGGATATTTTGGTAATAGTAGTGTGTACTGGACTTTTCAAAAAAAACTTTTTATACTTGTCCTTATTAATGCATTAAAATTTTATTATGAGGGGATTTTGTCTAAATTCTCCTTCATTTTTATTTTTGGGTTACTTACAATTTTCATCCTTATAGTTTGACTTAAATTTTATTTTAGTACTTATAGTTTCAATTTGAATAATTTGTCTTTACACTTTAAGTTTAATTTTACTTTAGTCCTTTGGTCTATATTTTTGTTAATTTTGTCTATATGTACACCTCAAAAAATTGACAATTGTTTTAAAATTAATAATTTTAACCTTCAACTTAGACGGGAGAAATTGAAGCTCTTTTGGAAAGTTAGAAAAAAGCTACATTTTGCTTTTCTGAAATAAGTAAAAAGCAACTTATTTGAGATATGCTTTCTTTTAGCAAGGTATAGCAAGATATAAATAAGTCATACGTCAAATTATTGAAATACCGAAATTTATTTCATTGACTAGGGTGTACCATATTCCCAAGAGGGTAATACGGAAATTTCACAATTTTCACAAATGATATGATACCATATTATAATACTTTTCAAAAAAGCAAAAAAGTCGATCAAAAGGTAAAAAAGCAAAAAAAAAAAAAAAAAAAAAAAAAAATCTTTTTTCTATGTTCCCAAAACACCCCTAGAAAATTGACAATTGTATTAAAATTGTTAATTTTAATCTCGAATTTAGATGGAAGTACTAAATTAAAATTAGATTTAAAATGTAGAAAGTAAATTATTTAAATTAAAAATATATAAAAACTAATGTGAAATTTGAATCCAATTATATGAATGAAAAATATAATTAACTTTTTTCTTCCTTTTACAAATCGTTCGAATTTAAAATTTTCAAATGCATGCTAAGAAAAATGGAGCTAAGTTCTCCACCAACTCTCTTGACACATAAAAAAAACTAATGAAAATGGAAGACTGACAAAAATACTCCATAATTGCTACCCTGGAGTATTTGAAGGCAAAATTGTCCTTTCTACTTATAAAATATTTTTCTAAATTATTTTTTGTCTCTACTATATTTTCGAAACTCACCAGTCCCAACCCATTTCCGTGTAGGTTTAGAAAACATAGCATAAAATAAAAATAGTGTGAAAAAATATAACATAAATTGAAAATAAAATAAACTTATTCTTAAAAATATCTGATGTGATAGTTACTTAACTATTTTTGTTGAATAATTGACTATGACTGAAAGGGCCTCTCAAAATGATTCACAACTAAAATTACAAATCTTATACGTATTTTTTAATTGGTGTGTAACAACTAATTTTCCAGTAATTAATGATGCTTGTTTTAGGCATAAATTATTTAGTAGTTTTGATCTATATATTACGTGGTGTATCCTTGCAATTGTATAGGGCCACGAGACTACTTTTTCCTATTTTTTCTCACATGTTTTAGACAAAGTGATTATGTGTTCTCTTCTTATAAAGTAGGGGTCATCAATGGGACGGTCCAGGCTTACCCGGCCCATAACTACTGTGTCCACGTCCCATATATTAATAGATTTTTTTGGCTTTGACCAATCAACAGGCTGATATGGGCTGGTCTTATTTTAAAAAAATTAAAATCACGTCTCACTCGTAAGCCTAAATCTTACGGGTCAAAATCAAACTAAATCAAATTACATATCTTTTATTAGACTTGTATTATTAAGTTCTATACATTTTTTTTTTCTTTTTTACTAACTCATATGATCAAATTAATTAATACTATTAAAACAATCAAACTAAAGTATAAATTCACCAAATTAACAAATTATGACAATGTTCTATGTAAAAAGTTAAGAGTTTGGAAGATATCACCAATCACTGTCAAATTCAATTTTAACAAATTGTGTTTTGTATATTTTTTTAAATTCAATTTACAATGATAATATGGGCTGTCAAATGAGTTTAATGACTAAAATATACTTTTTCCGTCAATTTTACGTAATAGAAATAAGCAAACGGTTTAGGTTGAAATGAAAACGGGGAAGACAAGCAACCCCTAAGAAAACTACTGGAGCATCTAATCACTTCGCAAACGTTCTTGTTACATAAGAATGAAAACGGGTAAGACAGGCAAATGACTATAGAAAAAGGAGCCAAGCATGACCATTTCTACAAGTGATAAGGTGGTCCAAAATAGCTATTTAATCCCATTAAAATTGTCAAAAAGCAGCTAATCACTCCGCAAACATTCTTGTTACATAAAAATAAAAACGGGGAAGACAAGCAAATGACTATAGCAAAAGGAGCCAAGCACAACCATTTCCACAAGTGATAAGGTGGTCCAAAATAGCTATTTAATCCCACCAAAATTGTCAAAATTTGTCACAATAATTAGTCACATAGTGACAAGGAGAGAACCAAGATTACACTGTTAGGAAGGCCGAAAGAAACATATTGAGAGTTGTATCCAATGAGAATTGAGTCAAGTAGATCAAGTTATTGGATTCACATAATTTTTCTTAAATTCAAATAAATTTAAATTTAATAATTATTAGACTCCTGGCGGACTCATGGGAGCTGAGGACGGCAGTGGCCCCTACAAAGCTTTGATTTTTATATGCAAATTTAGTACTTTTGACATTTAGTTTGTGAACTCTGAAGGAGTGGCCCCTCCAATCAAAAGCCAATGCCTTTGAAGATTTGAACTAAAACTTATCAAGACACTAATCCCACAATTTACATTGTATTAATAAAATTTCATCAACACTAATTCTTTATCTTATCTTATTTGTTAGCATAATATTGGTGAAACGAATTTCATTATTAAAGTATATTTCTAATATAATGCTAATAACTAAATTTACACATTAGATTATAAGGTGGGTGTTTGGGAAGTCGGTTTTTATGTATGTTTTTTTAGTTGTAGGATATTATTGGATAAAAAATTTTTAGTGTTTGGGAAAATAGTTGGGTTTTTTTGTGGTTAGATGTGATGTTTGTGAGAGAAAAAGTAAAATGATTATGGGGTGGGATGTGATATTTTGTTTGGATGTGCTCCTCTCTAGGTCTCAGGTTCAAAACCTCTTAGGTGCTATCAATTCTTGTGTTGGGCCAGTCCATACAGAGCTTTGCTCTGGCTTTAAATGGGCTCCCCGCTAGTGGACGGTGGGATTGGTCCCCCAGGGATTAGTCGAGGTGCGCGCAAGCTAGCCCGGACACCCTGAGTTATCAAAAAAAATATATTTTTTGTTTGGATGTGTTTTTTTTTGGTTTTGCAAAACTTTTGTCTTTTAGTAAAAAAAATGAGAAAAAAATTTGGGAACTAAGTTCCCAAACACCACCAAGATAAGATAATAGATGACAATTATAACATTACTCAAATTTTAATATCATTTCAAATGAAAAAGTAAAAATCATTAATACTATAATCACCATCTTTTTTTCTGCTAGGTTTATTTATTACTTTATATGTCAAAACTGTATTAGTTTACGTGTTCCACTAGTCATGCTTGTTACTAATGTAGACTTTATTGATACATGAAATTGTAAACAAAATATGATAACAAAATATAATCATTCTAACATTGTTTGGCCAAAAAAAAAAAAAAAAAAGTGCCCATCATCAATAAAAAGGTGGCCTTGCAATTTTATTTATTTATTTTTAAATAATAAATATAAAAATAAGATGAGAGAGCATAGATTGAGATAGTTTGGTTATATACAACGGAAATCAACAGAGGTAGTAGTGAAAAGATGCGATACGATAGATGGAAGTGGCTTTTTTTTTTTTTGATCGATAAAAAAGAAAACTTTATTGATGAAAAAATATACATTACATATGAATATAGGCATGAGCTACTGTAGTACATAGAGATATGAATTTCCTTAATTTGATTAACTAAATGGCCATTGATATAATCGAGTGAAGAAAAATGATTTATGTAATCGATTTGGTTGGTTGGTTGGTTGGTATTTTTATATCATAAATATACAATCTCCATACAACTTATCTCACATAATACAAAAGGTGTGTTTGTTTGGACGGACTGGATAATGAGAGATTATAATCCATCGGACTATTAATCCGGGATATATTAGTCCAGATTATTTGGTTAGACTGGATTTGTATCCTATGTTTGTTTAGTCATGGGATTATATGTCTGGATTAGACTATTTTTAGTGAATCTAATATTTGGTTAGACGGGTTGGATAAGGATAAATGTTCAAAAGACTATTTTACCCTTGTAATTTATAATTCTCAATTAAATTAAATTTATAATTTATATTTTTTATTTAATATATAATTTTAAATTAACAATACTAAAAAAATAATTTATAAATGTTCAAAAGGCTATTTTACCCTTTTCTAATTGTTTACTAAGAAATAGCATGGAGGGTAAAATGGACATTTCACAAAATAATCCATGGGATACCAATCCCATGGTTTCTATCCCACCCCCAATGGGATAGGATAGTCCCATATTTGTGGGACTAATAGTCCGGGAGGATTATTACTCTGGAGAAAAAAATTTCAAACAAACAATGGACTATTAGTCCGATGGGACTAAAGTCCAATCTCACACCCTAATCCTTCAAAACAAACACACCCAAAAGGTTTTGAAGTAAAAAAGACTTATAATACGTGTTCATTGATAATAATAAAAAAGTAACGGGGCCAAATTACTCTTACAAACTAACAATGAAAATTTTGATTGTCAATATGTGATTATTAGAAATACAAAGCAAACTAAAGTCAAGTAATGAAAAATAACTAAGCATTCACATTCCATGTATAAAGCCAAGTTTGACATCTTATGAATAATTCATATTTTTATCTTTTTATCTTTTTTTCATCACATCACCTCTCTATTTTTCTGCACATCTTTTCGTAAAAAGACAAAAAGTACACTTATTTGTATATATTAAGTTGAGAAATTAATCTTTTTATTATTATAATAGGGAAAAGCAAGGTCACTCTAACATTTTTGGGACCCTAAGAACTCCTAATATGGGGCCTTTTATATATTAAAAAGAAAATATGATCAAAAGATTATGCATAATTTTTTTAAATTGTACTTACGAAAATGTTATTTCCATTCCATATACTAGTAAAATTTACTTAAATTTGTAACAAATTTTACAATAAGAAAAATGATCAAAATAATCTGAGCTCAACTACTAAATAAAAAGTGAACAAACTGTAACAAAATATCATTTGAAGATTATTCTTGCATTTTTAACTGCAAAATTGTTGATCAAGCTTGCACAATTCACTTATCAAATAAATCATTTTCAATGATAAAGTTGTTAATCCATTAAATTTTTATTGTAACATAGTTGACCGAAAGTAATATTTAATTAATATTAAATTTGAATTTTTTTTTTCCTCTAGAAACAACTATAACTAGTATAATTAATCGTATTCTAAACATAGTCAATGTAACGCCCCGAAAAAAAAAAAAAAACATAAATCTAATATACCAATCCGCGTCCACTAAACGATAATAACAATACTCCGATAATTACATCCTCAATTAACAAAACTTATACAAAAGTTCCATATGCGACTTCTACATTCAATGATATAGAAATACATGAATCTATAGCACGTAGAGCATCATGTTCCAAAAACAATAAAATGCTCTTATGAGCTTACAATTTTCAAGGCTTAAGCCTGATTACATAAAAATGGCCTCTCGGACCCATACATGAATAGCCCTAGGCTAGCAATTAAATCATAACAGAGTTAATACTCTTCACAACATATCCACGCCCTCAACTTGGTGGGATTACCACTTCTTTTCCTGCACCAAATCCCATAGGGGTGAGTATAAAGCTCAGTAGAGAATCCTTACAAAGTATATATAGTTATGCAATGCAATGCCAATTTAAAGGAATTTCATGTACATGCTCTTTCTTGAAAAATCACCATGTTCAATAACAATTGAAATCTCAACAATTCCGAAGCTTATAATTTATTCAAAAGGGGCGGTAAATATGACTCAGGTAGTCCCTAGGTTGGTGTCTGCAAATAGGCTCAACAAGCACTACCAATAATCCCACTTTACCGGTTGCTAACTAGAAGGGAAGTGGTACATCCTCTGTACGTGTTTTCGGTCTTTCACCCCGGACATTCAAGCCAACTTATTAAATTCATTTGCACCACCTATTCGGACTTACCAACGTATTTACCCCATAAACATTTCAAAAACTTTATTTCGCATTATCTTATCCTCAATGTAAATGATTTCAAATCTCAACTCAAACTTGCAACAATGTAATGCTAGAAATGCCAATACAATATGCCAAAGTTAAATACTAATCTTGTAATAATCAATTAAATGAACATGCAATGTAACAATCATGATCATTAGATAACATTTCTCCATTTCCACATTTCCCACATCCCATGAAATTTATCATCTCTTCAATGGCAAAGATATATTCAATTTCGTTTTTCCATTGTAACATATCAACAATTTACTAATTTCATAGACCCTCATCATTTTTAAATCCATAATTTTGGGCCTTTAGTCAAGATTAGGCATTTCTTCACCTTTTGAAAGAACTCACACACACAAACATCCTTTTTCACATAATGAGAGTAAAACCCTCAAAGATCAACTTAGAAACATTTGAGATTTTAAACCCTCTTTTAAAAAAAATCTCTACATTCTTAAGCCAAAATCAAACTTTCAAAAGAACTTTAAGAGAACTTTAAAATCAACCTTAATCTTGCAAAACATGCATATAGAACTCAAGGAAATCCCTACCTCAAAGTTTGATGATGAAAGAGATGAAGCCCTAGTGTCACGCCCCGAACCCGCCCCTAGAAGTTCGGTGACGAGACCGGCCAGTAATCCGTGGATTACCACAGGCCTTTCTACACAAGACATAAATAAGAAGGGGCTCGCGGAAGCACATGCAGAAACTAAAGTCCAAGAGCTGTGCATTTATATGAACAAGTGTATATACATGCTCAAAAATGATAATTACGTCTTATGTTACATAACATGATCAAAAACATTACATAAGTACAAGTCACAAAAACAAGAGACAAGACTCCCCCACACGGCCTTCCAGGCCTGGCCCCAGCTCAGAGGCATACAAAACTCCAGGTTAGGCTTCAAAACGGCGGCTCGGCTCGAGACTCCGCCTAGGCTTGGCTACCTGAAGGCTCACCTATAATACATAAATACACGTAATGAGCTAAAGCTCAGCAAGTAGCATTTAAGTAAAGGGGTTAGTGAACGATGTCTAACATTTTATAAATCCATAATAAACATTCATAACATAATCATTCAATAATGGCATATTCCACGGATTCATTCATAAACATTCATAACCTTCCATTTACATTCAACAGTCAAACGAGATCTCGTGACTAACCATGGGCCTTCATCTTCATGTTAAAACCCACAACTGATCAGGTCATGGGCCAGCATGTTCATGTCGCTCCCATGGCCTAACATTGTCTATGGATGCCATACTAGATTCGCAAACAAGACATTCGTTCACAGAAAACTTTATCATTTCGAAACATATCATAACATATCACTTTTGAACATACTTTGTAAGAACATATCATTTACAGAAATGTCACTTACAGTGGGTTTCCGGAACCGATTGTACGGTCTTCACGTTTTGTCCTGCAATTAACATTATAAACATTTCTTAACATTTATCATCATTATACATTAAATCATTCATGCCTCTCTTTCTTTCCTTTACTTTACTTCATATCATTTCATTCATTCTTCACTTCATTTCATGCTCATTTTATGCTCATGAGATGTTAAATGATGCAATTAACATGTTAAAATCATAAGGAACAACTTTCCAAAATTTCCTGAAAAAATGCCTTCCCGCTCGAGCGCCCACATGCCCGCTCGAGCGGACAGTTCAACTTGCCAAAACTTCTGGGAGGGTGATATCTGCGCTCGAGCGGCTTCCCCTCCGCTCGAGCGGACAGTGCAAAACCCCGAAACCCTGGTTCTTCTTCCCTCTTTCAAACTCCAATCTCTTTTTCACAAAAACAACTTCCAATACATGAAATACAACCTCTCAAGCATACGATCAACACTTTAATTAACTCAATACATCTTCAATCAAAACTCAAATGCATTAAATAGAAGATCAAACCCATGAACATGCATGTACAAAGCTTCATTTCTTACTTTCATGGAGGTTCTACCTCAATTAAACCAAATAATCATAAATCATGCCATGGATCCTCAATTTAACCATGATTCCCCTTTCATTCTACTTATTAGCCTTGAAAACATAATGAGTCAACTCTATTTCAAGAACTTGGAAACAATCCTTACCTTGATTCTTGAATTGGAGAAGATCCACACTCAATTTCCCTTTCTTTCCTCTTGCTTCCTCTTCTATCTCCTTGGTCTCTCTCTCTCCCCGAATTCTCTCTTCTCTCTCTTTCTCTAGATATTTCTTTTGAATCAATGAGTCAAAAAGCCACCATCCTTATCTCTTAATAATATATACCAATTAACCCATTTTGCCAAATCAAATAAGCCAAACAAGGCCCTTGCACTTTTCCATACATTCTTAATAATCCATTATGCCAATACACAAGTGCCAAACAAAACTTAACGAATCGAATAAATTTCAGTCTTCAATTTATTTCATCGAATGGTTCTAAAAATTCCCGGTATCGCATAGACATATTTAATTCCATTTTCTGAACCCATTACAGTCTTCGATTTCAGTCCCGAAGTCATGGTCTCAACAGATAATTTTCTACGTTCAACAGATATGCTTCAATTAAATTCACATAAACACATATTTAATTACAGATAATGACGTCATACAGTTCCGGGTCATTACACCTAGAGTCAAGATGGGAGATTCTTCGATACCCACTACACCAAATGGAACCCTAGCCTTGATCTCCAAGATCTGTGAGAGATGATGACTCTAGACCCAAAGGATTACAAGAAATCAAAGATTTTGAGTGCTTGATGAGGGTTTTTAGAGAGAAGGAGGAGCAAAAGTGTTTTTAGAGAGAGAGAGATGCAGAAACAATGAGATACATTCAGCCATAAAAGATAAAAAAAAAATAGGGTTTTTGGACTGCCCAGCATCCCGCACGTGTCCCGCACGTACGGAGCCTATCTCCCGCACATGCGGCCTTCCCTTGTTGTACCTCATCCAGCACCTACATATATTGCAGTGTGCTACCCCAAACATCCCCTGAATTCCGCACGTGCAGCCTCACTTCCTGCAAGGGCGGACCCTCTCCCATACGTGTGGCCCAAGGCCCCGGGCATGCGGCCCTAGTTTTCTCAGCCTAGAATTTTTCTTTGTTCAATTCTAGGCACTTCAAACTTGACCTCGCACTCACCAGAACAAGTGAAAATCAACACCGAACCAACAATAATAAGAATTTATTTGAGAGAAGCCTCCGGACACCACAAACCCAAACGATGAACAAGACTCCAAGTCAATCCCGACACTCTAATAAGGCAAACCCAAGGTTAAACAAGGAAGAGCGAAACTAGTGACACACGCGGTCATCACAGTCAACGCATTTGAGAAACAACCTTGCATTAATTTCAAATAATTCACCATATCAATCATCCTTTTAGTTTTTTCTAATTAAAATAATTATACATTAGTTTTAAATAATTCAACACATCAACCATATATTAGATTTGAATGTTCGCCAAATTTTGTTGGGAACCCCTTAGAAAAACTGGAGCTAATAACATCCATAGAAAAACGGAAGTTAGAGCCACTCCAGAAACTCTCTTGTCAGAAACTCTCTTGTCACATAAACATTAATTGAAAATGGGGAAGATGGGCAAAATGACTCCACCAAAAAAGCCAAGCATATCGCTATCACCCTCTCTTCACAAGTGTAAAAATTTCCATAATTGAGACCTAATTTCTACAATTATTGAAGGTTTAACAACCATAAAACTCATAATCTTACACACGTTTTTCGTGGTGTGTAACAAATAATTTTTTAGTTATTAATGATTGGTGTTTTGGGTAGAAATCATCTAGTAAATCCTACCTATATCTCACATGGTGTGCCATTGTAATTGCATAGGGTCATAAAATTATTTTTTCTTATATGTTTTAGACAAATTGATTGTGTTCTTTTCATATATAAAGTGGACACAGCTACACGATAAATTGAACTTACCAAATAACTTCTCATGTTGAGGAGAGGCATGGGTGACCATGGAGCCCACTATAGTTTTGTTTTAATGATTCAAACCATTCATTTTATAGGATCTCTATGCATATTATCCATACAAAAATTAAGTGAATTTAATAATCATAACATCTTAATTTTATCATATTTTTCTTAAAGAAATAGCTGATCTATTTTTAAAACATAATTGGTATCAATTTATTTATTTATATATTTATTTTTTAGACAAATGTAATAAAATGAAAAAGTTCTACAACATATAAAAGCTTTAGAGACTAAATTTTTGTCTCCAAAAGTAAAAATTTTGTTGCAAAAAATATTGGGACACCAATTCTTGTCCTTGCAAGGATAGTCGCGTAGTATTTGGTTGGAGGGTACAACGCCCCAAAATGAATACAACAAACCCATCTCATAAGCGGAAATATAATTGAATTAACTTACTTTCATTCATCAGAATTTGATATACAAAAGGTGACACATGCGATATACATTCATAAATAGTCTATCCTGAATCTACAGCATGTGTTACAAGTAAACAAAAGATGAAAGTTGAATAGATATTCATAGGCCCTAAAGGTTTACATTTTTCCAAGTCACTTCTTGGTTACAACAAAAGAGAGTCTAGCTCCATACAATTAAAACCCTTGGCTATTCAAAATAAATACAACAAAAGTGAAGTTTTTGCTCCAAACTCCCTTCGAGCTACTGCCTTGGTGGAGGCATTTTGCCAATACCTAAAAACGGTTTTTTCCAAATAGGGTGAGCCAAAGCCCAATAGAGACAATCTAATAGAATACATGAATATTAACAAGGATATAAAGATGATGCACATGCCCAATACTCACAGATAAAATAATTTACAATTCTCTTTCCAAAACCATATTATGCCAAGTATTATATTCCAGTCCATCTTATATCGATTCGTTTCATGTCATTTCACATCTCCTCAATTCATGAGCCATATCCATTGTTATGCAGACAACCCAACTGAGTCTACAACTCAGTAGGGGTGTCCATAGGGTTATCCGAACCGCCCAAACCGCCCTACCCGATCCGAACCGCGCACGTTTGGGCGGTTTCGCAAACACATTAGGGTAGGGTGCGGTTTGGATTATATATAATTTTCGGGTTGCGGGCGGGGTGCAGGTTTAACCCGCACCCGCCCAACCCGCCCGCATAAAACATTTTTTTTTTTTTTTTTTTTTTTGGGGTTCAAATCTAACCGTTTAAAAAAAAAACCCCTTTTTTTTATCTTCAAATCCGACCATTCAAAAAGGAAACCCTAATGAATCTTATCTATCTATCTCTCACTCTATCTATCTCATTTTGTGTCTCTCATTCTCACGCTCACTCTCACTCTCACTCTCGCGATTTTCATCTCCACTGCCTACACTATACCCACTGATCGACTCTCTCTGTCTTCACAAGATGGATGAATCGACGGATCAACCGATCGACCTCATCGCACACCTCACAGGTAAGCTCTTCTCTAAATCTCAGTCTCTATCTATGTCTCTCTCTCCCCAATCTTTGTGTCTTTGATCTGTCTCCCTCCCTCATTCTCTCATCTCACAGTCTCTCACTCTTTGGCTTTGCATCTACTACACCGATCAACTTGTTCTCATCACAAAATCGACCGATCGATTGACTCTGTCATCGCACCGATCACAAGTAAGCCTCTCTCTCTCTCTCTCTCTCTCTCTCTCTCTCTCACCCTCATCGATCTTTGATCTGTCTATGTTTGGAGAATCAGTTGATAGATCTGTTTTGAATCTGTTCATTAATGTGGTATTGGATTGATAGAGGACATCTGTTTTGATCTGTTATGAATCTATTCATAACTTTTTTAGAATCTATTTTGAATCTGCGTGGAATCTGTTTTTTTTTTTTGGAATTAAATCTGTTCATAACATTTTCAAAGCATTTTAATCTGATTAATTCCAGAAAATTAAATGTTATGAACAGAATTAAACTTAATTAAATGTTATAACAATAATATAAACAGATTCTAGAAAATTCCAAATTTAGAATTAATCTGATTTTAGAAAACATTTTAATCTGATTTTAGAAAATTTAGAATTTAGAATTTAATTAAATGTGTTAATCAGATTAATTCCAAATTTAGAAAATTTAATTAAATTAAATTTAAAATGTCTTCCAGAAAATTTAGAATTATTTTAATCAGATTAATTCAAAACATTTTTTCTGGAGTTAATCTGTTCATATTATTTTCAATTTATTGGAATTAAACTAAATTTTTAGAAAATTCATATTATTTTAATCTGTACATAACATTTTCAAATAATCTGTGTCTGTATAATCTGTTTTTTTTTTTTGGAATTAAATCTGTGAAATTGAATCTGTTAACTTGATTCAATCTGTTAACTTGAATCTGTGAAATTTGATCTGAATTTGTTTGATCTGAAATTTGATCTGAATTTGAATCTGTTAACTTGTTTGATCTGAATTTGTTATTAAAATTAAATTAAATCTGAATCTATTATTAAAATTAAATCTGAATCTGTTAGTAAAATTCAATCCGCAAACCGCCCGCAACCGCCCGCACATCCGCGAACCCTATCCGCACAAACCGCAAACCGCATTGCGGGCGGTTGCGGGTTGACTTTTCCCCAAACCGCATAGATGCGGGCAGGTCCAAACCGAACCACAAACCGTCCCAAACCGAACCGCGGACACCCCTACAACTCAGTAGTTTTCTTACCACATAACCATTACACATGAACACTTCAATTTTCCATTTTACGAAAATTTCTTCTGCGGGAATCGGCACCCATATATACACAATGTTTTCGGGACTTTCACCTTGAATGCACAGGCCAACTAATTCAATGGAGTTCATCTCATTTTTCGGTCCAAACATGAAGTACATCATCTTTCTCCTCCCAAACATCACACATATACAATGTATTAAACATGGTCATATTTAATGACAATCAACAAGAGTTTAGTTTCAATTCACTTAATCTTCATGCAATTTTTACAACAATCATGGCTATCTTCCACCAATAGCCCAAAACAGATATTTCTAAACAGATATACAATCTTTAAAACAGATAAACTATTCAAATTCCTATAGATAGGAGATGATACACATCCAACGTCACCGTTTATATAAACATTCATGTAATTTCATACTCCCATTTCCAATTTCATTATTTATGCAAAATAGTTATTTGAACATTTTAGAGCAAAATCCCATTTCCTTCCAAATCTCATCCCTACCGCCAAATCATCTATTTTAACACAACACATATTCATATTCATTTCCATGATCATTTCCAAGACATCCTCTTTAAAACGCCTTTTGAATTTAAACCCCCAAACCCTAGGTTTGTTAAAATCACCTCAAAACCCAATGTTTCTCACACATCAAGGAATAACCAAGTTAAAACTCATAAAAAAGTGAAGAAAATCCCTACATCGAGCTTAGAAAACAAAGGAAGAAGTGGAGAAACTCCAAAGACACTGAAACCAAGATTGATTTGGATCAAAATGTAGCTATTGATGTGCTCTACCTTTTTAACAAAGGCCCAAGGATGGAGAAATCACTAGATCTAGATGAAAAAGTAGAGAGAATACAGGTTTTAGAGAGAGAGGGTTTCAACTTTAGGTTTGGAGAGAAACAGATCTGAAAAAGTGATGTAAAAAGTTATTTTCGTGAACTGATATACGCACAGTCCACTCGAGCGCAAGAAGTAACGCTCGAGCGTCAAACACAATAAGTTGTTCTGCTTGAGCGCATAAACTGACGCTCAAGCGCCAAGACATAATAAAAAGGCATTATGGCTCGAGCACAAAATACACACATCCAGTAGTTTTACAGACAATAGGCCAACGCTTAAGCACCCACCTCGAGCATAGGAAATGCCACTCGATCGTAGAAAATACTCTCCCAGTAGTTTTGCAGACCTGCAAAACTGCTGAGAGTTTGTAAATCCCGCTCGAACGGAGGACCAAAAATATGGGCAACATAAGGTTTGAAAACAAGCAACTAACCTGCCCAAACACAACCACAACCACCCCAAAGCCAAATTCAAGAAGATACAAGGGAAACAAGAGGTAAACAACAATATGAAAGCATTAAACCCGAATCCGAGATACAACAAGAATCGAGTCAAAATCGGGATCGCTATAGAGGATTTGGGAATGGATTAGGAAAGAGAAAGGAAAAAGATAGGTGAAATGTGAATAAAATATACCTACATTTCACCTAGTTTCACACACATTTTCCCTTTCATTTTCCAAATCCCTCTCTAAATCCCCCAACCAAACAAAGCGTAAAGGATCGTCCTAAAAAGTTACCCAAAAAAATTTATTTGTGACAGAATTTTGTAAATATTGCTAATAGATTCACTTTTAGGGTCAAAATAATTTTGTCCAAAAAATATTTAATTTTTTAGACAAAAATTTTGATCCCATCCGATATGCAATGCACACTGTATGTAACTTTATCACAAAATTACACAAGTTTTCACGAACTTATGTAAGTAATCTTACAAAAATGTGTAAGTTGAATACAAATTCACGTAAGTTTTAATGAACTTACTTGAATTTGTTCTCAACTCATGTCTTTTTTTTTTTTTTTTTTTTTTGAACCTAAGGGGTTGTGGCATTGTGGTAAGGCCTTGGGGTTTAAGCCCCAAGGTCACAAGTTCAATTCCCCTCCTTCTTGGGCCAATCTCCTAGGCGTAGCACTGTTGGTTAGGAGATTGGACCTCAAGTTGTCTAGTCAGCACTTGGTGTGGATTCAATGCTCCCCCACTGTATGAGTCCTGACTTACCGGAGCTTGCCTTGTGAGGTCGGGACAAGCTTCCAGGTTATAGTCTCTTGCTCGGAACGGCCAACAGGATACCCTAGTGATCTCCTCAAGGGGCGCTGCATTGGACCTGCGGGAGAGTGGGAGGATTTTCCTGTAACAAAAAAAAAAAAAAAAACCCTTATGTCTTTTTGTGAGATCACTTATATAAGTTTAAAAACTTATATTAGGATTGCATACAATATACGTTGCACACCGGAATATTTCCTATATATGTATATGGTATCTGGCTACATGGTCTTTTGCTTAGTATGATTTCAATTTTATCATTGTTGTCAATTATTGTCTATAATAAAATAGAACTTTCTGATGTGATATCAAAACTTCTTTTAACATTTTATTTTATCTCTTAAAATATTCTAAAAAATCAATTAAACCCTTCAATATATTAGAAAAAAATAAATTTAAATATTAGATAATAATTTTTCATCTAAAAAAAACTAAAGAAAAAAAAATTATAAACAAAAAAAGTAGTGTATTTGGGTTATGGAGTATTCTTTAAAGAGTTATTACTAATTTTAGTATCGAGTGACCTTCGCTCAATGATACAATCAGGTAAGTATTAATCTCGATATTGTAGGTTGAAATCGATATTCATCTTCATCGTTCACTATATTGTTTCTCAAATTTATAAATAAAAAATAAATAAAGAAAGAAAGAAGTTTCTTTCAAAACAAATGTAGTCAACAATTATCTCCACACAATTTTCAATATATTACTATTCGATCAGTTGGCTTGTTACAATTTCCAAGAGAGAGAGAGAGAAAACCGACCAACAATTTTGAGCTTCATTAGTTTTGCAAGACCGGATAAAAATAATTTGAGACTTCAACTGATAATATCAAATGAGAATTTTTATAAATTTTTAAATACTTTCATTTTAGTTTTAAATTTCTTTTTTTGACCTTTTAAGATAATATATATATGTTAAATATAATTTCTTAAATATATCCAAGAGTCTAATTGACATTTAGGAATAATTTGGGTGGTAAAATGAAATTTCAATATCATGTCAACAAGTTCCGTTTGATTGTGGACAGTAACTAACGGTAGATGTGAAATCAATCTAAAATCAAACAGTTTAAATGTAAAATTGATATGATTAAAAGAACAATGAAGAGCAAAATAAAATGGGACATTGACTCATAAATCTTAAACTCAAAACTTATAGACCAACTAGTCCCACATTTATTTTAATGAACACACAAGTCCTTGTTTATTTAAATCAACACATTTACCACTCTTTTTATGATATGGTCAATTTGAAGATTCTCTCATTATTTTTAATTATTTATCTTTTAAAAAAATATACTAATTTTTTTTTTATAATTATATTACTAATTTAGACAAATCATTTCACATTCAATTCATCTAAAATATAACATGGGAATTATAAAAATCAAATCACATTCCTCATCCACTAGACATCCACAAAATAACAAGGAGTTCCCCCCTCGAGTGGGTCCTTTGCTTTCCAATTTATGTGCACAAGGGAACGTAATCAAAGAGGAACCATGTTCCTACAAATCCGCTGCTACATCACCACACGAAGGGTAAAAATGTTACCCAATCCTATCCCCACACACTACGGATATGATTGAAGACAATACCAACAAAATAGGATCTCATATCTATGTAACAAGTAAAACGTGATTTTTTTAACCTATAACGCTTCTAAAAATTCTAAGTTCTCAATATAAATTTCATAATTTTTTGATTTTTAAAAATTAAAAAATTATTCTATTGGTTAGTTCTTATTCAAGTTTTTTTTTAAAAAAGGTTAATTACAAAAAAAAAAAAAAAACTCAGGATTTCACGTATTTTTTAATTTAAACCCCAGAGTTTTAATTTCGACAAATTAAACCTTGGTGTTTTAATATGAACCCTCTGTCCATCTCCATTTCACTTAATCTTCTTCCTTCTTTCAGATTCAAACTGTGGGGATATATTTTCTGAGCACCAACACGTGGCCAAGGTGACGCCGATGTGTTAGCCGAGGTGCCACGTGTCCTGGTCATGATGCTGAGGTTATCTCGGCTAAGCTGAGGTTATCTGCGAGAATACCGGAATCCGAGATAAGCGCATAAGGGACAAGAGTCCTAGAATGAAGAAAAGACTTCAAGATGGATAAGGATAGTATTCTTGGAGAGTCTATCCTTATCTCTTGTAGAGTCTAAGGTAAGTCCTGAATTGGAGTCTATAAAAGTCAGGCTTCTAGTGGGACTAGAATTGAGTTAACTATAAAAGAGAGGCACCCCATGGGTCTAAGGTACGCAATTTATGCTTTTGATACTCAAGCTTGTGAGTTGAATAATTAATTATCTTTGAGAGATATACTGACTTGATCGTCGAAGTGCCCCCAAGTGGACAAACCACCGTCGGATTCTTCTCTTTCTGTTGCAGGTCAGCTAGGTACATCTATTCTACCAGTGTTCTACAGCTAAGTACTAAGGTCGGCAGTGTGATCAGAAAATCACTCACACAATTTGGCACCGTCTGTGGGAAAGAAAGATGAATAGATGGCCAGTAACGGACAGAAAGAAAAGATGGGGGACGACGCTCCTACTAGGAGTGGCAGACCTATTGACCTTGACGTCGAATGAGACAACAACAACGAAGAAACTCGTGACCAGAATCACGGGGAGAAAGATGTCGGCCAGACTGGCAACGTACCAAAGAATGAAACCAAGGAAGTTACTATAACGAAGATAACCTCCAGGTATGGAAAGACCGATGCCTGCGGAGGGATGAAGAAGTAAAAGAGATGGCAAACAAATTGGCTGACCTGCAATCGGTCGTTAATTTTATGATGCAAAACAATGTCATGCAGCCACCCTTCCCACTGCATGACACACCGATTCCAGCAGTTAACACCCAGAAGGGGGGACAGATCCCTATAGCCCCTCAGCACGCTAGAAGCGGAAGACACTCTTACCAACCCTCCAGGGAGGTCGGACGAGGAGAGTCAAGAAGGGAAGAATCACGGAGAACACATCGCACAAAGGAGGCAGAGCCCAAAGAACATCGGCATGTTCAGGGGCAGGCATTATGCTTTGACACAACTCATGGGGAAAGATCGAAAAGGGCACACCATGAAGCCGAGAGCAGTGTGCTGAAAAGACTGAAGTCAGGAGATAGCCGAGCTCCTGGACGGAGCAGAGAAGACTTGAGAGACTATCTCAAGAGGAAGCAACAGAACGCAGATGCCGAGGTCACCTCACCTGACAAGCCGAGGACACCATTCTCGGTGGAATTGGACAAGTTTGAGGCACCAAAGAGATTCAGTATGCTGAGGTTCCAAATATACGATGGTAAGTCAGACCCTAACTTCCATGTTGGATTATACTTGAACTCAATGGCCTTGTATAGTGGGAATGAGCCGTTGCTCTGCAAAGTGTTTTCCTCATCCTTCGGGGAGATTGCATCAGATTGGTTCCACAAACTACCAAAGGGAAGCGTGAAGACTTGGGAAGGCCTGGCCGAGATGTTTGTGGCCAGGTTCGTGACAAACAAGCTGCAATCATTAAGGGTGGACGCATTGATGGCTCTGAAGATCAGCAAGGATGAAGGCCTTAGGACCTATGCAAAAAGGTACTATGAGGTGTTCAATCGAATACCCGAATGCAACCAAGAGGTGGCGGTCGTGTCTTTCAAGAACAGCCTGAAAGATGATTGTCCACTACGAAAATCTTTGGCAAAGACATTGCCAAAAAGCATGGAAGAGCTCATGGCAAGAATCGAGAAGTATGCCAGAGCCGAAGAGGATACATCGGGGAATAAGGAGATTAAGCAGGAGAAAGGAAACGGCTTGCCGAAGCGAGGCTGAGGTAACAATGGATCTAACAAACCAGAGGTGGAATTGAGGGCTAAACAGGAAGTGACGACTGTGTTCCGAATCCTGGTCCATAAAGTCCTGGATCAAATACGGAACCAACCCTATTTTAGAGCGCCGGCAAGGGCACCAGGGAAATTTATGGGAAGAAACATCGGTAGGCATTGTGCTTACCACAATGAAGAAGGGCACCCAACTCAGGGTTGCAGAGCCCTAAAAGCACACTTAGAAGACTTGGTGAGGCAAGGCCATCTGAGGGACCTTGTTGATGAGGCCAGGATAAGGGAAGAACATGCAAGATTGCCTCAAGCACCAGCAGCCCCGCCTCTCCCAGCACAGCAACCACAGGGAGGAGGACCTCAGGTGGTTAATGTGATCCACTCAAAGGTGAACGAAAACAACATACGAGGGGAAACCCAGAAGGTAAAACACCTGCAGCACGTGAACCAGGTCGGACAAAAAATACTACGGTCTGAAGAGTGCCAGGGATCGATGATAGCCTTTACTGAAGCTGACCTAGAGATGGTCCAGCATCCGCATAATGATGCCTTGGTAGTATCCCTCTAGGTTGGGGAGTGCCAAGTGAAACGCATCCTGATTGATCAAGGCAACTCTTGCGACATCATGTATGTTAGATGTTACAAGGAGTTGGGCCTTCATCCTGACGACTTGGAGCAATCTAATGGCCCGATGGTCGGCTTCAATGGAACGCCGACGTGGCCACTGGGCGCAACAAGCTTGGAAGTACAAGCCGGCATGAAGAAGATCAAGACAAAATTCATAGTGATTGACACGCCCTCGCCATAAACATCATCTTGGGAAGGCCATGGTTGCATGCAATGGGGGCAGTTCCCTCAATGTTGCATCAACTACTGCGGTTCCCAACAAAGCATGAGATTGAAGAAATCAGAGGAGACCAACTGCAGGCAAAGAATTGCTCCATGGCAGCAATGAAATCCACCTGCAACATTCGAGAACCAGAGAAGGCAGAGATTGAAGACGAGAACATGGAGGTCCTAGATGATGTCGGCAAGGAGCCAGCCGAGAAAAGTGAAGAAGCACTAAAGAAAATCCTCGTCCAAGAGGGTGATGAAGAACGCTTCTTTCTTCTCGGCTCAGGCTTAGCCGAAGAAGAAGAAAGAGAGCTGGAAGCTTTTTTAAGAACAAACATTGAGGTGTTCGTTTGGACACCTTATAAAATGCCTAGCATTGACCCCGAGGTCACATGCCACAAACTGAACGTTGACAGGTCGGCCAAACCTGTAATACAACGAGCCAGAAGACCGACGTTGATGCATGTCGAAGCAGTAGAGGAGGAAGTAGACAGACTTCTGGAGGCCAGGGCCATCAGAGAAGTCAATTATCCAACTTGGCTATCAAACACCGTGGTAGTAAAGAAAAAGAATGGGAAATGGATGGTCTGCGTAGATTTTACAAGCCTGAACTAAGCCTGTCCCAAAGACAACTGTCCTCTACCCAAGATTGACCAGTTGGTGGATGCCACATCTGGACATGGAAGGATGAGCTTCCTGGATACTTATAGGGGGTACCACCAGATAGCCATGTACCTCCCAGACGAGGAGAAGACAGCGTTTATCACCCCAAAAGGCCTGTACTGTTACAGAGTAATGCCTTTTGGGTTGAAAAACGCAGGAGCAACTTACCAAAGATTGGTAACCAAGATGTTCAAACACCTGATTGGCCAAACAGTAGAAGTCTACATCGATGACATGGTCGTGAAGACCAAGGAACCTAAGAGTCATCTTGCCGACCTAAAAGAGGTCTTTGAGATCCTCAAAACATATCGGCTCCGACTTAACGCATCGAAGTATGCATTTGGAGTTGGATCTGGTAAGTTCTTGGGGTACCTGGTGACAAGAATGGGCATTAAGGCCAGCCTAGATCAGATCAAGGCCATTCTAGATTTACAGAGCTCAACATCGGCAAAACAAGTACAAATGCTTACTAGAAGGGCCGCAGCCCTAAACAGGTTCATAAGCCGAAGCTCAGACAAATGTAAACCCTTCTTCAACCTAGTGAAGAAGGCCACTGATTTCCTATGGACTGAGGAATGTGAAGCCGCTTTGACCGACCTAAAGAAGTATATGATCACGGCTCCAGTCCTCTCAACACCTGAACCTGGGGAAGAGCTGTTTTTGTACTTGGCAGTTTCAGAACACGCAGTAAGTGCAGTGGTAATCCGAGAAGAAAAAAGGGAGCAAAAGGCTGTTTACTGTGTAAGCAAAACCTTGGCCGACGCAGAAACGAGGTATCTACCACTAGAGAAATTGATGCTGGCCTTAGTAATGGCTTCAAAGAAGCTGAACCATTACTTTCAGGCGCACAAGATTGTGGTGCTAATAGAGCACCCATTGAAGTCCTTGTTGTAACAAGGAGACTTAACTGGAAGAATAGCAAAATGGGCAGTGGCCTTGGGCCAGTATGACCTGGAGTTCAGGCCGAGAACAACAATTAAGGGCCAAGTTTTGGCCGACTTCGTGGCCGAGTTCACGCCAGAATCCATCAAACATGGGGCTTCGTTAAGCCAAGATGAATGATGTCCAAGCAAGCAAAGAGAAGCCCAGCCCAAGGCAAAAGAACGAAAGAAGGAAAAACTCAGACCCTGCAACATTTACATCAGCGACTCCTTTCGACTGTTCGTTGATGGGAGTTCAAACCGACAGGGAGCAAGGGCAGAAGTAGTATTGATATCTCCAGATGGAGAGATACTGGAGTAGTCCATTCGATTGGGGTTCAAGGCCTTGAACAATGAGGCAGAATATGAAGCATTGATTGCAGGACTAAAGCTGGCAGTGGCAGCAGAAGCAGATGAGGTAATAGTTTTTTGTGATTCGCAACTTATAGTGAATCAGACAACATGAGAGTTTGTAGCAAGAGATGAAAGAGTGTCGGCATACGCAAAGGAAGTCATCAGGTCGGCAACCTTGTTTCATAACTGCCGACTTCTTTAGGTTAGCCGAGATGATAACAGCCACGCCGACGCGTTGGCCAACTTGGCAAGTTCAATACAAACTGGAAAAACAAGGACAATAATGATTGACTATTTGTCGGGCCCGAGCATAGAACCACCGACCACAGAGCAAGAAGCAATGTGTGTGGACATGGGGCCAAGCTGGATGCATGCAATTATCGCATTCCTGAAAGAAGGAAAGCTGCCAGAAGACCATAAGGAGGCACACAAGGTCAGATTGAAGTCAGCAAGATTCAGTCTGACAGCGGACGGGCATCTCTACAGAAGGTCCTTCACTGGACCCCTTTTAAGGTGCGTACACCCTTTGCAGGTTGAAGATTTTTTATATGAAATTCATGATGGAATTTGTGGGAGCCACGCTGGGGGCAGATCACTAGCTCATAGGGCCATTACCCAGGGGTATTGGTGGCCCTACATGCAAAAAGATGCAGAAGCCTAAGTGGAAAAATGTGAACAATGCCAAAGGTTTGCACCTTTGATACACCAGCCAGCTGCTGACCTGAACCCTGTATCCAGTCCATGGTCATTTGCCCAATGGGGCATGGATCTCGTTGGGCAATTACCCCAAGCAACTGGGCAAAGGAAGTACTTGTTGGTAGCAACAGATTACTTCACGAAGTGGATAGAGGCAGAACCTCTTGCCAAAATTCGAGATGTGGATGTCAAGAACTTCATATGAAGAAACATCATCACCAGATTTGGGATTCCAAGAGCAATAGTCACCGACAACGGAACACAGTTTGACAGCAAACTCATCAAGAACTTCTGTGCGAAATTCAAGATAAAGCATTACTTTTCAACCCCAAGCTTTCCTCAAAGCAATGGGCAAGCAGAAACATCCAACAAAGTAATCTTGGATGGGATAAAGAAGAGGCTGCAGGCAGCAAAAGGAAAGTGGGTAGACAAATTGCCCAATGTACTCTGGGCATATTGGACTACGCCGAGAAGATCAACAGGGGAAACCCCCTTTGCCATGGCTTACGGCACAGAAGCAGTCATCCCACTGGAGGTCGACATCCCAGGGATCAGAACCCACGGAGTAGAGAATGGGATCAATGATATACTTTTAGCCCGAGATCTGGATCTCTTAGAAGAAAGAAGGGAGAAAGCTGCAATTCAGTTCGCAGTATACCAGCAGCAGCTTGCCAGAGCTTACAATAAGAAGGTCAATCCAAGGAATTTTCAAGTCGGTGACCTAGTCCTGAGAAAAGTCGTCGACAACAAGAAGGATCCCAGAGAGGGCAAGCTTGGCCCAAACTGGGAAGGACCCTACAGGATCACTTCGGTATTGGGCAATGGAGCATATCGGCTTGAAGATAATGAGGGCAAAGCATTGCCAAGACCCTGGAAGACTTGTAATTTGAAATTTTTCTATCATTAGATGTTCCTTGTTATTTTCTGCCGACGTCATCAATAAAATCTTAGCAGAATTCTCCAGCACTTGTGAAATTGATAAAAGATGCATAATGTTGTTTCTGAATAATGAGAACCCAAGTGGAACTCAGGTTCACATTGGGGGCAGAGAGAAGACAAAAACGTTTAACACTTGTTGAAATTTGTAGCAATTTACAAGTTGAAGTTAAACCGAGATTATTGCTTATTTTCACTTGTTGAAATTTGTATCAATTTACAAGTTGGAGTTAAGCCGAGATTATTGCTTATCTTCACTTGTTGAAATTTGAAGCAATTTACAAGTTAGAGTTAAGCCGAGATTATTGCTTATCTTCACTTGTTGAAATTTGTAGCAATTTACAAGTTGAAGTTAAGCCGAGATTATTGCTTATCTTCACTTGTTGAAATTTGTAGCAATTTACAAGTTGGAGTTAAGCCGAAATTATTGCTTATCTTCACTTGTTGAAATTTGTAGCAATTTACAAGTTGGAGTTAAGCCGAGATTATTGCTTATCTTCACTTGTTGAAATTTGTAGCAATTTACAAGTTGGAGTTAAGCCGAGATTATTGCTTATCTTCACTTGTTGAAATTTGTAGCAATTTACAAGTAGATCATTATTTAGCACTTGTTATAACTTAAGAAAAGTTTACAAAGTTGAAATTAAACCAGTATATGTTTATCCTTGTTGAAATTTATAAGCAATTTGTAGGACAAGAACTTGCCGAGGTAAATCATCAGTTGGTATAACTGAGGTGTGTCACCCTGAGAAGGTTGCACAAAGAAGGAAGAGTATATATATGCAAAATATTCTAAGTATAGAATCATGCAAAGACAAAAAAGAGAAGACAGAGGTACAAGCATTCACTGAAGGAAAGTTGTATTAAGCATTCAGTTGAAACAGGGGCACATCGGCCATGTGAAGAAGCTTACATTGTCTAAAAAAAACAAAATGGTACAAAAGACAAGACAGGAAAAACATGAAAATTAAGGTTCATCAGCATCAGCAGCAACTTGGGTTTGGACCTCGGAAGGTTCTTGAAGAGCTACCTCGGCCGCCTTTCCGTTGCAAGTTCTGCATCAATCGGGGCAAAGGTTTCATCAATGCTTTTGTCGGTTACAGGAACGTCGGAGGATGCCTGCTCAGGGGTAGTTTCCTTGGCAACTTCATCACCCTCTTCATCTTGAGTCAAGTCCAGGACTTTCTCAATTGAAGGAAGGGACTTGGACCTAGTAGCCTCCTTTGCTTTTCTCACCAAGGCATCATCCTCTTCCTCATCTTCAGATTCTGAATCTTCATCGGATTGAGCTGGTGGAGGAGGTGGAGGGAATGGAAGAGGAATGTCATCGGCATTTCTCAGAGGCGAATCATCAGGGACATTAAGTTTTTTGAGAAGGGACATCCAACCAAGGGAGAAGCCCCTGTTGCATTCCTGCCTGACTTGTATTTCGTAGGCCTCCGTGACATCGGCCATGCCTTGAGTATATGCCTTTGCATCAGCATCTTTGATTTCAGCTTCCTTGGTGGCCAGGGCCTCCTGAAGCTCCTTCTCGGCCTGGGCTGTTTTCTCCTCGGCCTCCTTCTTTTGAGATTCGGCAACCTTTCTGATGGCCTCGACAGATTCAGCCTTTTTTTCGACATCAGTTTGGGCTTTGATGGTAGCCTCGGCCTGTTCCTCCAACTTCTTCATTTTTGACTGAAGACTTTTGTTGGCTTTTTGAAGGGCAGCAAAATCCCTCTTCATGTCGACCAACTTCTCCCGATTTTCAAAAGCTTGAATGGAGAGAGAATGGGCATGCTGAATGGCCTGAAAGAACACAAGGCAGAAGTTACTGTAAACTTTTACAAGTATGAAAAAGAGAAAGAAAGACAAGTTACCAAGTGAAGAGACTTACTTGAACAGAGCGTTGAAGCATGAAAGCATAGTTCTCATACTTGCTCATCTTGGTATTCCATTCAAGATCGCCTGGGAGAAGTAGAGCAGTACTGAGGGCTACGCCGACATTGATATCATCGGCGCTATCACTAGCCAAAATAGGCTTATCTTCTAGAGTGATTTCAGGCGTCCAGGGTACATTTGGTATTTTGGACCCCGAAGTCGTTGCAGAGGATAACCTCGGCTTTTTTGACTTTGAGGATTCTGATGGCTGGGTTTCAGAGCGCCTCTTCTCAGCAGAGGGTTGAGATTTGTCACTCTCAGCCAGCTTGGAGATAGGTAAAGTATCCTCAAATTCAACCTGAGTTACTTTAGCCTTTGGCTGAGCCTTTTTTCTTTTCGGCTTTGGTGGGGGCATGGTTTGTGTTGGCTGAGCGTCAACATTAAAAGGGAGGTTGGCCAGTAGATCCTTGGCAACTGGTTTTGGGCAAGACATCTCGACTGTAAGCACAAGTCGGCAACGACGCTTTCGTTGGGATGTCGGGATCAGGTATAGAGCCGAGGTTGATGGCTGATCAGCTGGATCAGATGTTGATCCTTGATCTGTTCGTGATGTGGATGCAGTCAATGGAATTGTGGCAGAGGGTGGAGAAAGGCTTTTTTTCTTCCTTTTGGGAATGCCGGGCAAAGTTGACTTGTATGTTGGAATAAAATTGAGAAGCAGATGTGCTTTCCTTTTATGGACAGGCAAGTCCAGAAGCTTCTTCAAATCTTTACTGGGACAGAAAGACTCACGAAAGCCCTTTGGTGGCTTACGAACAGCTGCAAGAAGAACAAGACGTCAGAAACAGATAAAATATTTGAGACTTTGAAAGAAAACAGGTAAATCAGAACGCTGGGCTCTTACCCTTGCCCTCTAAAATCAATCGAGGAAGAGGGAAAAGATGGTGGTCCTCGTCTGGAGCAGACTCCTAATTTCCTGAGGTAATGAAGTAGTCGTCTCCAGCCCCCTTGTTGGAGTCTCGGAGGTCGGTTACGATTTTGAACTCTGTGGACCTCGGCTTAAGATAATAGACATAGCCTTTTTCTTTCAAATTAAGGGCACACATGGTATAGCAATACTGGATATCGGCTAAAGTGATCCTAGCATTTTCCTGTTTAGCTAAGGCTATGATACCATTGATCACTCGATAAGAATTTATGGTCAGTTGCATGGGGCTCAACTTGTAATAATGGAGAATCTAGCGAAAAAGGATGTTGAGTGGAAGCTGAAGTCCACACTCAATGAAAGCTACAATGGGAAAAGGTATCGAATCATCTGTGGGAATGATGGAGTCATCATCCCCAGCCAGCCTCAGATGAACATCGGCAGGAATGGAGAACTCTTGCTTAAAGTACTCAAGATTGGTCGGGGTGTCTACCCTATGTCTCCACATACCCATGACGTCGGCCTAAGTTAGAAGAGTTGGGTTTCGGAAAGAAGATGTTTGACAGAGGGTTATTGGGACCCTAGAAAAACCTAGGTATGAATTGAAGCAAGAATTTGTAAAGATTGTTTCAGTTTTTTCCTAAGGATTGACGGGTTCTACAGTCAAGTCCCAAACCTAAACCTATAAGGACGAAGATTGAAGGCACAAATCTGGAAAACATAAAAGCAAGAACGAAGTTTCAGAATCAAGAACAAAGGTGGGACTATCAAAAGCATAGATAATACAAGGAGTATAAGGTCAAGAAAAGTGACAAAAATGCAAGAAAGTGGTGAAACAGTGCGTGTGTTCAAGATATGGGCAAAAGCAGAATCAACACATTCAGGTATATGGTTCGCAAATCAAATGTTTGAACAAAGCAGTAATAACGACAAATGATGAAGAATATCAAAAGAATTGGAAACGAAAGAAACAATGGCTTACCAGAAGAAGTAAGGCCGGAATAAAGTTCACCAAAGTCAGACGATGGTTACAGAAGTAACAGAGTAGCGAAAGCTTCACCAGAAAGACGAATCAAGACAGTTGCAGAGCTTGGAGCTTGAGCAATGGCGGATTCGAGAGAAATAGTTTAGAGAGAAAGAAAGCAAGAGAAATCGAATGCAAAAGTGAAGAAATGAAGAAAGAGGGAAAAGTTTTGTTAAAAAACTTGAAACGGCGGCAAAATAGAGCATTTAATGCGCCTGGAACAACGCACACGTCAGACGGCGCACACAGACGCAAGACGGCTTGCAAGCGCATCACAGGCATGGTCTAATGAGGTTGAGACACGTGAATGAAACGGCTGAGTAAATGATGCATGACAGCTCACACACATGAAAGAGTTCATTGGAATTCTTGTTCTCTGAAGAAGACGTGTTGGCCTGAAATGAGTGATCTCAGCTGAGGAGTTCTTGAGCCGATGTACAGGAAGAAAGTACCGATATAGGTTCCATCACCTCAGAATACCGAGGTAATAGAACCTAGGGGGCAGTTGTGGGGATATATTTTCTGAGCACCAACACGTGGCCAAGGTGACGCCGACGTGTCAGCTGAGGTGCCACGTGTCCTGGTCATGATGCTGAGATTATCTCAGCTAAGCCGAGGTTATCTGCGAGAATACCGGAATCCGAGATAAGCGGATAAGGGACAAGAGTCCTAGAATGAAGAAAAGATTTCAAGATGGATAAGGATAGTATTCTTGGAGAGTCTATCCTTATCTCTTGTAGAGTCTAAGCTAAGTCTTGAATTGGAGTCCATAGAAGTCAGGCTTCTAGTGGGACTAGGATTGAGTTAACTATAAAAGAGAGGCACCCCCATGGGTCTAAGGTACGCAATTTATGCTTTTGATACTCAAGGTTGTGAGTTGAATAATTGATTATCTTTGAGAGATATACTGACTTGATCGTCAGAGTGTTCCCAGGTGGACGAACCACCGCCGGATTCTTCTCTTTCTGTTGCAGGTCAGCCAAGTGCCATCTATTCTGCCAGTGTTGTACAGCTAAATACTAAGGTGGGCAGTGTGATCAGAAAATCACTCACACACAAACCTACATATTCAAACCCTTGTATCTCAAGGCACCTTGGTTTCCAATCAAGCATCATCCATTTCATCTTTGCAGGATTTCTCATATTTTTTAATTTAAACTCTAGAGTTTCAATTTTGACAAATTAAACCTTTGAGTTTTATCGCGTTTCAATGTAAACCCACCGTCCATCTCCGTCTCACTTAATCTTCTTTCTTCTTTCAGATTCAAACCCATATAGTCAAACACTTATATCTCAAGGCACCTTGGTTTCCAATCAAGCATCATCCATTGCATCTTCACTGCCAAGAATATTGTCGTGATGGCAGCAAGAAAAAAAATACAAAAATCTTATTTTTGGCCAACTTTCAAAGCTCCGACGGCATGCAAAAAGGGATGAAATAAAGCGGATAAGATGTGAAATAAAAACTAAGCCATAACGTAAATCCAACGACGTGAAAATAAGGCCAAATGGAGTCATGAAGGGGGAGATATAAGGGTTTGAATACGTGGGTTTCAATTTGAATATTTTGCTCAAAGAGAGAAAAAGATTTGGTCAACTTTTGGAGGTTCGACAACATGCAAAAAGAGGTGGAACAAGGCATATGAGGTATGAAATAAAAACTAGGCCATGAGGGGAATATAACGACCTGAAAATGAGGTGAAACGAAGTTACAACGAGTGAGATACAAAGGCTTGAACATGTGAGTTTGAATATGAAAATTATGCCCAAAGAGAGAACAAAAAATTTAGCCAACTTTTAGAGCTCCAACAACATGCAAAAAAAGGTAGAACAACGTGTATGAGAGGTCGAATGAAAATTAGACCATGAGGTGAATCCAATGACGTGAAAAGGAGGCAAAACGGAGTTACGACGAGGGCGATACAAGGGTTTGAACATATGGGTTTGAATCTGAAAGAAGGAAGAAGATGAAGTGAGACAGAGATAGATGGAGATGGACGGATGGTTCACATCAAAACATGGATGAAACTCCAGGGATTAATTTGTCGAAATTGAAACTCTAGGGTTTAAATTAAAAAACATGCGAAACTTTGATTTTTTTTTTTGTAATTAACCCCCAAAAAATTAATATCTGTTGATTTATAACTTTCAAATGAAAAGTATATCAAATTTTAAAAAAAATGAAAACTATACTAATCTATTTCAAAATTCAAATTTGAGAGTCGCTAGATATGGAACGGAATCTATTAATTTAAATTTAAAATTGACACAATATAAATTTAAAATTATAATGATCTATCTCATGATTTATAAGTTTTAAATACAAATTAAAAATTATCATAATTAGCTCATAATTTTTGTATTAAGGAGTAATAAGAGTGACGTTAAGATTGTTTATATATTTATATATTTTACAAAAGAATGTTTTTAAGAAGAGATATTGTGAGAGTTTCAAAACCTCATACAAAATCTATATGTTATTCTAATTGCAAAATGTTGTCATCTTATTAAAGCTGAAAGTTGCAATTCTTTTTTTATTTTTTATTTTTTGATTTAGTTTAATTTTTGTTAATATGTGTCACAATATGATTGGTTTATAAATTAATTTTATATTCTTAAATAAAATTTTAAATTTAGATTCTTCCTTAATTATGTTACCAAAATAAAATCAATATGCATTTCTCCATTCCTTAATTTATGAAATTTTAAATTTAAATTCTTTTTTTAATTATGTTACTACAATTAGAATGAGATCAATGTTCACATGTATTATAATGATGTGTCATAATATTATTGGTCTAAACATAATATGTTATTAAGTACACGTCTTCAAATTATTAATCGCTATTAAAAGTTTATATTTTTATTTTTTTTGTCATTTTTGGTTTTAAATTTTATAATTTTTTTTATATCCTTCTAAACTGCAAGGACTTAAATAATAAATTTTTTTAATACGAATATTTTTTTAACAAAAGACAAAAACATTAAGAAAATGAATGGCTTTTTTGACAATTGTCAAACATAATGGATTCTATTAATTTTTATATCCTGGTAATTTTATTTTTTTTTAATCTTAATTGTCAATTAAACAAACTAAAATAAAAAAATGAAAAAATTTTGGCTCAAAATGTGATAAACAATAGGGTAAATTACACTTTGCACCCCTTACACTTGGTACCAAATCTCACTTTGGCTCCCTACATATGAAATCATGACAATAAACCCCTACACTTTTGATCAAATCCTAGTTTGGTCCCTACACATAAAATCGTGGCAGTCAACCCCCTGCAATTTTACTCAAATTTTACTTTGGTCCCTATACAAGTGTCAATGTCTCTCTTCTGTTATTTCATTTTTAAATTTTTAACAAAATTTATGTGACAAAAATGTGACTATGAATGAGAGTAAGAGAGGAAAATCATCCATATTTATCACCAATACACTTTATTGTATGTGAGAGTTATATAATATTATATATATATATATATATGTTCATATGATAAAAATTGGGACAAAAAGGTAAGAAAGTAAAGCTTTTGAAATAAATATAATAAAAAAGGGCAAAGAAATCAAAGGAAAAGATAAATAAATAGATAGAAGACTGTGTTACTATGAAAAATAGAATTTCATGAATCCAATTTATGCAAAACCCTAGTTCATCTTCTTAATTGTTCACAATTTGCATTTTGTTTTAGCCTAATACAGTCATATTTTGATGTAAATTTTAGAATAAAGTGTGTATTGGTGAAAAATATAAATAATTTTTCTTTCTTACCCTCGTGTTGTAGTCACATTCTTATCATATGATTAGATTCTGCTAAAGATTTAAACAATTGAGTAACAGAAATGGGACATTGATATTTGTGTAGGGACCAAAGTGAGATTTTACCAAAAGTACAGAGGCGTTGACTGTCATAACTTCACGTGCAGGGATCAAAGTAGGATTTGACTAAAAGTGCAGGGGGTTGACTATCATGATTTCATGTATAGGGGCCAAAGTGATATTTGGTGTAAAATGCAGATATGCAAAGTGTAATTTACCCTAAACATTACTAAACATGTTAAAAATTAACAAAATGTGATAAATATTATATTTTGAATAAAAGTGACAAAATGTGATAAATGTTATTTTTCTAATAAAAGTGATAGTATGTGAGATATTTTTTTATTGTATTTAAAAAAGGGTTACAAGTGATAATTTATTGGTCATCTAGAAATATTTTTAGATCAAATGAGAATGTTACTCTAAATTTTTTTCTTACCTTTTTTTTATTTTTTTTATTTTATCCAGATACTTTTCTTTTGTAAGAAATATAATTTTATTATATTTAAATATTTTATTGTAATTTTTAAATTAAAAATAATTTTTGAAAAATCATATTTAAATTATTTTATGCCATTATAAAATGTAATTTTTTTTAATATCAACTTATTCTATGATCTCTTTCTAAAAGGTATATTTGCTTTTGTTCATTAATATTAAATTTTTAATTAATTTTATTTATTATTAAAAAATATAAATTAGCAAATAATTTTATATATTTATATATACAATTTTGTTTCGATTGCTCATGTTATTTGGTGTCTCTATCCAAGTACATTCAAATTTTTTTGAATTTTTGAATTTTACATAAGTTCTCACTGAATTAAAAATTATGTTGCACAATCTTTAAAAAATTACAGGCTTGACTTGAGTTGCTTGAATTGAACTAGCCCAAATTTACAAATCTAGCAAGGGGGTTGAAAGTTGCATGATTGAAATTGTGATAAATTAAAAATTGATACGTAAATTATGATAAAATTGTGAAACTTAAATTGTAGATTTCAATAATTTTTATTTTCATAATTTACATACAAAAATATAACTATGTATATTATTTTGTATAAACATATTTTATTTATTTTTTAACATCCCGTGCATAACGGATTTTCACTAATTGTTTATTGAAAAAAACAGAGGACAATACCACCTATTCCCAGATGAGATTTTTTGATAATATTTTTAAATAAAATTTCCTCTTTCTTATTATTAATTCAAATCAATCATATGATAAAATTATTTATTTGAATCCTACATTCATAGGAAAATTGTCAAATTTAAATTTAAACAGTTCTCCTTCAATAATTAATGTCAATTCATACGTTTCAAATCACATTCATCCAAATGGAGCTTTAATTACAGAATGATAGTTGGCCAGTGGTTTGTTGGTCTTTAAATCAAATGTGCAACCCTATTGGATCGATGCCTAATTTTCTTAGATATTGTTGGATAATGTTTATAGTTTATTATTTTTTCTTTATAAATATTGAATATATTTATGTTTATTTTTTATAAGAGTAAAAAAAAATTAAAAAAAAAAGATTTAGTACACATGTATTTTAAAATTTATTTGAAATAAATGTGAGAAGGAATGGCCAGAGGTGGTTGCTGGCGAAATGTGGTGGTCGATGGTGATTGTCAGTGGCCCAAGTTGGTTGCCACTAACTGGAGGTGATTGTCGGTAGTGAAACATGATTTTCGAAGGAGACTAGAGAAGGTAGCCAATGATTGTTACGATGAGCGGGGTGGGTGGTGGCCGGAAGAAGTGGAAGAGATAAAAATGAATTATTTTCTTAATAAGTTAAACTAACTTGTTTTATATATATAACAAAAAAATTTGTAAATTTTATAAATAGCTTACAAACTTTTGAAATAAAAATTGACAATAAATCATTTTTGTTTACAATTTTTAAAATTTTCATAAACATAAATTCAAAATTCAAATATAACCTACCACTCAATTTTAAAAATCAATTCAACTTGATGTTAACTACTTATACAATGACATGAACGTCGCTAATAGTCATTTTTTAGTGATAGATTCAAAAAAAAATTCACAAGAAACATTACTAATTGTTAATTTTAATGACAGATTTAGAAAATCATCATAAAAAACCTCACTACTTTTCAGTTTTTAATGACACATTCAACAAATAGTCAGACACAAAAAACAAAAAAAAACAAAAAAACAAAAAACAAAAACAAAAACAAAAACAAACAAACAAACAAACAAACAACAACAACAACATCAACGATTCTAATAAGTCCAACTATTAGGATCGCCCAATAATTTACTCATTTTTTTTATATAATTTTTCAAAAATAAATAAATTGGGTTAGTGTCAAACTCCCGTAACTTAAATTTAGCATGAGTAACTCAATTTTTTTATGTGACAATCATCTTTGTTTTTGATGCGTTTTTTGCTTCTTCTTTTTTTTAATATTAAAAGTCATTATGGAATATTAATCAAGGTATTTATGGAGATTAAGAATTACCTATCTTACTATTTTTTGTGATTTTTTTAACTTCTAATTTTATGTGAATTATTTATTTATTTTTAATGGATATTGCCATTGTGGGTGTAGATGAAAATATGTGTTTGTTTTTATTAACGAGTTATATATATATTAATTGGAAAAATAAGTTGTGTAAATACATAATAAAAGAAAATCTTGTGTTTTAATCATGTAATTCGAGTCGTCCTATTATTTTAATCGAGTTAGTATTTGAGAGGGTAATTTATGTGAATAAATTGGGCCAGTTAAGTCTGTCATTCTTAGATGTTAGGCCGCACTATGGACCGAGGTGAGAGCTTGGATAGCCCGGTCATGTTACAAAAGGTTGCTGGGCCGGCCAATGGGCCTTGAGATGGTTGTGTGCGCCATTAGTGGACGGACTAGAATGGTGTGTTGTAAAAGGCCAAGCTAGGGTTATCTCGGCGAGATGACTCTAGGTGATCAGTGATGGCACGGTCTGGTTAGAGTATTTGCACCAAATAGCTCGGCTAGGCATAGTGAGTCGGGCTAGGTGATGACCATCTCACTTGGTTAGCAGTAAGTAGGGTGTTATCATGATAGACATTATCCTTGGGAATGTGATTCCTGGAAAGACTCTGCTTAGGAGAGTTAGAGTCTTACTAGGATTGTGCCAGGAAATGTGATTCCTAGGAGGACTTTGCTAAGGAGAATTAGAATCCTACTAGGATTGTGCCAGGTGGATTCTATAAAAGCTCATGACATGGCCTATGCATAGGTATCACAATTTTTACTCTCGAATACACAGAGCTTTTATGTCTATTGTCTATTTTGCTGACTTAGGCATTGGAGGAGTGTAAACTTGATCAATAGGATTATACGAGAAGATTATTTCGCGCTCGTACAATTGGCACTATCTGTGGAAATCATACAGAGAACAAACCTTTTGATTGAGTTTTTCTTCAATTAATGTCAATGGTGCGTAATGAAGACTTGCCCCATTCTGCTTTTGATGGGCAAACCCCAGACGGAGACGAGAGATGCGAAGGTTTGCCTTTCGTCCCGCCCATATCAAAATTGGATCCCTAGCAACGGAATCCACGGAGAGACAAGAGAGAAAGACGGGGCACAAGTCCATGTCTCATTCAAAGCCCTGATTGACAGACGCAGAGGATGGATCCTCAGGTTCTAGAAGATCACGTAAGGAAGCAAAATGAAATGATAAAAAGAATGGCAGTTGACATGAAGACCATAAAGAGCTAGATAAAAGGCAAAGGGGTGGCAAAAGAAGAGATGGGCAAAGGCAAAACGCACTCTCGCCACTCAAAAGATCATGACAGGCAAGTCACACCATCACAAACTGAAAGTAGAAGCCTCAGGACAAGCGACACATAATCAAGCACTTCCAGGACTCATTTCTCCATGTCTGAGAGAACGAGGACTGAAAGGTCTTGCACAGAGGGAAGTAGTTATTGGCCCTCACATACACACCAAATGACATCTAGGCACACGGAGTTACCTAGGTCGGTAGACTTGTGGTTAGTGCTAGAAGAAAGGGCACGAAGGAGAGAAGAAACCCAGGCGTGCGACCCCCAATGGATCTCCGCTTTGCGGCGCTTGGCTCCTCGGACACATGGAAATGTTGAGGTTGGAATGCCAGTACCACGCCTTGCTTACGAGCCAGCAGACAAAGCGCTAGCAAGGTTGTAAAGCTCGCCGTTCGTTCCGGCAATAGAGAATGCACCGTTACCATTGGGCTTCCATCAATCCAAGTTTACCACTTATAAGGAAAAGTCAGACCCCTACATGCACTTAAGCCACTTCCGCCAAGTGATGGTCGTATACCGACGGAACGAGGCTCTAATGTGTATATTGTTTCCTTCAAGCTTAGGCGATCTGGGCTTGACATGGTTTGAGAGGTTGCCAAAAGGCAACATAGCTTCATGGGCGCAACTTGGAGAAACGTTTGTTACCAGGTTTAAGATAAACACCAAAACGCTGGTGGAGGTAGACCAGCTACTCTCCATTGACATGGGCGAGAAAGAAATATTAAAGTCTTACAACAACCGGTATTGAGAGACTTTTAATCAAATTGGGGAATGCCTCACAAACCGAGCTATCGCACAGTACAAACAGGGTCTACCAGTGGGCAATAAATTGAGGGATTCAATGACAATGATGCCACCCCTCACAATGGAGGCCTTGATGGAGAGGGTGTATCTGCACATTAGGGTAGATGAAGATGGCGCTCGCGCCAAGGTAAAATCTGGCACAATAGCGATATCGGACAAAAAATCAACGGCAAAAGTTAACATGATCAGCTAGAAAGAACGACCGAACAAAAATGGTCGGGAAAAACGCCCAAACAGTGAGGACTCCTAGGCAAGAAGGTTGAGAGTCCGCACCGCCATCACCACGGTGTTCAATAAGCCTATCTACAGGATTCTTAGCGAGATACATGACGAACCCTTCGTTCGACGGCCAGCCAAGTTGGGAGAAGCATAGAGGGGCTATGGTGATAGGTACCGTTGCACCTTCCATGATGAAAAGGGGCACCGAATTGAAAACTATACACCATTAAGGCAACATCTAGAAGAGTTGGTAGCCGCAGGCGACCATGACCAGTACATTGAAGAAGGAGCACGGCCAGCCCCCCAGGACCGCAACGGACCAGATGGGACGCCAGCTAACGGTCCACCCCAAGGCATAATCAATGTGATACATGGGATCATCGAGTCTGAATAAGTATGTGAACTCAGAGGGATGATAAAGAAGCTTGAACACATGCGAGAGGTACTAAGTACACAGCCTATCATAAAAAGAGGAAAGACGGAGACAACAAACGTCATCACCTTCTCTGATAGAAACTTAGCTAGATTGAAAAGCCCTCACAATGACGCATTGGTAGTTACGCTATGGGTTAAAAGCTACGACATCAAGCGGATCTTGATTGACCAAGGAAGGTCATGCGAGATAATGTACTATGAGACATTCAAACAACGCAAACTGGAGGACAAAGACTTGGCACTCGCGACATCCCCTTTGGTCGGCTTCAAATCAATGCCAGAATAGCCGGTAGGCAAGATAATTTTTCTGGTCAAAGTTGGAATGATGACAAAACAAGTGGAATTCTGGGTATTGAAAGTCCCTTCTACTTACAACATAATCTTGGGAAGAGCATGGTTGCACGCCATACAGGCGGTAGCATCAACCTACCATCAGGTCATACGGTTCCCTATTGAAGTTGGATTGATTGAAGAGGTCTTAGGAGACCAAATCATGTCCAAGCAGTGCTTCGTAACAGTAAACGGCAGCCGGGCTGCAAAAGGGTTCATACAAATGGTAGAGGAGCCAGAAAGCAATGAGCTGTTTGCAGACATTAGCAAGGCAGTTGAACAGAAAGCAATGGAAGACTTGGTGGAGGTAAAGATAGATGAGAAAAACCTAGAGAGGCTTTTTTGCTCGACTTGTCACTATCCAGCACCGAGAGAATAAAGATTATGGAGTTTTTGACCTCTAACATTGAAATGTTTGCCTGGACACCGTATGACATGCCTGGCATTGACCCCAATTTCATCTACCATCAACTCAATGTGTCACAACCCGAACCCGCCCCGATGGGTTTAGGCCATAACCGGCCAGTAATCACGAGATTACCTACAGCCTCAAACCAGATAAGACAAAACTCATCAGAGTAAAAGGGGCCAAACGGAAGCAGATTTAAAACTTTGTCCATAGAGCCGTGCTTATATGCACATCATAACATTCCATTCATACACATGTTAATAACTCATAATAGAAAGTATAACAACATAAAGTTCCGTACAGACATGATCATTCACATCTAGGTCATCCAATCAAAACTATGTACAAACGTAAACCAAAGTCATCGCCAACATGACAAAATAACGTAATAACAAAAGGGCGAAGACATGTCTCGTGCGTGAGACGCAAGGGCTGACTCTTCAAAACTCTGGTTGTTCCACACAAAGTTCACGGAGGCTGGGTTAGGACCTCTCTTGGCTCACCTACAAACACATGAATGAGCGTGAGCGAAAGCCCAGTGAATAATATCAAATAAAGAAGATACATTGGAACAATTTACATCAGACGGCCTTGGGCCCAATTCATATTTCTATCTAATACATACGTATATCAATTGACTGCAATTCCAAACACATCGGACGGCCTCGGGCCCAATCTATTTGTGTCAAACTGGCCCTTAGCCCATTTGTCTTTCATTTATGTCAAACTGGCCTTTGGCCCCTTCATTCTTTAATTCATACCAAACTGGCCTTTGGCCCAATTCATTCCATCATTCGGATCATACTGGCCTCTAGCCCATTCATTCTATCATTCAGATCATACTGGCCTCTGGCCCATTCATTCTATCATGTCAAACTGGCCTTTGGCCCATTCATTCATTCATGTCAAGCTGGCCTTTGGCCCATTCATTCTATCATTCAGATCATACTGGCCTCTGGCCCATTCATTCTATCATGTCAAACTAGCCTTTGGCCCATTCATTCTATCATTTAGATCATACTGGCCTCTGGCCCATTCATTCTATCATGTCAAACTGGCCTTTGGCCCATTCGTTTGGCATAGCAAACATTGTCCACCAATCGAATTAATGAACTTATAAAACTTACATAGAAGTTAGTAATTAGACAACAACATATTTCAGATATCTTTGTTAATATATTACTCACAGTGATCGGTTGGTTGATTTGCCCTGGAGCTTGACCCTACACATCACATAACACATACGGGTCACAAATGATTCAATTCGTTCTTTAATTCACGTATTCCTCTTTAGGCTTTATTCTTCTCCCTTTAATTCGTTTATAATGCTTAATGCATGCCTAAGAGTACTTAGAAGTGAAAGAGAATGAAAAACGAAACACATAATGCACTTTCAAAATTTTCAAAAGCAGGGTCCCCGCTCGAGCGTGGACTTCCCCGCTCGAGCGGACCCATGAGGCCTGTAAAATTACTGGTTATGTCAATTTTATGCTCGAGCTCGAAGTCTGGCGCTCGAGCGGAAGGCCTCACTACATGGCTCCCCGCTCGAGCGTGAACTTCCCCGCTCGAGTGGACATCCATGTTTGCAAAAATACTAGGAACACGAATTTCCCGCTCGAGCGGCACTTCCCTCGCTCAAGCGGACATCATAAATTCTGGGTTTTCCAGAATGGTTCTTGAGCTCAAATTCATCATTCCAACCAACATTTCCTGCATATTACGGCTCAAACTTCATATATACATGTACTCACATGGTACAAACACCAAATCACAACACAATGAAGCTCAATTCCTTGAATTACCTACATGCATGTTCCAAATTACATCAAACTTGTTTCCATCATAACAATTCCATGTATTTCAAACTTATATTCTCATGGATGGTACATGCATGTGGAACACAACTTCTATTCTCAACTTAGATGATGAAGAGATGGTCAAAAACATGAGCTTCAACTAAAAACTTACATGGATCATACATTTTATGCTCAAACATGCTAATTCAAAGCAATTACGCACATGCATGCATACATTGACCTTCAATTCCACATGATCAACTCAATTTCATTTCAATTCTTACTCTTGATTACCCAACTAGCTTGAATACACAATTTACAAACTTATACTTTTGAATTCATGTTCACTTGCTTACCTAGAGGTTCAATTCTTCCAATCTATAGCAAATTCTTGAGTAATCTCCAAGATTTCCAAGCTTCTTGAGCAAACCCTCAATTTCCTACACTCTCTCCCTCTAATTCGACTATCTCATACTCAAGAGCCCAAAATCAGCCAAAATGAATAAAAAAGAGAGAGATTGAGTGTATATGGCCCTTTATATAGTTCCACTAAGTCAATTTATCAATATTAAATATTTGAGCACTTAATTAATCGTTCTGAATCTTAATTATTTTGATTCAAATCAATTTTTCAATTAAATTTCACCGTAGGCTCTAAAAATTATGCTAATCACAATGGCGTAATCAATTTTGGGTTTCGTGGCCGATAAGGCCTTCAATTTAATTTCCAAAGTAGATAATCAAACAGATATTTCTACGGTGAATAGATAGAAATTCAAAACCACATATATTCACATAATTGGCACACAAAATCATATCAAAAACACAATCATATTCATATTAAGGACCAATTAGCATACTACATAACATGGATATCACACAATGTCCACCCAACTGCCAGACCAATTATACAGCGAACTCGTCGATCGGCACTTCACCACGCCGAGATAAGGATTCAAGCTAAAAAAGGTTGGCAGGTTTGACCAACACAACATTTTGTACTCTTTTGCCGAGATAAGGATCTAGGCTAAAGAAAGTTGACAGATTTGACCAACACGACTTTTTGTACTCTTTTGTTGAGATAATAATCTAGGCTAAAGAAGGTTGGCAAGTTTGACCAACACAACTTTTTGCATTCTTTAGCCGAAATAAGGATTTAGGCTAAAGAAGGTTGGCAGGTTTGACCAACACAACTTTTTGCACTCTTTTGCCGAGATAAGGATCTAGGCTAAAGAAGGTTGGCAGGTTTGACCAACACAACTTTTTGCCGGGATAAGGATTTCGGCTAAAGAAGGTTGGCAGGTTTGACTAACGCAACTTTTTCCACTCTTTAGTCGAGATAAGAATCTAGGCTAAAACCAACAGTTTGCACCCTTTAGCTGAGATAAGGATCTAGGCTTAAGAAGGTTGCTAGGTTTGACCAACACTTTTTTTATCCTTCAACCGAGATAAAGATCTAAGCTTAAGGAAGGTTGGTAGGTGTGACCAACTTTTTTCTCTCTTTAGCAAAGACAAATATCTCAACCCAAAAGGGTTTACAGTTTTGCCCACCAAGTTGTTCTCCAACCGAGATAAGTATCTTGGCCAAGAGAAGGTTGGCAAGATAAAGTAAGGCCGAGTTGATTAGTCTAGCTAGGCATGCAGTCAGGATGATACATTACAAGGAAAAGCACAGTGACCGAGCAAAAAGTTCAAAAACTTTTTTCATTGATTGAAAGATGATTACAAGAGGTAGGGCATGTAGCCCAGTTACATAACAAGGAACAAAAAACAAGCAAAAAACAAAGAAAAAAGTGAGTTCTATCATGATCAAGAAAAAATGTCATCAAGGTTAGCATCTAGGTCCCCATGGACTTCACCACTAGGCAGGCCGGTTCCGGCTTCATCTTCCTATGTTAGATCGGCCACAAGCACTCCGCCGATCGTGCTTGGCACGGTTTGGCTAAGTAGATCCACCCGAGCGGGTGTTGAAGACTGGCAACCGAGGTTAGTGTTGGCAGGAGGAGCATTAACTGGGTCAGGAATCTCCTCTTCCTCCTCCCCCTCTTGAAGGAACTTCTGTTGGACTACATTTGCATAGTCCATCATATAGCTCGGTATGAAGTGGGGCAGAGGGTTCAAGAAAATTTTGGAGTCATGCCCCTGACTGAGCTTTTCAGTCGTAGCCTTCCAGCCACATTTGAAGAATATTTCCTTGGCTGCTTCACACTGTTGGACGTAGGTTTCTTCACCTTCCTTGAAACCTCAGTCCTCTGCGTCCTCTGTCTTCTTCTTCCACTCCTGGATCTCGGCGTTCATTTTTTTCTAGCTTGGCGAGCTTCCGCAAGTAGCGGTCTTTTTTCTCGGCCAGGGTTTTTGCTTGTCAGCCTCGGCCGTGTTGACTAGCTCATCCAGTCGTTCATTTTCAGCAACCACCTCAGACAGTTTCGTCTTTACCTTCTTCAACTCTTCCGCTTTGGCGTTTGAATCAGCTACAGCCGACTATGCTGTCTTTCGCAGTTCAAGCACATGTTTGTGGGCTACGTGGCTTTTTTACACGGCCTGCGGTTTAAATAAAGAGGTGTTAGGGTATAAACCGAGCAAATAGTTGAACACAGTGGACTTATATTAGCGAGTAGAGGACTTACTAGCACCATGGACTTAGCAGCCGACCGAATGGCCTTGAGTTCGATCAAGTGGTCATGATACTCCATGTTAGTTGGAAGATAGAGGCTTTTTGAGAGGTTAAAAGCGAGCATGTGGTCTTTTTCAGCAACCACTGAATCCTTGGTGGACGCAGCGCGGTTTTTATAAGACATTTATGGGGCCCAAGCAGGAGGGGAATAAGGGCTTGCTCAGCTAGAACGGGCAGGTTCTGGGTTCGGCAGCATAGGATCAGGAAGCATAGGATCAGGAAGTCTGTAACTCTATTTTTTCTCTTGCCGCTGTAATGATATGACGGTACTACTCCTAGAAACTCGGTCCAGTCACGGTGGCAATACCGTAAGGCAGCTCGTAGCACGACTTGGTTAGTGTAGGTGTAGTTTGTTTTTAACCAGTTCAGATCTGCAAAAAAGAACCAAGTGTTAGCACGGCTACATAACGATACAAATTTTTAGAACAACCGAGCTATGCTCACCAGGGGTTCCTTTATTCCAGTTGATATTGTAGCCCAGTATTTAGGCCTCCTGATCTTCAAAATTACCAGAAACCCAAAAAAAATCGTCGTCGTTCAGATCCTTGTCTGGAGTACACTTGACGATTTTCTCTCGGCCATTTCTGAGGCGTAGGTAATGAACCTAACCATCATCATTTTGGTCGAGCGAGTATTGATGAAATAGCTCAGCCAATCCAAGGTTGAGATCGAGACGACGGTTTAGCTCGGCGATTCCATTTATTATTCTGTATGTATTTGTAGATAATTGGATGGGACACAATCTGGTTTGCCTAAGAAAATCGCAGATGAGGGGCTGGATAGGGAACTAAAGCCCTGCTTCTACGATGAATATAAGGGTAAAAAAGACGAAGCTTGGTTTGCCCCAAGGCGTGGTGCCCAGTTCGGCTAGCTCGAATTGTACATCGTCAGGGATGTTGTATTCCCTTCGAAACTCAGCTATGGCACCGGGCGAACTCACGAGGAACTGGTATTTGCCCATGGATGTGTCCGTAGTTTGTGTATAAATATCTGCTCGGCTCCTTAGCCCAGCGTTGTGGTGAATGGGGTGCTTGGGTAAAACCTAGTCAAAGTCTGCACAGTGAAGAACATAGAATATGTTATGGCCAGCTAGTGATCGGGCTAAGGCATTAGTGTAAATTAGTTTGCTCGGCTAAAATTGAGGCAAAGTTTTAGCCTCATCCTGAGAAAATATGAGATTTTAGCACGGTCTATGGGGGAGCATGGTCATGTTTAGATGATGTTTTCCTAGTTCGATGAAACACGTCTAAGTGAATACAAACAAGGTTGTAGCTCAGTTTCAGAACGATTTTGGATCACAAACCAAAATTCTTGTTGAATTTCAGTTCCAAAATGGGGGAGGAGTTTTCCCTAAGGTGTGGAGCTTTTGGGAGCTAATACAGTTCTGAGTTCATTTTTACATGTAATAAACGCTAACAATACTATTGTAGTATGGGTTCATAATCCAAAAACATGAAGAGTCATATAGAGTGCACGAAAGAATATGAAACTTACGAGTCTTTTGAATAGAGACATAGGTCCGCCAATGGCGTTACAGCAACAGTGTTGGGTTTCATTTGATGACAAAAATGATGGTACCAGGGCTTGAAAACAGACAAGTGTAGGATTGGAGTTTTTGGTTGCCAAGATTAGGGAGGTTAGAAGATGAACAGTAGACGATGACTGTTCGAAATTAAGGGGTTGTGTTTATAATGAAGGCAAAATGGCGGGCCTTTTTAAATTTTTGGTAAGTGTATGACGGCTGTTACAGTACAGAGGGGCAATCGGCGCATGCCACTTGTCCTAGTAAGGACACAATGTCAGTTACATAGGACAATGGGCTGTTTGATCGGCACAGTTTCTGGAAGCCGGGCTCCCTTCTGGTAGACTTGTTTTTAGCTTGGTTGGGTTGAATATTTTGGTTCAATTGGTTTGAATATCTAAGCACGGCTTGAGAAAGCTAATCCCAATCATGCTTCATAGATGGAATTAAGGGGCAATTGAAAGGGTAATTTATGTGAATAAATTGGGTTGTGCTAAGTCTGTCATTCTTAGATATTGGGCCACACTATGGACCGAGGTGAGAGCTTGGATAGTTGTGTGCACCATTAGTGGACGGACTAGAATGGAGTGCTATAAAAGGCAGAGCTAGGGTTATCTCGGCGAGGTGATAACCATCTCACTTGGTTGGCACGGTCCGGTTAAAGTATTTGCACCAAATAGCTCAACTAGGCATAGTGAGCCGGGCTAGGTGATAACAATCTCACTTGGTTGGCAGTAAGTAGGATGTTATCATGATAGGCATTATCCTTGGGAATGTGATTCTTGGGAGGACTCTGCTTAGGAGAGTTAGAGTCCTACTAAGATTGTGCCAGGGAATGTGATTCCTAGGAGGACTTTGCTGAGGAGAGTTAGAGTCCTACTAAGATTGCGCCAGGCAGATTCTATAAAAGCTCATGACATGGCCTATGCACAGGTATCACAATTTTTACTCTCGAATACACAGAGCTTTCGTGTTTATTTTCTATTTTGCTGACTTAGGCATCGAAGATGTTTCCGGCACACCTCCACCGGCTAGCTCACGTTTGTGTTTTCAGGTAGTAGCGCGACGACATTTGGAAGAGTGTAAACTTGATCAACAAGATTATACGAGAAGATTATTTCGCGCTCATACAGTATTGATAAAATTTTGATATTAACATGACTTGACATACATGACTCGTGTTTGAATTGTTAAAAATTAACTTGATATCGGCTTATGAGAAAAACTAGCCAAGTTTAAAAATAATTTAAAATTGATTAAGTTTTTAACCAAAGTTTGAACAAGCTACTATTAATCTCGATAAGCTTATAGAACAAATAAAAAAAATTAAACAACTAGAACTGGACTCATTATTGACTTGATTAAAACCCTCACTTGAGATTGATTTTAAAAGTAAACAATCTAAACATATTTTGAAACTCGTCAAAATAAAAAAGTTAAACTTGAGCAAGCTCATACTAAACTGAGGCTCTGTTTATAATCTCCTTAATAAGAAGTTTTTTTAATTAAAAAAGCCTAAGGGAAATTTTTTAAGGTCCCAGATATTAAGATTTTATAAGATAAATGACATACAATATTTTCATAGTAGTTAAGGTCTCTCAACATTTTCACAGAGAAAATTTGACTTAGAGAAATTTTGCCCAACCTAGAGAAATTTCACCTTGACTCAAAGCAATCACAATTTTCACAAAGAAATTTTGAAATTTCTCTGTAAAATCAGAGAAATTTCTTAGTGAAAATTGAAATTTCTCTGTGTTAGGAAAAATTTCTTTGAATCGAGCAAAATTTCTCTGAGTCGAATTTTCTTTGTAAAAATATTGAGGAATCTTAGATAATAATAAATAAATAAATAAAAAACATCTTTTATACCTCTCTTACTGCACAAAGTTGGAAATAGATGTTTCACTACTTTTTCCAAAGCCAAAAGCAAAATAAGTCTGTTTGAGATGACTCAATCAATCTTATACATCAATCATTCACGTTTTTCTATAAAACTTGAAAAATGCATCCTAAACATATTAACTTTTTCACCTTATAAAAAAATTAAATACCAAAAAAGCCTTAACAGAGTTTTTTTAAGAGATGAGGACGAGCTTGGTTAAATTCTCCACCTTTATAACTGTGCCCAAAGAGATAAACTACTGAGTGGTCTTTATTACCCCCTTCCAAGAATTTTTTTGTCAAATTTGGTGCAATTTAATATTTTGTACGAAAATCTTACCTGATTAGCCCATAGAATGTAACGCCCCAAAATAAATACCATAATCCAACTCCCAACAATATATACACAATGATATAGACAAAATGATAATCTTTCATTAATCAGAGTTGCTGTACAAAAGGTGACACACGTGATATACATTCATAAATAGTTCATCCTAAATCTACATCATGAGTTACAAATAGTAATATGAAATGAAAGTTAGATAGATATTCACATGCCCTAAAGGCATACATCTTTCCAAGACCGTGCTTGGTTATAATAAAATGAGTCAGAAGCTCAATACAAATAAAGCCCTAGGCTTGTCCAAAAAGTTAAACACAAAATAAACAAAATTAGCCTTCAGCCCTACAGTTCTCCCAAGCTAAGTCCTTGGCGGAGGCATATCATCAGCACCTGAAAATGGTTTATCTCAAGCAGGATAAGTCAAAGCCTAGTAGAAATAATCTAACACAATATATGAATTTTAACAAAGATATAAGTATGATGTGTATAAACAATGCCTGTGATAAAATCATCCATAATCCACAAGATCATAAGATGCCAAGTTTTATATCTCATTTCATTGTTCATATCCATTTCATTCAATTAACCAATACTGAGGATACAATTCATTGGGTCTCAAATCAATATAGTTATCATACAAATTCATTTATTTGCCATTTTACGAAAATTTCGTCTGCAGGATCGGCACCCATGTATAGAAACGGTTTTCAAGACTTTCACCCTAGACACACATGCCAACTTAATTCACTGGAGTCCATTCTCTTTCTCCTCCCAAACATGAAGTACATCTATTTTCTCCTCCCAAACATCATACATATACAATGTATTAAAACACAGTCATGTTCAATGACAATCAATAAGAGATTAGTTTTAATTCACCGAATCTTCTTGCAATGTCTATAACAATCATAAATATCCTCCACCGATAGCTCAAAAACAGATATACAATCTCCAAGACAGATAAAGTATCTAAATTTCCATGGGTAAGAGGTAATACATATCCAACTCCACCATTTATATAAACATCTATCCAATTTCACATTTCCAACACCAATTTCATTATTTATACAAAATAATTATTAGAAACAGATTAGGGCAAAGCTTCTTTTTCTTCCAAAATCCAATCAATTTTGACACATCCTTATATCTACATCTACAATCATTTTCTATACTTTCATTTAAAAACCCCTCTTTTGATTTTAAACCAAAACCCTAGATTTGTCTAAAATCTTCCAAATCCCAACATCTATTTACACAACAACAAATAACTACGTTAAAAATCATAAGAGAGTGTAGAAAGTTCCTACGTCAAGTTTAGAAGACTAAGAGGTGAAGTGGAGAAACTCCAAAGACGCCGTAACCATGATTTATTCGGATGAAAACGTAGCTCTTGAGATGCTCTACCTTTTTCCCAAAGACACTAGAGTAGAGAAACTAATGGATCTAGGTGAAAATGTAGAGAGAGAATGAGTTTTAGAGAGAGAGGGTCACGATCTAGGGTTTTGAGGGGAAAAGATATGAAAAAGTGATGCAAAAAAATGCTACTACGAATTGATATATGCACAGTCTGCTCGAGCGCAAGAAATGACGCTCGTGCATTAGACATAATAAGTTGTTCCGCTCGAGCGTAAGAAGTGACGCTCGAACGCCAAGACACAATGAAAAAGGACGACACCGCTCGAGTGCAGAAAGTGACGCTCAAGCGCAGATTACACACTCCCAGTAGTTTTGCAGACAATAGACCAACGCTCGAGCGTAGAAAGAACCGCTCGAGTGTGGAATACACTCGCTTAGTAGTTTTGCAGACCTGCAAAAGTACTGAAAGTTTGCAAAGCCCGCTAAAATATTGTTGAAGATGAGGCATCATTCCATTTTGTTATTGCATTTACTATTTCTAGATCTTTGTGCACTCTATTGCCATAAAACCCTAGGTTTTTTTAATATTATTATTATATTTTTTCGGTTTAGAGATTTCGGCACTGATTTTTCGAAATTATACATTTAATTCGAAACTTAGCTTCCGAATAAAAGTGATTAGTTCGACAAATTTGTTCTGGAAAAAAAAAAACTTTCAATAGTTGATGTCCGAATATAATGAAATAATTTGGCAGTTGATGTCCGAATATAATGTGATAATTTGGCACTGGTTGTCCGACTGAACACCACAAAAAAAAAAAAAATTCATGAAAAAACTAACATTTTCATCTTTGATAGAGTACCTAGGTGTGTGGAAATAGAATTTCTCTCCAAAGAGCAATTTGTAATGAAATTACAAATCTCATAAAGGAGAATGTAAGTATTCAAACATGAAAAGAGATTTATATGAAGTAGTAGTCTTAGGTGATGCCAGTGTAATTTACCCTCTATGTATATATATATAATTAGAGAGAATAGAAATGAGTGAAGTTGTGAATATAAAAAAATAAATTAATAAGTACTATATATGTTTGTGTATATATATATCTATACACTTATATATAAGTGGTAGTTGATATTAGCTATAGTACAAGATGGCTTTTACTTTTCTTTCCACTTTTGCCCCTATTTTGTGTGCTGTGTTTTCTTCTTTTTTCTTTTTTCTATTTTCTTTATTATTTGCTTGGACAATTTCATAATTTTTATATTTTGTTTATTATTTTTGTCTCTTTTGATAACACTTATAAATCAATTTTTAATAAAAAAAATTCACTAATTGTGTTTGATTGCAATTTTATATTATAATTTATTGCATTTTTTCAACTAATTTGAATTTTTTTTTAAAATGATATATTTTTAAGTTGTAAAATATAATTTTTGAAACTTATTTGAGACTTTTAATTTATATGGACAAAATAACTCTATTTCTTTTGTTTTAATTATAATTTTTGAGTGGATGTTAGATATTTGCATATGAGATGTAATCAAATAAGTTTAACTTTTTTTTTTTAAACAGAATATAAAAAGTTATACCAAACAAATTTGCAATTTATTTTATTTTTTTGAAACTAATAATCTAAAACATTATAATCATAAAAATTTGGTTACAAGTGATACCAAATTGAGTTATTATTTATCAATACTCTATTCATAATAAACATGAGTAGGAACCTATTAAATCACTAAAACTGTGACACATGAAATGATAAGTGCTTTGAGAAATTGGTAAAAATTTGACTTTTTGATTTTTTTAGTCTATTTTGTCTTTTTGTGGGTAAAAAATATAAGAGGTGATGTAACTCAAAATGGGTAACAAGCTAAAAGCTGGCTTTTTTAGCCCTTCCCAAAAGACCCCAAAGTATTGTACATAATTTGTCATATTAATATTTATTGTTATTCAATGATGACAAATAATATTCAATTTTTTTTTTTTTTTTGGAGCTGATTTTACAAATACTTATAGTAAAGCTTTAAATTTTTTTACTTCTTATGATAAGGTTATTATTGCTAGAAAAAATCTATGTATTTGACAAATGATAAATGCGTTTTTTTTTTTTTTTGGGAGGGGGGGTGTTAAAGTTTAAGTGAGTGTTGGATAGGATAATACCAAATGTTGCTTAAGTAAATAAGAATTTTATGAGAGCGTTTAGAGATTAAAAATGTCAAATATTATTACTTAGGTAGTCACCTAAAAAATAATATATTTTTGAAGATACTTTTATGTCATTTCAAATTATTTTTCCTTTTTATCCAATTAATAGTAAAAAATAATTCAATTTTTTTAGGGCATCCTAGTCAAACATAATGCAATAATCTCCAATTCTTATTTGAGAGTAATGATATAACAATAGAATTGGGAAAATTATAATTAAAAAAAAAAAAAAAAAAACCCTATAGTTTGAACTCTTTTTTTTTTTTTTTTTTTTTTTTGAACCTAGAGTTTGAACCTTATACACTCCAATTCTTGTTTGAACCTAGAGTTTGAATTTTATAACAAAATAAATTATGAATTTTTAATTTTATCAATTTAAACCATAAACTTTTGATTTGCTTTCAATCTAAACTATTTATCTATTTTTGTTAAGTAAAATAAATGAAAAATATATATATTTTACTCATCAAATTCGACAGAAATTATATTTTACATATTTTGAGTTTAATGACTAAATATAATTTTTTTCATCCGTTTTATTTAACAAAAATAGACAAATAGTTTAGATTAAAAACAAATCAAAAAATTAGAATTTCAATTGATAAAATTAAAAATTCAGAATGTATTTTGTTACATGGTTCAAAACCTGGGATTTATTTATTTATTTATTTTTGGTAATTTTTCCAATAGAATTTTATACAAATTTATATATAGAATAGTATAACTTCTTCTAGTTACTTCATTTTAAATCAAAATACAATCTATCATTGTCTTCATAATTTTAAAAATGTCATTGACACTTTATTATTAATATTTTTTTCCCTGTATAAATTTTTTATTGTAGTTGTGAAATTTAAATTTACTACAAAAACTATTATATTTGTGAAACATAAATTTATTACAATAGTATCTTGTGCCTTGCACGGGCATTTTTTTTCTAGTATATTATAAAGGGATTAGACAATAAATAAATTTTTATGGATATTAAATTGAAAGGCCTTTTATGAAAAAAAAAGGTATGAAAGAAACAAAGTAAAGGACATATATGAAATTTCAGGAGCAAATTGAAAAATATAATAAAAATTATGGTTCAAATAATAATTTTAAAAAGGGTTAATTACATCAACTTACCTCAAGGTTTGGAAAAAAATAAAACAAATTATACAATTTTGACATAATTATATTGAATTTCTTTGAGATTTTAATTCGAATAACACTTAACCTATTTTTCATCAATAGTTTGTTAGTTATATGAATAAAAAAAATTATATTGTCATTTATTTTACATGAAATGTATATTTGGCGTTATTTATTTTTGTATTTTTATACAATTTGCATTAATTCTACTTACTTTAATCTTATTAAGATTTAAAACCATGTTCAATCCAGACTCAAATCTTTCATCAAATTTAAATTGATGAGAATTTGGTAAAAACAGTGTTCTAACCATTTCACCAAATTGGTACCAAATGAAGGGAGTACTACCTTTTTCATCAAATTAAGGAGCGTTTAACATTTCATCAGATTTTGCAAGTGATCATTAGTGTATGATTAGATTGGAAAAATTTTGAAGAAAATTTACAATAGGCCGAACGACTACCCAAACATCCTTCCGTTTGTCTTTTCGGTCGACCAGTTATTTGATGAAAATTAAAAATTTAGCGTTAAAACGCTTGGTATCAGATGAAATTTTTAACCCAAATCTTTACTTAAATTTGATAAAAATAAAAAATAAACGTTAGAGATGCTCCAAAATCAAAGTTAGTGTAAATTATATTAAATTTATAGGATTTATTATATTTTCGGGGGTTGTTTGGGGTGTCCTAAATAAGTGCACTTTTTGTCTTTTTAGACTAAAAAGTAGAGAAAAAAAATATGGATGTTTGGATTAACTTTTTAACATTTTACGAAAAAATGTGTATTAAAATATTTTATAAAATTGTAAAATTATGAAATTGCCCTCGCTGACACTGCACAGCAGTACTGCACAGTGCCTAATCTGTCACTTTTCAATTTTTTTTTATATGACATGTGTGGCTAAAATTGTGCCACCTGAATTAATTTGTTGGAATGTGTGGCTGCGTACTTTGAATGTAGCGCTGTTTTGTTTTTGTTTTTGTTTTTTTTTTTCAATTTGCAAATTTCCCGCCAAAAGAGGTAAATAGTATAAGTTTTTTGGCTTTTTTAGTGACTTTTTGGCTTTTTAGATTTTCTTGAGGATGCCAAACTTGGCCTAAATGTCAAGAAAAGTCTGTGTAAGTTACTTTTAGTTTGAGCAAAATTTCACTTTGATAGAGGTTCAATTTGAACCTTATATTTTTAATTTTGTTTCAATATAGACCCACCATCCATCATGCAAAATTAGATAGATCAAAGTAGAATTCAAAAAAAAAAGCCACAAAGCCCCTATCGCAATATTTTTTCATTAAAAATGTTAAACAACACATAATGAAGATTACATTAGAATAATACTAAGAATCATGAAAAAAATATTATAAAATATTTCATGAAGATTTTTCATCCCTTAATTAATGTGTAGTGTTTTCTTATATGTGTAATCTAATGGTAAAAAATCTTTCATAGTCATTTTCATGATACCTAGACGTACTCATTACATTATAACAAAATTAAAATTAAAAGTACTAAAGTGAAACTTGTCCCAAACTTCAATGACAACTGTGTAATTAACCCATAAGTTCCAAACCCCAGATAAACCCTTGATCTTCCAAGTTCTCACCCCTCCTCTCTCTCTAAGCTTCAATGGCTCCCTCTTCTACCTCCCTCTCACCATATTGAACTCCAAACCAACCACACCTAACCAATCATACCCACTCGCAGATTACCCACAAATGGTTTTCTCAGAACCCTCCGTTCTCGCCATTTCCACACACTCCTAAACCCCCAAAACCCTCCTCCTTCCCAATACTTCAAAAACCCTACAACCCAATTCTTTCACAGACCCATTTCGCTTTCCACACAATTCAAATCCGAATTGATCAGCAATCAACAGACAAAGAAGCCCTTGCACGTTCTGATCAAGGAAGCCGTTGGATTATCCAAAAAAATCGAACCCATTGAAGCCCAGAACGAACCCGAAACCAATGAATTAAAGAAGAGATTGAGAAAATTGGAGGAATAAGTGAGGAGGTTGAAAGAGAATAGTAGTGAGAAAGTAAAAGTAGAGAATTTGAAGAAAAAGAAGATTGAGAATAATGAGTCTAGTTCTAAGAGCTTGTACGCGTTGTTTGCGAATAAAGGAGGTGATAGTGAGAAATCTAGGGTTGTGGAGTCTTTGAGGATGGAGGATCAAATGGTGTACAAAGAGCTTTCGCTCGAATTGGCTCTATTTGTGAAGCATTTGTACAAAGAAGGCTACTTTGTTAATGCTAATTTCTTGCCCAATATCAAGTTTGATATTACTTGTTTTGAGAACAGTTATGGCCGTGATTTTATTAGGTATGCCGCGGAGAAGTTTGGCAAGGATAACCAAGAAATTGTAAAGTAAGAACAATTCTTTGCCATCACTTTTTTCTTTATATCTATAGTTTGTTGTATGTTTCACATTACATTAATGTAATAGTTTATCTACTTTTGTTTGAATGGTGATGATTGTTTTCTAGCATTAAGGTTTCAAATATTAATGTCAACAATTAAAAATAAGGCTGAAAACAAGCCGAGTAGTAGTAGTAGTAGTAGTAGTAGTAGTAGTAGTAGGTTTTTTAAACTTGGTTTAATAATCATACGAGCTTAAACTTATGTTCAAGTTGGTTTGTTTACATAAGGAGCCGATCTCGAACGGGATTTTAACGAGCCAAACACAAATCGAGCTCGAGTAGCTTGGATTTTTATAGTATATATAAGGTTATCGAACCAAGTACTAGGTTATTCAAGATTGGCATGAAAACTTAACAAGCTTAAAATTGTGTTGAATTTTTGGCTTGTTTACGTAATAAGTCGAACTCAAGTAGCTTGGTTCGTTTAACAGCCCTAAAAATAATGTTGGTTTTAAACCTTGACTTTATAAACATATATGTGAAAGAACCTTTTATGGGCTGATGTGTGGTCTGATTAATTTTGTTTGAAGATAGAAGTGGGGATTCTGTTTGAAAATAGTTGTTCAAAATAAATTCCACGAAGTTGATTCGTTGTGTCCCTTTATGCAGAAGTCTTGGTCTAGCTGATCATGACATGCTTTACTGAAGAAGATATGAAAGTGATGCAACCTATGCTCTATAAATAGTTCTAGCATTTTCTTTGGAGAATGAAATATCAGTAAATCTGGCTTAAATACATAGTTAAATCTCCATTCACTCACAAGGAATTGACAATTAACAATGGTCAATAAAACAGAGAACATGCTGAAAATTTCTAAGACATGCAATAAACTTAATTCTAATGTTTTTAAAATGTCACAATTGACTTCAAGCAACATAACAATTGACATGTAACAATCACAAAATTAAAGAGAAGAAAATTTTCCATAACTTGAAGCAACACCAAATCTAAAATTATAGTTGAAATTATTCAAGCTTCTATTGCAAAATCATACATAAGGGTGGAACAGAGTGATCGGATGTAAACAATAGGAAACACGATTAAGAGAGATGGGACAAGAATGATTAGACAACAAGACTGTAAGTGGGAAAACAATGATCAAGGGATAGAATGGAAGGGGGTGAGCAATGTAGAGAAAGTAGGATTTATCCAAAAAAAAAAAAATGTAGAGGAAGTAGGAAACTCACTAAGGTGTATAACAAAAGAAGATGGAAAAGAACAAGAGAACATAGAGAAAAAAGGAAAAAGGAGTAAGAGGAAGAATAGCTGCAGCTCTTGATTGTGACACAAGGCTTAGTTTGGTTTGTTTTGGTTTGGAAATTAATCCTAGGGAGAGATGCTATAGTCATTTATTTGGCTCCAGAGTAACTAAGGGAAGTAGGTTGTCTGGCATTATTGTTGATTGTGGTTCACAGGGAAAGCTTCTCAGATTCCATGAGTTGGTGGCATATGTTAAAAGACATTTTCTCTTCTGTGGTTTTCTTCACAATATTTTAATTGGTGACTGCCATTTACTTAATTTTTGGCTCAAAATGAAGGGCTTCCACATTAATGGTCTTATCTATATTCTTTACAAGTTTCTAAGGAAAACGTGTAGCACAATGTCCAAAAAACTTGTGACATGGAAGTGTGACTGATTGACATCTCTGCATAGTTTGAGGCATTAAATAGTAACTTGCACCTGCAATACTTCATTTCCGTATCAAAACAGAATTAGGTTTGCTAGGGCATATGCTGATTGAATTTGGTGTAATTGATAAGGTGGATAAATGGCAAGTGCAATAAATGAGCACCGGCCGTGTAAGAGAATCCGGTGCCCAAGGGCTATAGTGAAAGCTAAAACTGAGATGCATTGGTGGTCGTACAAGGAATAACAAGCGGCAGTGATGGTGAGAAGGAACGTTGACACTGATGAATTGTCTAAAATAGAAAATGAAAAATCATTGAAAGATATGTCTGACTCAGAAAACCTACATAACAGATAGGCATAGTTCAGCATGCATGTGTATGTGTCTGAGTGGGTGAATGAGGGTGCGTGTTTGCTAGTCATGATGATGGTTCCACTTCCATTTTTTTGTTCTGTATTGTTTCCTTGTTTCCATCTGTTAGCTCCTTCAAGTCTTATGAACTTAAGTTATGGATGCACAGATGGTTGTCAGCTAGTGACTTGAAAAAGGTGGCCCTCTTTGGATGTCCTTCGCTCAGAAGGAAAAATGTCTTTTCTGCTAAAAGCTTGGGCAATTTTTTCAGAATTCAAGAAGACACCGTAAGTCAATTGTCTCATTGAAAAATTTCACCTCTCTAATCTTTCTGGTCTTATCTACATATTCTTATTGATTTATTTTTGAAGAGACATTATTTTTATTTTTATTTTTATTTTTATTCTTTTGTCATTGTTACATGATCACATTCAGGTATGCAGTAAATGCGTCTTGAAATCATCATGCAAGTTTGTGAATAAGATTGTATGGAAAGGCAATAACAAAAATTTGAATTTGGCTGTTGTAATGAGGGTTATAATTTTGTACGCCATGGAATCTGTTCCTCCACAGTTGGTAGTGCCTGACGAGATAAAGGCTTCCGTTAGTGTATTGCTGAAGGAGGTTCTGAACCTAAGCCAAACTCACGCATAAAGCTTTTTGACGGTTCCATATATAAAAGTGGTCTTTCAGGTGCTTTAAATCTGGATTATTGTTCAGACTACTTTGTTCCTTGATAGGTTTGTTGGTTTATAGACAAGTAAACTGATTTGCTTTCATTCTCACAGTATTGTCAGTATTCTGATGCACAAATCTGGGAGATGAAGTGTGATGATTGTTGTGAGTTACATTACATCTATGAATGATATTCGAGGGGTTGGTCATTTTGCCTGCCAAAAATATGTGAAAAGGGGCTCCTCTATTGGATTGTGGAAGTGTGATCTTGGATTGGCTGGTTAGTGAACTTCATAAATGCTTTAGTTATTTATGTCTTCTCAAAAAAAATTTGGCATTCAATGGGGGCTGAATCCAGAAGAATGGTTGCTGTTTGTTGATGATGTAGAAGTCCATCCAATGGGGGCTGAATTTGCCCCTAGTGTTGCGGATAGGAACTCAGCTGTCCTTTAGCAATACTTTCTTCTTTCCTCCCTTCTGGGATTTGGCAATCTTGCCGATCTTCGTTGATTTGCAGAATGATCCATCTTTGGCTATTCGAGCATGTTTGATATATATATATATTTCTTTTTGGCCCCTAGTTTGAGGGGTGCTTTTGATCTGGCTTCACAAGCTTCCTTTTGATCATATCTGACCTTCTTGCCCCTAGTTCGTGGGTGTAAACACCCCATTTTTGACCGTCCTCAAGACTTGGACGTCATCGTTTGAATACTCGATGATCATCCAAGCTCGTGTTTGTTTTGAGTTCCCGGAGGTCTCGGCCGCACGCCTTGCCTCAAGATCTCTCAACTTGTTTGTTTTGTGCTTGAGTATCGACCAAGGACTTGTGTTTTTGCTTTTGAGGGAAGAGGGTGGTTTGTTGGCCATCCCCTCAACCCATCGGCCAAGGCTTGATGCCATCGGCCTTGTTTTCTTTCCATCGGCCAAAAGTGTTGGCCGATCGGCATTCTTTTTGGTTGGTCGGCACTTATGTTGGTCGATTGGCCATTTCTTTTGGCTGAGACCTTTTCTTTGCTTTTTGCAGAGATTGTGCTTCCAGCTAGTGCCAGCTATTGGCCACTTTCTGTCTCCTCCATACACGTGTATGGAGGGATTTCAACCAAGCTTACCTTGCTTAGGAATCTTTGGAATTGAATTCCTATAAGAAGGAAGACCCCTCTCCCTTCTCAAGGGTTCTAAAATTTGCATTAGAGAAGTTGTATCTCTCTCTCTCTATATATTCCTGCCTCTCTCTCTCTCTCTCTCTCTATATTGGCCCTTGTTTGTGCCATAAAGTGAGAGTTCTTCTAGCATTTTGCCTAGGACCCCTTAGCCAAACCTCTTGACCTTGGAGCTGAGGTTCCATAGGACTTGTTTTAACATCCTAGAGTTGGTTTTGGCATAGGAGAGCTGCTGGTTTTGTTGTTCTACAAGGGTGAGCCTCTTATTTTCTTTTAAGCTTTGTTTTGCTTGAGTACTTAGCCATATTTGCATGCTTCTTTTGGCTTAGCTTTAAACTAATAATAGTCTTGTTTTGAGTTGCTTAACATGTTTGTTTAGAGTTCATTGGTGTTGGGGGGTGGTCTACTCCCTTTGTGCCTTATTTGGCCTTGTTTTGGGCCATCTCCTTTAGGCCTTTTGTTTAGTCTTTGTTTGGCCGCTTCACCACTGAATTTCAGAGGAATTTCAGTGGTGGAAAAGGGGTTTTGAGGCCTCAAATAGGAGGGGGTTGTCCCCTCCTCCCCTTCTCTTGTGTGCTTGTGGTATTAGCTTACTAAGTTAGCATGTTTTTATACCTCTTTATGGCTTCATTTCAGTATGTATTAGGCTTTGTTTTGCCATGATATAACACTGTTTTAACTTGGTTTGATCATACCATGCATGCTTTATGTACTTGTAGTGCAATCCTCTCTATTGCCTTAACATGCTTTGTGCTTTAAGCCATGTTTTTAGCATGATTTTGGCTCGACCCAAAGAAGATTTTATTCATATTTCAGCATGTTTAAGCTCTGTTTGAAGTGTTTTGGGTCGTGCATGCATTGGTTTGTATAGCCACAAGGCATTCTAGCTTGTTAGCTTTAAGTGTCCAAGTCACTAGCATGCAATACTTGGCGTATTTCAATGATTTGGCATAATTTGTTATGTTATTCCAGTCCATGTTTCATGCTCATATACTTGCACTTATCACTTCTTTAATGCTTTAAAGAGTTGATGTTTTATGCCTCATGAATAGATCATTGTACATGCCACCATGCTTAGGTCTTTGGGATGTCATCTCAGTGGGTTTTTGGGCTTATTTTGACATGCCATAACTCTGATTTTATTAGTTTAAGTCATGCCATGTTTGGTAGTAATAGGTGTAGTGTAACATCCCTTTTGTAGCCTTGCATGCCTCATACTTTTGGTGTTGTGTTCTAGCTTGTGTCAGCTAGTTTCGAGCATGTTTTTGGTCTTGTATTGACCTACCTTGGGACTGTTTTAGGTGCCCTTGGCCCTTTGGGTCTTGCTTTGTGTGGCCATGGTTTGAGTCCCTTGGCTAGCCTTAAGCTTTGAGTTTTCTTGTATGCCATACTTGCATTATTTGGTTGATTTGGCATCATTCCTAACATGATTTCAGGGCTTATTGCATTGCCACATTATCATGTTTGCCATTTCTTGCTCATGTTTGAGAGTTGTGTCTTGTTGCCTAGCTTATAGGCCAATTGTCATGCATGCTTGCCTTGCCTTTTTCATGCTTTTCATACCATCACTTTAGCACTATTGGTCACTGATTTGGGCATGTTTGAGAGCTGTGTATTTTAGTTTAAGTCCATCTTCGCATGTTGTTGCATGCTTGCCTTGCATGTTGTCGCATGCTTGTTGCATACTTGGTCAATTACATGTTGTTACATGCTTAAGTTGTATTGCATTTGGCATGCTTTTGTTGAGTTGCATTGCATGTTTGCATGCTTGTCTCTTGCATGTTGTTGCATGCCTATTACATGACCTCATAGTTGCATGCTTGTTCCATGTTGCATGTTGTTACATGCAAGTTACATTGCATGTTGTTACATGCTAGTTCCATTGCATGTTGTTGCATGCTAGTTTCATTGCATCATGCTTGCATGTTTGCATAACATTGTGTCTGCATTGCCTTGCCTCTTGATCAAACATGATAGAGGTTGAGGTCCCTTATGTGTTTTTGTGCATTCATTCCATATTGATTTGCACACTTGGCTCCTTTGGCCATCATGCATTGGAATGCGCGATTGGTGACCCGAGGGTCGAGAACTACACACCTTTGAGTCTTAAACATGATAAGGGGTGTAGTTGCAAACATTTTCTTGCAAATGTATTACCATGCTCTGTTTGTCCTCTGCTGCAGCAAAAGGAGCATTTTACAGGAAAAGATGGCCGATCGGCTATCTGGTGTGCCGATCGGCTAAAAGTGTGTGGCCGATGGACTCACAATTGGTCGATGACCCTCATTTCTTGGCCAATGGCTATACCATTTGGTCGATGGCCTGTCACAGTACCCAAGAGGTGGTTCAGAAGCATCACAGAGACTTGTGCAGTTTTCAGAGGTGAAAAACAGTGAAAATAGAGGCAACATGAGGCATGGCAACGGATTTCCGAGCGAAGCCGAATGTGCATGGACTTGTCCCTCTTCTCGAGGCTGCTTAACTGTTTCTGTAGCCTAATTAATTTGTTTAATTAGTTAAGGGTTTTGTAATAATTAATTAGCTTGTTAGTTAATTAATTAGTTGGTTTGTATTATTCTTTCGGACCCTCCGTCGAGAGGGTCAATTTTGGAATAAGCGTGCGTGTGTATGATGCATATCTTCCAACCCGACGTCTTTCTCCCTTTTACTTAACCGCTTACGATGGTTAGTTTTAGGACATATTTCATTTAGCATCCTTATGCTATGCATATTTGTATCATTCATCCATATTGCATGCACCGGGCTCGGCGCATCATACTAACTGCATTCTATTTCAATTCCTACTTGAATACATGTATCGAGTTGTCGCATCTCATATGCCATTTTAGATTAGCCGAGCCTATTCTAGTTATATTTTGCATGTGTTGCATTAGCCATCTTAATATGAATTAGGATCATGCAACATTTCTAACTAGTTCTTTGTTTTGGCTCAAAGTACACTGTGAGTGTTTATGCTTTAGCATCTTTACATGTGTGTAAGTGTTAACATGACATCATGCTTGCCATGAGGCTAATTGCTTATGTGATATAACTGCCTGAATGCCTGTGGGTGAAGGTTGGATTACTTGAATTGGAATAATTTATTGAAATCCACATTTTAGCCTACTTGCGAGTAGCAAACTTCAAACTATTTTCGAACGAATATGCAATGCTTTGTTCCAAATTAGGTGATCTATTCTATATTCGTTTGTTGTGTGCATCACATAGTAATTCTAGCTAATAATCGGAATAAGAACGCTTGTGTTTTCAAAAACAAGATATCATGCTTAATACAGGCCGATCTTTGATCGGGCGAACGGGGGTGCTCATTGCATGACCTTCCCCTCTAGTACCCAAGATCCCGAGCCAAGGTAACTTTGGTGATGACGGACACGTGGCCTTAGGCACGAGTCAGGATTTCCTAAATTCCCCCAAAATAAAATATTTAGGTGGCGACTCTGTATCTGGCAAAGCAGTCCATGTTTGGCACTTCTTTCTTAAAAATTAGTTTTCCAAAACGATTTGCCGGATTTGGACTCTTTGGTGATTTAGTAGTCTTGCATTGCACTTTTCGAGATTAGATTCAGAACCGTGACATTGAGTCCGAACTATAGTAGCTAGAGAGCAAGCGAGATTTCGCGCCTTCGCAAAATGCGGAGCTCCAGAGTCCTCGGGGTGTGTCTACAGTTTCTAGCGACTCTGCTGGGGAGTTAGAGAACTTGACTCGAACTCATGATATCTTGTTTTGTCTACACTTATGTGTCTCTTTGCATTGCATTTGCATTGGTGCGCCTAGGACATCGTGTTTTCCGTATGTTATTCCTGAACGATTTGTCAGAGGCATGCTTTGAGAAGCGTGCCATAAGGCTGACCGGTTTCGGGCTCTGCCACGACGGGAACACAAACCCCAGTTTTTACCGGGGCACCCTTTTTGACCATTCGACCTAGTGCATATCGGAATCCATAGTGACTATTCCAAACTAGGACAGGTTGCTCACCCGATTGTAGGTTGTTTGAAACCGCTGCGTGCGTAGTGAAACCCTAGCTCTTGACAAAATAGGACAGGGAAACCCGACCCCAACATAGGGGTGTTTTGGCTCTCATTTGCTTGCTATGTGCTTTTAGAGTGTGTCTCTACAGGGAATGCATCTACTAGTTTGCAAGTCTAGGTATCAGGCCTGCGGGCATCAGTGTTTTGAGAATCAGTTATATTTGCGGGTATCATATTTAGATTTGGGGCAGTGATTTTGGGAACATTGATCAGTGGTCGAGAATAGTTCATTCAGCTTGTGTTTGCCAAACTGTGTATTGTCTTTATTTAAGCTGTTATGCTGTCCATTTTTCTGTTCATTATTTCCTTATTATGCTTTATTTATCTTTTTAAAAGGTAGTTTAGCACCATTGCATCCGACCAGGTAGATATCCCCTGAGCACTCTGGGTTAGAGGTTGTAGACTTAATTGATCTAGGGATCTGATAGACGGACAAGCAGTGTTCCTTTCTTTACCCCCGATTACCAGACGAAGGTCAAAAAGGCGCAGTGTATCGGTACAGCGGTCGCCAGATCAGTGGTCTACCTCACTAGTGAACAGTTAGGCTGAGGTCTCAGTTTCTACTACAGAGACAGATATACCTGGTATTCAGCTAGAACAACACAATATGGCAGGTATAGAGGAGATGATGCGTCAGCTCCAGGAGAGTATGAAAACTATGCAGCAAGACGCTGCGCGTCAAGCAGAATTTGTCAAACAATAGGCCGAGGTTATGGCCCAACAGGCAAAGTTAATTGCTAGGCTACAGCAGTAAACCGGAGCATCTGCTTCACACCAAGCTCCTCCCCCACCCAGAGTTCCAATACTCGGGGAGACAACTAATGTCTAGGATAATACGGACGTGCCAACAGGGCCGGCTCCGCCCCTGATCCTACCCCAGCTATCCAAAGCACAAACCAACCTACCAGATTCTCCCTTTGAGTTTGAGGTGGACCCCACAGAGTTAAAAGTGAGCAAGCTTGAAAAGCTATTCAAGAAGTCTCAGGGCGTGAAATCTATCTCGGATATAGAGGACGGGTATACTGACTCGGCCGTGACTCTGCCAGATCAGTTTAAAATGCCGCACATAGACCGTTTCGACGGGTCTGGGGATCCTATGGTGCATTTGCGACGGTTTTCGGACATACTAAGGTTGATGGGCCTCACCAGATTATAGAAGCTTTCTCTGTTTGGCCGGACCCTGTCAGGTGTAGTGGCAATTTGATATGCAAAACTGGAAGACTCTATTAAGAGGAGTTGGGAGGAGATCGCCGAGGCCTTCATAGCTCAATACTCCTACAACACGCAGATCGAGGTCACAACCCGTGATCTCGAGACAACTAGGAAGGAGACAAAGGAGAGTTTCTTCAATTTCGTAACCCGTTGGAGGGCCAAAGCCTCGATTATGACCATCAGGCCTATTGACAAAGATAAGAATCAGATGGTTGTGCGCAACCTCCAGCCCAAGCTTATGCAGAAGATGATCGTTCTCCCCCTCTCCACCTTTGCAGATCTACATGAGTAGGGGTGCAGATCGAGGACGCTATGAAATAGGGCCTCATTGATCATGAGAGAGAGCAGCCCAAGAGGGTATTCAACCGTAGTACGAATGTAGGCACAAGCAGTGATGCAGCTACCAGATCTTCAGATGTGGGTATGGTCACCACCACCACCACCCCGAGAACCCTTGCAGCTACACCATTCACTGGTGCGTCCGGAAGTAGTTCACAAACAACCAAGTATTCACCCCGAGGCCAAAGAGCCTTCACTCCACTATACATGCCCCTGTCCAAAGCTCTGGGGGTTTTGATCAGGAAAGGGCACTTGAAGCCCCTAGAGCCATAGCCACTACCAGATAAACTCCTTGCTTCCCATAACCCAGCCAAGTATTGCGCCTTTCACCAACAGCATGATCATGACACCGACCAGTACTTTCGATTGCGTCATGAGATTCAAGATCTCATTGACAATAGGGTGATCGTGCCTCCGGAGAAACCGAATGTCACAACCAACCCTCTCCCACCACATAACCAAGTTCCACCTCCCAAACGCATCAATCTAATCCAAACTGGGGTTGTGTCATACGACCCTAGTATATATAGCACCCCTTCTCACCTACCCAAGCTGGAGGTGTTCATTCCTGACAGCACTGACTTGTGCATATTGAACATCTCCCAAACCCAACTTGAAACGGTGGTGGTGGCTATCGAAGATAGAAGTGGGTCGACTGTGGGTGTAGATCAGAATGATTATACGGAGCCTGAGGGGTCTACGAGCTTTATATACAACTCGAGCAGTTACATTACATCAGCAGGCCAGGCTAGGCCGAATGTGGAATTACCAGCGGGGGTAGAGATTTGTGTAGTACAAGAGAATGGAACTAATTAGGGGCTAGATAACCTAGCGGATCTAGAAGAAGACATTGCGAATCTGCAGTTCTTTGAAGAGCAAGACTCAGGGGACGTGGCAGTCAATTGGTTTGATGGGTCAGCAGAGTCTACCAGGTGGCTTGACAACAAGCTGGATGTTGTTGAACAACCTCAGTTAGAACAGGGTCCGTCAGGGACGAGGACATCAACAGTGGCCGAAAAGGCCGGGAATCAGTTTGCATCGCTGGAGAGCACCGATGTAAAGAATTTTGCTCATAACATGGGTAGTTTGAATATGGAAGAAACTGAACAGCAGGCTGCACTGAAGCAGTTTGAGTGGGAAAGGATCGAAGATTCTGAAAGGGTCAGAAAGGCTAAAGCCCTTGCGGGGACAGAACGTGCTGTGTGCATAGGAACGGAGCGTGCTACGGGTGCAGGAACAGAAGGTGTTATGGGCACAGGAATAGTTGTAACGGAGCCGGACAGGTGTCTGTCGGCTGCCGATGGCATGTGGTGGGAAGATGATGACCTATGTCTTGCTCACACAGATGAAGATTGGAGGAATAGCCAGCCAGATGATACCTGGTATATTGGCAAAGTAGACCACATGACTAGGAGCGGGCGGTATTTCAAGCCCCCGCACTTAGATCCACCAGAGGCGTCTAGAAAGGACAAGAAGGCAGAGAAGCAGAAAAATAAAATGCTTGAGGAGGAGGCTCTGCTGAAACATCTTAAGAAGATACAAGCAGACATTTCCATCTGGGGGCTGCTTATGGCCTCAAGAGTACATAGACAAGCTGTCCTTTCTGCAATGGACGAGGCCAAACTCTCAATAGACACCACTCCTGGGCAACTGGTAGGACTGGTCTTTTCGGGAGGAGCTTCCCCGACGTTGACGTTTTCTAACAAGGAACTGCCTCCTGAGGGCGCAAACCATAACAAACCTCTTTACATCTCTGTTGAGTGTAGAGACAAATGGATACCGGTAGTTCTTGTTGACACAGGATTCGCCATTAACGTGTGCCTGTCAAGGACAGCATATGCAATCAGGTTGAAGCCCGCGGACTTTGTGCCAACTGCCCAGGTGATAAGGGCCTATGACAATACAAGCAGAGAAGTGATGAGGACTGTGCAGATTCAGACCCAGGTTGGTCCAAGACAACACGAGATTGACTTTCATGTCTTGGACGTTCCCGCAACCTTTAATCTACTCCTAGGGCGGCCATGGCTAAACCAGGTAAAGATGGTCTCTTTCACCTTGCACCAGATGTTAAAATACCCCCACGGGAAAGGGATGGCTATAGTTTTTGGGAATTCGTCAATCCATCCGCCACCAGAGGTGTCTACACCAATTTTGGAAATCGAGCATGGCATGGAGGATGTGTTCCTGTTGGGATTTACCCTAGTCGAGGCTCGGGTTGTTCAAAACATTTTGGCTGTTGACGAAGGGTTATATGTCAGCGCACAGTCAGTGTACCTCATGAGCAAGCTCCAGCACATCCCTAGGATGGGACTAGGAAAAACTGGCCAGAAAGGCATTGCAGTATCGACCAAAGTGCCGCACAACCCACATACCTTTGGCTTGGGTTATCTGCCCACCAAAGAGGATTGGGTGAGAAAAGGCAAAGAAATGGTCGGGAGAGCCAGAGCCAAGCAGACCAAGAGGCATTTTGATTTGATGCATCGGCCCATCTAGGGTACCCTAAATGGACGCTTCGTCCGGGAGGGGGAATACTTTCCATTCTGCGGCTTCCCAGACCCATGGCTAAATGCAGAGAAGAGGCGCCCACCAGGATTTGAGATCTTCTTCGACTTGTAGTTGTCCGGGGATGATGTTGCCGAAGAGCAGACAGACCCATCAGCTAAGGTTGAGCAGTGTAAGGAAGTGGATTCCGAGAGCACCAAGATTGAAATGGGGGTAGCACTGGCTTGTCTACTATCAGATCCTCCGATCGTACATGAGTGCTTCGGGGATGATCTCTCAGTGTCTACGATTAGGAATAAAACGGCTGCGAGCCTATCTTTGAACATTTTGGATGCATCCATCGCACCCTCCCTCGTCTGGCAGTACGAGGAGTAATTCTTATCTAGCAGCATCGGGTCAGGTTGTGAGCCGGAATCTAATTCCACAGAGTCTGTGGAGTCGGAATCAGGTTCCAGCTCGTCTGAGTCTGAGTCCGATATTCCTAGGGGTGACAACCTGGATGCCACAGTCCTGTCCAGGTCGTCTTTTTCTTTCTCCTTTGAGTCTGTTGTAACAGAGGAATCAGATGGACTGGATGAAGTGATTAATGAGAATTGTGCGGCTGTGGCCTTCGATTACTTTTATGTGCCCTTGATTTATTGTATTAATCAGGACTTTCAAAATTTCGATAAAAACGACGAGGAAGAAATTCCTCCGGTTTTGAAATATTTGCTAGAACAAGAGCAGGAGAGGTTTGTAAAACCGCTGGTTGATGAAATCATCCAAATTAATGTTGGTACTGAGAAGGACCCGCGGCTGGTCCAGATCGGGTCCACGTTGTCTTCGGAGGAGCACGAGCACTTAGTCGCTTTTGTTAAAAGATTTCAAAGATGTTTTCGCGTGGTCCTACAAAGACATGCCTAGAATCGATCCTGAGATTGTACAGCACCGGATCCCTCTTGACCCAGAGGCCCGATCTGTTAAGCAGAAACTTAGAAGGATCCACCCAGACTGGGCTATCAAGATCAAGGAAGAGGTCACCAAGCAAATTGACGCAGGGTTCCTGCTGGTATCCGAATACCCAACTTGGTTGGCCAACATAGTTCCGGTGTCGAAAAAAGGACGGCAGAATTCGGGTATGTGTAGATTTCAGAGATTTGAACAAAGCCAGTCCGAAAGATGACTTTCCTCTGCCACATATCGACGAGTTAGTGGACTTCACTGCAGGGCATGCATTGCTCTCATTCATTGATGGCTTTTCAGGCTATAACCAGATTGTAATGGCACCCGAAGACCGAAAGAAGACTACTTTTACCACCCCGTGGGGGACCTATTGTTATAGGGTGATGCCGTTTGGGCTGAAGAAAGCTGGAGCCGCATATCAACGAGCTGCGACCACAATATTGCATGACATGATCCACAAAGAGGTTGAGGTGTATATGGACGACATGATTGTCAAGTCCAAGGAAAGAGAGGGCCACTACACCGCCTTGCAAAAGTTCTTCCAAAGGATCAGAGAATTTCGGTTGCGGTTGAATCCTCAGAAATGTACGTTTGTTGTTACAGCAGGGAAAATGCTGGGGTTCTTGATTACACAAAGAGGTATCGAAGTTGACCCTTCCAAAATCAAGGCCATCTTAGAAATGCCACCACCAAGGACTGAAAAGGAGGTGCAAGGCTTTCTGGGTAAAGTGCAATTCATAAGATGGTTTATTGCTAAATTAACCTTGACTTGTGAACCACTCTTTGGTCTCCTGAAGAAAGGAACGAAGTTCCAATGGGACGGCCGATGCCAAGCTGCTTTTGAACAGATTAAGCAATACTTACAGAACCCACCCGTGTTGTCACCGCCTGAGCCGGGGAAACCGTTGATCTTGTATCTTGTGACTGAAACTACAATGGGCTGCATGCTTGCACAAGAGTCTGAGGACAAGGTGGAGAGAGCTATCTACTACCTGAGCAAGAAAATGCTGGATTATGAGACCCGCTACACTCCGCTGGAGAAGGCTTGTTTGGCCTTGGTATGGGCTACCAGGAAGTTGCGGCACTACTTGTTAGCTCACTCTGTAATACTGGTTTCGAGATCAGATCCCATCAAATATCTCTTCGAAAAATCAGCACTTACGGGTAGGCTTGCTCATTGGTTGCTTCTGCTTTCCGAATTCGATCTGAAGTATGTGACGCGCAAGTCAGTAAAAGGGAGAGCAGTAGCGGAGTTTCTAGCCGATCACCTAGTGGAAGGAGATGAAGCAGTTGAGTACTTATTCCCAGACGAGGCCATTTTGCATGTCGAAGACGAAACCTGGACGATGTACTTTGATGAAGCGTCAAACCAATACGGGTATAGGATAGGGATGTTACTGATAGCACCCGACAATTCTCGTATCCCTTTAGCATTCAAACTCCATTTCAAAGTATCAAACAACGAAGCAGAATATGAGGCATGCATTGCTGGTTTAGAAGCCGCCCTAGAACTAAAGGCAAAACGGTTGGACGTCATTGGGGACTCAAACCTTGTTGTATCCCAAGCTAAAGGAGATTGGAAAGTCAAAGAAGAAAAGATAAGAATCTACCACCAGACCTTGGATTTGCCGATTCCTCGGTTTGAGAAGCTGAACTTCACTTATCTGTTAAGATAGAACAACAGGTTCGCTGATTCACTAGCAACTCTATCTTCTATGATAGACATCCCTTTTGGAGTCCAGATGCGTCTGATCATCATTGACCAAAAATTTGTGCCAGCCTACGAGCTGATTGCTGCCATGGATGAGGTACAAGATGAGAACCCCTAGTATTACGATGTCTGGAACTTCTTGGAAAAATAGGCGTATCTACCAGGGGCAAATGCCAAAGATAAGAGGGCAATTAGAAGAATGGCTACTCAGTTCATCGTCTGCGGGAGTAAACTGTACAAGAGAGGTCATCTGGGAATGCACAAGCTGTGTTTTGATACTGAAGAATCGAAGCGCCTGATGGAGGCCATCCATAGAGGAGAGTGCGGAGCGCACATGAATGGGGTGATGCTAGCCCGGAAGATCCTTAGACAGGGTCACTACTGGTCCACCATGGAGGAGGATTGTATTGGCTTTGTCCGGCAATGCCACAAATGTCATATCCATGCAAACCGCATGAACATTCTACCGTTGAAGCTATACAACATGACTTCACCATGGCCATTTTCAGTCTGGGAGATTGATGTAATCGGGGTTGTCACTCCGAAGGGGTCCAATGGGTATGAGTTCATTCTGGTCGCGATAGACTATTTTACGAAGTGGGTTGAGGCCCAATCTTATGCGATGTTGAAGGCTTCGCATGTCGCCAAGTTCATCTAGGAAGAACATTATCTGTCGTTACGGGGTCCCGAATGAGATTATTTCAGATAATGGTTCCCACTTCAAGAAAGAAGTGATCGACTTGTTGGACAAGTACAACGTGGCTTTTCACAAGTCATCTACATATTGGCCGCAAACCAACGAAGCAGTTGAGGCCGCCAACAAGAACATCAAACACATCTTGCAGAAGATGGTGGAAACCTACCAGGACTGGCCAGATAAGTTTCCATTTACTCTGTGGGGCTGCCGGACTTCAATTCGAACTTCTATTGCAGCAACTCCGTATTGCTTGGTCTATGGGATGGAGGTTATTTTGCCTATCGAAGTTGAGGTTCCGTCATTATGGGTATTGGCTGAGTGTCAGATAGCTGAGGTAGATTGGCAGCAAAGCAGGTTCAAAGAACTTATGATGTTTGATGAAAGAAGGCTAAAAACACTGTACCATGTTCAGGGTTATCAACGACTAATTGCCAGGGCTTTCAACAAGAAGGTTAAGTCCAGGAATTTGAAAGAAGGAGATCTTGTGCTCAAAGACAACCGAGCTCCCATCCACAACCCTAGGGGCAAGTTCAGACCTAATTGGACTGGTCCTTACATCATCAAGCCTATCTGGTCAGGCGGAGCTGTCGTTTTGATGGACCTAGATGGCCTAGAGTTCTCCCAACCGATCAACATGGACAAGTTGAAGAAATATTATCCCAGAGAGGCTCGCTAGGCCAAAAACCCGAAAGGGCGACCTAGGCAAAAGTTAGAGCACAGAAAATTTGAAATTATAAAAACTGAGCTCGCAAGGTTGACAACCCGCAAAGGGCGGCCTTGGCAAAAGTTAGAGTGTAAAAGGTGAGGGTTAATACATGAGTGAACCTGAGCCGAACTACGTAAGGCTTGATTTCCATCTTCGGGATACGTAGGCAACTTCATTCTGAAGTCCAGCCATAAACACTTCCCTGATCAACTTTGTCTATGTGATCATGTTTGGTCATCTTTGTCTATTCAGCATTCAAGAGCTCGGTTGTGATCTCCAGTTCAGTGCTACTCAAACTAGGGGCAACTTTCCAGTTGCTGGAATCCGGGGTTGTGCATCTCAGTGACAGATCTCTGGCGTGTCTAGTTCTGATCCATATCGAAAATGGTTTTGAAAAGTTTTAATAAAAGTTGATTTTGCTCAAATTAATCTTTTTACAACTTAGACCATTTTTGGACCAAACGAAAAATTTTCAGTACCCACAACCTTCAATTTCATTGATTTCAATACAGAGTTCTCTTGCTCTTAAATACAAATTGAAGTTGTTTTTCATTACATTCATAAAGAAAACTTGAAAGTTCTGATTAAAGCAAATAAATTCGAGGCATGGTCAGGTGTTCCTCCGTGCCCTCCCAGAGCTGGTCGAAGCCTCTGATGCCAAAGTGGGCCCTACCTGTGCCTCTTCATTGAGCCAATCTATGCACTGATCAGAGAGGGTGCAGCTGAAAATGGGAGCGGGGGCTAGAAGCTCTCTCGTCCTCCATGCTGCGGCATACCGAGCTAGCTGCGCGCCTTGGACTGGAAATGTGACAGGGTACTCTATCCCCTCCTCCGGGCAAGTTTGATCATGTCCGAACTGGCGTCAGAACTGGAACGGGAAATAAAACACGCAGTGTCTCAAGCCGATCAACTGGATCCCGGGCTGACGGGTCATACTGTAGCTCATTGCCGGTAAATTGAGCTAAGGGCAGCGCCAAGTAATGTCGAGAGCAGATAAACTGCGCATCCAGTCGTACCACCATCCCTTATTCGGAGCATCAACTAGACGTCGTCGGAAGAGATAGCTGCGAGCTGAATATGCAGAGCATGAGTCCACCACTCTCAACTTGTCCATCAACCACACTTGGAGAGGGATGAAAAATGAGAGATTAAAGAATAGAGAGGTGTAAGTTGAGAGAAAAAGTGAGCAAAGGGTTTTGAGAGAAAAACCAAGCCTGAGGGCTGAGTGATGTGAAAAATATATGCGAGATAGGGTGGGAAACATTACCTGCAACAGTAGTGGACTCTCCGCGAATCTAGCTGTCTCCCGGTGATGAAAAGTGTCTAAACCCATCAATGTCTCGGTCAATGTCATGGCGATGCAACTTTTGCCCTCTTTCAAGCCCTCGGCGACCTCAATCAAACGAGTGCTAAACCCACCGGAGCCTGGGGCAAGTAAGAAATGAGACAGTATGCATAAGCAAAGCGCATGTCACTGATAACCTTGCCAATGATGGTCGTCACGGTCACCAGCATCAGAAAAGCGATGAACCAAGCTCGGAATGTCCAGCTCTCCGTCGTGAATCAATGACCGAGCGTCATGTAAAGTAAGGCCACACATCCATCCTAAGGCTTGGACGTGGCAGAAGCGGAGCTGAGGCAAAATTTCTTCATCGTACTTGGATTCCATCAAAGCTTGGAAATCCTCGAAAGTAGGACATATCTCTTGTCTGCCAAAGCTAAAGACATGTGTCACCGGATTCCAAAACCTTGCCGTAGCATGTAGGAACAGAAAATGCAGCGGGGTGCGACCTAACATGAATAGTGCATTTATGCCGAAGCCCCGGAAATTCAGCTTTTCCGAGCCATCCAAGTTGGCAATCCAATTTGTGAGATTTTGGACAAGAAACTCTTCCATTTGGTGCAAATCAGTGTTGAAATGAGGAAAACTATTAAGCTGGGGCTTTTGTATAAGATAAAGTATTGAGTGGAAGACAGGTGTCAGCATTCTGGAGGTGCTTGCGATTTTTGGCCGATTGGCCAAAAATAGTGCCGACTGACCATCTTTTTTGGCCGATCGGCTAGAAATGTTGGCTGATGGCCATTTCTTGTGGCCAATGGCCTCTCCCTTTGGCCGATGGCCCTCCCTCTTGTTCTTTGAGCTATCTATGTGTTGAACATGCTGAGAATTTGTGACTGGTACCACTTCCAATGCCTTCCGGTGATGATTTTGCGAAGTCACGCCTATGTTACTTCAGTTTGCTTATCGAGCTGTTGTACTTTTGTTAATCGAGTTGCATTTCGTATTCTTTAAGTCTTTGTTTTGCTTATCGAGTTGTATTTACACTTGGTTAGCTTGTCAAGTTCTTTGTTTTGTTTATCGAGTTGTTTTGTCGTTAGTTGGTTCACTACCTGATTAATTGCAATTCGAGTGTTTGGTTTTCAAAACAAAAGTTCAATCTCATTTGCATTGTTATGTAATGCGATGCGATGCGATGCGATGCATAAAATGTACAAATGCAACACTTTTTGAACAAAAAGAGCTGTTTCGTTCCATTAATGTTTTTCTTTTGCAAAAAGTACATAGTTTTGAGGAAAGCAAAACCTGTCTGAGGCAATACAATGTACTTAAACTACTAGTAAAAAAGGAAATAAAGCAAAAAAGGGGGAAAAGCAACAAAATGTCTGAAGAAAGCAAAAAGAATAAGAAAAGCAGCAAATGTCTGGATCAACATCAATCATCTCAAGCGCGGGAGTCTGTCATCGTCTTCTTCCTGGACGAAGGTCCAAGATCACCGCTGTCATCTCTGCTGTCTGAGCTGTCTCCGGCCTCACCCTGAGACGACGCTGCCTCCTCGTCAGAATCATCGGGGGAGGGCTCTCGTGAACTGCTCTCAATACGAGCACGCCTATGTCTACCTCGGCTGTGGATCGTCATCCCCAGCCTGACTCCCCCTTCTCCTCAGGCAGGTACAGATGGTCCAGCTGGAGCACCCCCTGTGGCTGGAATCTGGAATGGGGCCTGAAAAGAACAAATGGCAAATGCATCAGTTATACTATGCAAAATAGTGTATGAATGCTGTGAGCAATGTGTAAGTACAGTGTATGAATGTTGTGAATACAGTGTATGAATACTGAATGCAATGTGTGAGTACAGTGTATGAATGCTGTGAGCAATGTGTGAGTACAGTGTATGAATGCTGTGAGTAGTGTCCGAGTACAGTGTATGAATGCCATGAGCAATGCTATGAGCAGTATGTGAGTTACAGTGTATCGGTGCCGTGAGTATTGTGTATCAAGTGCCATGTTGACAATGTGGTATATCAAATCAGTATGGAACAGAATATGCAGAGTCTTGAGACTGAGGTTGAAAGAACTCACCGGGATGCCGTAAATGGTCAACAGGTTGATGCTCCGCTGCAGCATCCCCATTACGTAGGCCGTCAGCTCTAGAGACTGACTAGTGTACTCGATGGAAGCCTGCAAAAGTGTTGAAGTCATTAGTATTCCATGGGATATGAAATGAAATGAAATGAAATGACGGTACAGAATGAAAGGTATAACACATACCGGGATCGAGTCACGAACTCTGACAAGCTCATGATCAGCCGGAGGAGGAGCGATGGCTATCTGGTAACTCTCCCCACCCTATCCTTGGCATGTCATCGTCGTGGGCAGCTCTGGCCACCCAACTCCCTGTCCCCTCCGGGACCCACTCCTACCACGGGCCTGAGTCGCCCTCGATGCTCCTGCCGCTGGCGCTGGCACTACGGGTCTCTCTCCCTTGACTCGGTGAGCACCGGTCAGAGGCCACATCAGATAAGCCTGGATGAACTCGGTGTAGTCGCCCTCGCTTCTGAAGGGGTCAGAATCCCTGCCTATCATGAAATCCATCATCTCCTCCATGGTGTACCTCTCAGTATGCCTCATATGGGTGGGAGATGGACTTGGAACTATCTGCTCTGGTAAGCCGAGGGTCTGGCGTATAAAGCGCTCACCCAGATACCATGCCCGACTGACCGAGCCCTCCAGCAAAATACTGAATCAGGCAGTCTCCCGAGCGCCTGCATACTGATCCCTCACTGCCTCCGGCAATGAAGCCCAAGGCTGCCAGGTGATCTGCAAATGACAGGATATATAGTTTTTTATCTACTGTTGGAAGTACAGTGTAAAGCAAAGCTTAAATAAACTGTAAAGTTTGACATACCTCGGCTACGGTGATGGTGTCGAAGTATCTACGGAAGAACAAGAAGGACTCCCGCTGCCTCCGCTCACACCTCACATCAAATCGATGAGAATATGAAACGCCGAGGGGGATCTCCATATCTGGCACTGGGGCAAGCCTCGAAAAGTAGGCATACACCCACAACTACAGAATGTAACAAGGAAAATATGAGTATGCTTATCAGATAAAGCAGAATGCAGATAAAGCAGAAATCAGAGAATGGTGTACAATGTATTGTGCAGCATGTGTAGTGTATTGTGCAGTATGTGCAATGTACAACCAGTGTAAAACAGATTGCATGTGTGCAGTGTGTGTGGTGTACAGTCAGTGTAAAGCAGATTGCGTGTGCGTAGTGTGTGTGGTGTACAGATAGTGTAAAGCAGAACTGTAAAATAGAAAGGGAAGGTGTACCTCCCAGGTTCGCCAATAGCCTCCGAGCAAGTGTCTGCTGCGGAAGAAGGATGAGCTCATATATCCGTAGAGAGTGGCCAAGCCTGCGCCACCCCAGTCGTAGCGGCGGATCCGTGTCACGTGCACCAGTGCACTCAGCAGATAAAGTAAGACAGTGTTTGCCCGGTCGGCGAAGAGGGTGGTCCCCAACAGGAACATGATGAATCCGCGAGCATACTGCTCCACTTCTTCTCGGGTCGTAGGCGCCTGAATCTGAAAGTGGTCCTCGAACCAAGAGTACCTCATGAACCCTGGATGAGAGAGAGGAGGCCGATTGCCGAGCAAGTACATCTGGGCGGGGCCCACTCATCCATATCAGTATCGAAGGGGATCGGATCACCCCCTACCCTGATGCCGGTGAGCATCGAGAAGTCGAAGGGAGTCATCGTCATCTCCCCCGCAGTGGAAAGATGGAAGGAATCGGTGGTGTCCCACCACCTCTCCACCAGTGCGCCAAGAAGGGGCCTACTCGCAGTGAGGTACGACAGTCCCATGCAGAAAGTACCGAAGCCGGCCTGGTCGATAATGTGGCGGACTGCATCGGGCAGCTCCATGTACCATCCTCGGGCAATGGTGTTCCCATACCCCCGGAAGGCATGGGAATCTCCCTGTGTTCAAAGACAAACATTTGCGAAGCAATGTTAGAAATACAGTGTTTGAATGCGTTCAGAAATGATGAAAATGCAGTGTGTGTGCATGCATTAGAATTTACACAGATATCGGGTGCGGGTGTGCTCTAGGTGGACTAAGCATATGATGTATCAGTGTGTTTGGGTTATTCAATTAAAAATACAGTGTGTGTGCATGCGTTTGAGTTTACACAGATATCGAGTGCGGGTGTGCTCTACGGTGAACTACACATATCATGTATCAGTGTGTTTGGGTTATTCAGTTAAAAAATAGTATCGACTATCACAGTTATATGTTCTACATTACAGAAAATGAAACAGAGGAGGAATGTACCTCAGCAGCACCATAGGACAGATGTGACTCTGGCTCGCGCAGTAAGAGCTAGAGTGGCGCACCTCGCGCATAGCTCCTGAAGTGGCGGATGCCATCGGGAGGTAACACGTGTATTGCTGGCCTGTAGGTCACCGGGTTGAATGCGAAGAGGTAGGAGCTCGACCTCAGGGTCCATTCCATCTCTGGGGGAGTCCCACCCGTAGAATGTCGTCTGCCATCTCGAGAAAGGTGCAAAAATGGCCGAAAGTGTAAAAAATGGGCAAGAATGCCAAAAGTCAACCCAAAAGTCAACCCCGAGGGGTGAAAAATGGGAGGAAAGGTCGGAGTGTGGAAAAGGCATGAAGATCGAGGGTAACTCGGAGGAAACAAACCCCAAGTGGTGGAAACCAAGAAAGGGACATCGAAATCGAGTTTTGTTCGGTTCAAAGTGTGTAAAACGAAGAGGGTTTTGCGAATCGAACGATGTAAAAGGCTCGAAAACGGGAGAAAAGCAAGGATCGAAGCGAGGAAAATGACCTAGAGAGGTAGGGAAATGTTTTTCGAGCTTGAGGAAGTGAGGAAATGGGGTTTGAGGCCCTATATTTAAAGACCCAAGGTGAATGGACAAAACTGCCCCGAAATTGCCATTTTTGGCCGATTGGCCAAATTGTTAGCCGATCGGCTAAATATTTGGCCGATGATCTCATTTGATGGCCGATGGATGGCCGATATCCTCCCCTTGTGGTCGATGCACCTCCCACACCCTTGTTTGGGTCATTTATGTTGATTAGCACATTCATCTCTCAAGAAAGTGCAAGAAAGTACATTTTTGAAGCTTAACCGGCCTTCGTGTTGACCTCGAACAGTGTCTTCCGTGTGCGATGCTCGATACACGCAAGGTGTATCCTTTTTCATATCCTTTTGTATCTTGTGAGATTCGAAAATTGCTTTAAATATGTTACATTACAATGTTTTGTCATGTTTATAATAAGCGCATTGGTTATACATCGTTTCGCTCTTGCATTGAACATGCCTTGTCTTCTTTTAAAGTTGCATCTCAACATCGTGCATAACATGCCTTTACCATGCTTACATTGAATATGTGCCTCACTTTAGGTTACATTGTTTTGCACCCCTTCCACCCGCATTGTCTCGCACCCTTAGGTTGCATTGTCTTGCACTCTTCCACCCGCGTCATCTCGCACCCTTAGATTGCATTGTCTTGCACCGTTTCCACCCGCATCGTCTCGCACCCTTAGGTTGCATTGTCTTGCACCCTTCCACCCGCGTTGTCTCGCACCCTTAGGTTGCATTGTCTTGCACCCTTCCACCTACGTTGTCTCATACATTATTTGCATTATTTTGCATATCATCATATAACTTGCATTGTCTCGCTTGTTATTTGCATTGTTTTGCATATCATCTTTAACTTGCGTTGTCTCGCACGTTATTTGCATTGTTTTGCATATCATATAACTTGCGTTGTCTCGCTCGTTATTTGTATTGTTTTGCATATCATCTTTAACTTGCGTTGTCTCGCTCGTTATTTTCATTGTTTGGCACCTCATATAACTTGCGTTGTCTCGCTCATTATTTGTATTGTTTTGCACTTCATATAACTTGCGTTGTCTCGTTCCTTATTTGCATTGTTTTGTACCTCATATAACTTGCGTTGTCTCGCTCGTTATTTGCATTGTTTTGCACCTCATATAACTTGCGTTGTCTCGCTCGTTATTTGCATTGTTTTACATATCATCTTTAACTTGCATTGTCTCGCTCGTTATTTGCATTGTTTTGCATATCATCTTTAACTTGCGTTGTCTCGCTCGTTATTTGTATTGTTTTGTATTTCATCTTTAACTTGCGTTGTCTCGCTCATTATTTGTATTGTTTTGTATTTCATCTTTAACTTGCGTTGTCTCGCTCGTTATTTGCATTGTTTTGCACCTCATATAACTTGCGTTGTCTCGCTTGTTATTTGCATTGTTTTGCATCACCTTTAACTTGCGTTGTGTCGCTCGTTATTTGCATTGTTTTGCACCTCATATAACTTGTGTTGCCTCGTTCGTTATTTGCATTGTTTTGCACCCTATCTAACTTGCGTTGTTTCGTACCTATCTTACTGGCGTTGTTTCGCACCTATCTAACTTGCGTTGTTTTGCAGCCATCTAACTTGCGCTGTTTCGCATTTATCTAACTTGCGCTGTCACGCACCCGTATTTAACTTGCGCTGTCACGCACCCGTATCTAACTTGCATTGTTTCGCACGTGTCTAACTTGCGCTGTTACGCATGTTACTTGCATTGTTTTGCATATCTCTACTTGCGCTGTCACGCACATTACTTGCATTGTTATGCACCTCTTTATCTTGCATTGTTATGCACACTTCACTCGCGTTGTCACGCACTTTTCACTTGCACTGATATGCATGTTTCTAATGATATTATACATGTTAAGTTTCTTTCTTTTGCAGGCACGATATTGTATGTACGGTTCATTTGAAGCTAGCGCAACTAGACGAACCGGACGGTATTGTATGTACTCCGTGTGAGACGTAGCAAGAATTGTATAATTCTCTTACATCCTTTCTGCATGTAATGTAGTTTGATTTTTTATTTGCTTGCTTAAACTGTTGCATGTTATGCTTCATTACAGCCCCCTTTGCATGATCATAAGTTATGCTCGGCATTGTGCATGTTCATTTGCATCTTGCCCCTGCCTGCGGGCACATATCTTTGTTATCTAGTATGCTTGTCTAAGTCTTCGACCTTGTCGAAAATGGGTCGTCTCTGGGCTTTGACATTCACTCCCGTCATTTTTATGACTTTCGAGTTCTGTCAAAGAGGGGCTACTGTAGACACCCCATTTTTGACCATCCTCAAGACTTGGACGTCATCGTTTGAACACTCGATGATCATCCATGTTCATGTTCGTTTTGAGTTCTCGAAGGTCTCGGCCACGCGCCTTGCCTCAAGATCTCTAAACTTGTCTGTTTTGTGCTTGGTTGTGGACCAAGGACTTGTGTTTTTGCTTCTGAGGGAAGAGGGTGGCTTGTTGGCCATCCCCTCAACCCATCAGCCAAGGCTTGATGCCATCGGCCTTGTTTTCTTGCCATCGGCCAAAAGTGTTGGCCGATCGACATTCTTTTTGGTCGGCACTTATGTTGGTCGATCGGCCATTTCTTTTGGCTGAGACCTTTTCTTTGCTTTTTACAGAGATTGTGCTTCCAGCTAGTGCCAGCTGTTGGCCACTTTCTGTCTCCTCCATACACGTGTATGGAGGGATTTCAACCAAGCTTAGCTTGCTTAGGACGCTTTGGAATTGAATTCCTATAAGAAGGGAGAGCCTTCTCCCTTCCCAAGGGTTCTGAAATTTGCATCAGTGAAGTTGTATCTCTCTCTCTCTATATATTTCTCCATCTCTCTCTATATTGGCCCTTGTTTGTGCCCTAAAGTGAGAGTTCTTCTTGCATTTTGCCTAGGACCCCTTAGCCAAACCTCTTGACCTTGGAGCTGAGGTTCCATAGGACTTGTTTTTAACGTCCTAGAGTTGGTTTTGGGACAGGAGAGCTGCTGGTTTTGTTGTTCTACAAGGGTGAGCCTCGTATTCTCTTTTAAGCTTTGTTTTGCTTGAGTACTTAGCCATATTTGCATGCTTCTTTTGGCTTAGCTTTAAACTGATAATAGTCTTGTTTTGAGTTGCTTAACATGTTTGTTTGAGAGTTCATTGGTGTTGTGGGGTGGTCTACCCCCTTTGTGCCTTATTTGGCCATGTTTTGGGCCATCTCCTTTAGGCCTTTGTTTAGTCTTTGTTTGGCCTCTTCACCACTGAATTCCAGAAGAATTTCAGTGGTGGAAAAAGGGTTTTGAGGCCTCAAATAGGAGGGGGTTGTCCCCCCTCCCCTTCTGTTTTGACTTGGTTTGATCATACCATGCATGCTTTATGTACTTATAGTGCAATCCTCTCTATTGCCTTAACATGCTTTGTGCTTTAAGCCATGTTTTTAGCATGATTTTGGCTTGACCCAAAGAAGCTTTTATTCATATTTCAGCATGTTTAAGCTCTGTTTGAAGTATTTTGGGTCGTGCATGCATTGTTTTGTATAGCCACAAGGCATTCTAGCTTGTTAGCTTTGAGTGTCCAAGTCACTAGCATGCATTACTTGGCTTATTTCAATGATTTGGCATCATTTGTTATGTTATTTCAGTCCATGTTTCATGCTCATATACTTGCACTTATCACTTCTTTAATGCTTTAAAGAGTTGATGTTTTATGCCTCATGAATGGATCGTTGTGCATGCCATCATGCTTAGGTCTTTAGGATGCCATCTCAGTGGATTTTGGGGCTTATTTTGACATGCCATAACTCTGATTTTATTGGTTTAAGTCATGCCATGTTTGGTTGTAATAGGTGTAGTGTAACACCCCTTTTGTAGCCTTGCATGCCTCATGCTTTTGGTGTTGTGTTCTAGCTTGTGTTGGCTAGTTTCGAGCATGTTTTTGGTCTTGTATTGACCTGCGTTGGGACTGTTTTGGGTGCCCTTGGCCCTTTGGGTCTGGCTTTGTGTGGCCATGGTTGAGTCCCTTGGCTAGCCTTAAGCTTTGAGCTTTCTTGTATGCCATACTTGCATTATTTGGTTGATTTGGCATCATTCCTAACATGATTTCAGGGCTTATTGCATTGCCACATTATCATGTTTGTCATTTCTTGCTCATGTTTGAGAGTTGTGTCTTGTTGCCTAGCTTATAAGCCAATTGTCATGGATGCTTGCCTTGCCTTTTTCATGCTTTTCATACCATCACTTTAGCACTATTGGCCACTGATTTGGGCATGTTTGAGAGCTGTCTATTTTAGTTTAAGTCCATCTTCGCATGTTGTTGCATACTTGCCTTGCATGTTGTCGCATGCTTGTTGCATACTTGGTCAATTACATGTTGCATGCTTGAGTTGTATTGCATTTGGCATGCTTTTGTTGAGTTGCATTGCATGTTTGCATGCTTGTCCCTCGCATGTTGTTGCATGCCTATTACATGACCTCATATTTGCATGCATGTTCCATGTTGCATGTTGTTACATGCTAGTTACATTGCATGTTGTTACATGCTAGTTCCATTGCATGTTGTTGCATGCTAGTTTCATAGCATCATGCTTGCATGTTTGCATAGCATTGTGTGTATTGCCTTGCCTCTTGATCAAACATGATAGAGGTTGAGGTCCCTTATGTGTTTTTGTGCATTCATTCCATATTGATTTGCACACTTGGCTCCTTTGGCCATCATGCATTGGAATGCGTGATTGGTGGCCCGAGGGTCGAGAACTACACACCTTTGAGTCTTAAACATGATAAGGGGTGTAGTTGCAAACATTGTCTTGCAAATGTATTGCCATGCTCTGTTTGTTCTCTGCTGCAGCAAAAGGAGCATTTTACAGGAAAAGATGGCCGATCGGCTATCTGGTGTGCCGATCGGCTAAAAGTGTGTGGCCGATGGACTCACAATTGGTCGATAACCCTTATTTCTTGGCCGATGGCTATACCATTTGGCCGATGGCCTCTCACAGTACCCAAGAGGTGGTTCAGAAGTATTACAGAGACTTGAGCACTTTTCAGAGGTGCAAAATAATGCAAATAGAGGCAACATGAGGCATGGCAACGGATTTCTGAGCGAAGCTGAATGAGCATGCATTTGTCCCTCTTCTCGAGACTGCTTAACTATTTTTGTAGCTTAATTAATTTGTTTAATTAGTTAAGGGTTTTGTAATAATTAATTAGCTTGTTAGTTAGTTAATTAGTTGGTTTGTATTATTCTTTCGGACCCTCCGTCGAGATGGCCAATTTTGTAATAAGCGTGCGTGTGTGTGTGATGCATGTCTTCCAACCCCACGTCTTTCTCCTTTTTACTTAACCACTTACGATGGTTAGTTTTAGGGCATATTTCATTTAGCATCCTTATGCTATGCATGTTTGCATCATTCATCTGTATTGCATGCACCGGGCTCGGCGCATCATACTAACTGCATTGTATTTCAATTCCTACTTGAATACATGTATCGAGTTGTCACATCTCATATGCCATTTTAGATTAGCCGAGCCTATTCTAGTTGCATTTTGCATGTGTTGCATTAGCCATTTTAACATGAACTAGGATCATGCATGGTTTCTAACTAGTTCTTTGTTTTGGCTCGGAGTACACTGTGAGTGTTTATGCTTTTGCATCTTGCATGTGTGTAAGTGTTAACATGACAGCATGCTTGCCATGAGACTAATTGCTTATGTGATATAACTACCTGAATGTCTTTGAGTGAATGTTGGATTACTTGAATTGGAACAATTCACTGAAATCCGCATTTTAGCCTACTTGCGAGTAGTAAACTTCAAACTATTTTCGAACGAATATGCAATGCTTTGTTCCAAATTAGGCGATCTGGTCTATACTTGTTTGCTGTGCGCATCACATAGTAATTCTAGCTAATAATCGAAATAAGAATGCATGTGTTTTCAAAAACAAGATATCATGCTTAGTATAGGCCGATCATTGATCGGGCGAGCGGGGGTGCTCATTGCATGACCTTCCCCTCTCGTACCCAAGTTCTTGAGCCGAGGCAACTTTGGTGATGACGGACACGTGGCCTTAGGCACGAGTCAGGGTTTCCTAAATTAGCCCAAAACAAAATATTTAGGTGGCGACTCTGTATCTGGCAAAGCAATCCATGTTTGACACTTCTTTCTTAAAAATCAGTTTTCCAAAATGATTTGCTGGATTTAGACTCTTTGGTGATTTATCGGTCTTGCATTGCACTTTGCGAGATTAGATTCAGAACTGTGACATTGAGTCTGAACTGTAGTAGCTAGAGAGAAAATGAGATTTTGCACCTTCGCAAAGCACAGAGCTCGGGATTCCTCGGGGCGCGTCTACAGTGGGCTACTTCAAATCTGGCCACACAGGCCTCACATTGTGGTTGACCGTTGAACATTCTGAATCCAAGTTTTCAAGGTTTAAAAGCAAAGGGGGTCGAGTCTCGAGGCTGAGAGCGATCCTAAGCTGCATAATCTCAAGAGCAATTCCACACAGGTCTTCACAGGACGGCACAAAATATTTTTTGAAATCTTTTTAAGAAAGCGAGTAGTCGCTCGCGCTGAAGACAATGTAGAACCAATCTGGATCAAGCCAGGATCCTTCTCAGTACTCACATTAACAAACATAATCTCATTCGTTAAGGGCTTAGCGCGCCTCTCTTTCTCTCAATTGATCAAATTTTTGCAAATCTCGAGGAATTCGTTCCTCTTTATTTTCATCACTGTGTTCAAAAAGTTTTCAAAAACTTAGGTCAATGCAATGATTTCAAGGCACAGAAAAGACACAATTCTTAGTCAAATACTGCCATCTTATTCAGAACTTCTGGCACAACTGGCACAAGGCAGAAGCAAACACAAGAGTGTGAAAATCACTGTTTTTTCATTCAGTTCTTCTGGCGTAACTGGCACCATGGCAAAAACAAACGCAAAAGAAAAAGAAAGGACAAACACAAAACAAGCAAGTGATGTCCGAGGTAACACCCCCGAAATCACCCGACTCTAACAAAATAGGACTGACTCGATACAACAAGACAGACCCGACTGACTCAGTATAAAAATACTGACTCTATCCAACACAACAAGACTGACCTAAATACCCAAGTCAGAAAATACAAAAACTAGCATTCGCAAATGCTCAAAACAGTGCGTGCCATATGCCACATCCGAAGTAAACTGTGTGCCGCCCGCAGGTGGTTCATCCCCTGATCACATACTCGTATTATCCCCCAAGTTCACTGATCCAGTGACGATAGACTTTGCTGAGCTTGGTGGGATGATGACCTCGTTGTCAAACAAATCATGTACTTCGTGACGAAGACGAAAGCAATTGTCGATGTTATGACCGGTTTGTTGATGGTAGGCACAGTACTGGGTAACATCATGACCGGGTGAAAGACGGCTAGACAGAGGCTGAGGCTTGAGGGGTTTGAGATGCCCCTTTTCAACAAGGATTTGAAAAGCCTTAGACAAAGGCATATAGAGGGCATGGAAGGCCCTGCGACCTAGGGGTAGATACTTCGAGGTTTGTGGATTTTTGCTGGGTGCACTAGAAAAGGGGTCGGCAGGTAATGACTTGGTTTTCTGATCTCTTCCGGGTGTAGACTTAGAGCTCAAAGAATCATTTCTGGTACAATGGCCCTTCTCCTGATTTTCCGCTTGATTTGAACTGCTGTCATTCTAAGTGGCGAAAGTGTCCTCCACAGTTTTTGCAACCACTGCGAGCACTTGCTGTTTGTTCAGTCCTTCGGCTTTCAAAGCCTCAACAACACACAGAACGTGTTCATAGGGATCAATGTTTGCCCCCACCTTGTTCTTTCTACTTGCCTTAGCTTGGTCGAAAGTTTGGGTCGCTACATCAGAGCGGAGCCCTGTTGTTGTTGACACGTCATTGCCCAAATTTGGGATGACTTCAGGTTGGCTGAGTTCAATCACAATTCACTCTAAGAGTGGGGGGTCCTCTGGTGTGAAATTTTTGGCGTGTGATGTCGTCAATGGCGGAGCCGATAGTCCAAAGGCTAGATCAGCCACAGTTCTTTGAAGATCGCTAATCATTCCCATCAGCTCAAAAGTAGCGGGCTCATGGGTTTGAAATGATTAGGGTTCCAAGACTGGATGTGTGGCAGGTGCCCTAGATGGGCGTTGCATTTCAGCGTTGGTCTCACCCTACATGGCGATTCCCTGGTTTAATGTTGCTTCCATGACCACATTTTCTTCTGAACTCTGCGTCATCATGAGTCTGCTGAATTGAGCAGAGGTGATGTAATGGGTGACTAACGGATCAGATGAACCGGTGAGCTTTGACTGGCCTTTCTCTGCCCTACCTCAGCGAAGGAAAACACTGGTTGCTCTAAAATGAATCTCTGACTTGACAAAGTCTATCAGCACAAGTCCGGTGTACTTAGGAGATATTGGAGCCTTTTGAAGCTATATTTCCAGAACTACCTTGCAAAAGAGAAAACAGGCAGCATCTCAGCCCAATTTCGCCAAAACAGATGTGAGCAAAGCTGAATGACTGTGCTCTCTACTGAATTCTACCTGTAACTAATACCCTCAGGTAAAACTGATTCTCCCAAAATACTGATGTCCTCAGGCCTGATACCCAAACTTGCAAACTGATACATGCATCCCTGTAGAGGCACACTCTAAAAGTACATAGCAAGCAAATGAGAGCCAAAACACCCCTATGTAGGGGTAGGGTTTCCCTATCCTATTTTGTCAGGAGCTAGGGTTTCACTATGCACACAGCGGTTTCAAACAACCTACAATCGGGTAAGCAACCTATCCTAGTTTGGAATAGTCACTATAAATTCCGATATGCACTAGGTCGAATGGTCAAAAAGGGTGCCCCGATAAAAATCGGGGTTTGTGTTCCTGTCATGGTAGAGCCCACAACCGGTTAGCCTTATGTCACGCTTCTCAAAGCAAGCTTCCGACAAACCGTTCAAGAATAACATATGGCAAACAGGTGTCCAAGGTGCACCAATGCAAATGCAATGGAAAGAGACACATAAGTGTAGTCAAAACAAGATATTCTGAGTTCTAGTCAAGTTCTCTAATTCCCCAGCAGAGTCGCCAGAAACTGTAGACCACCCCGAGAACTCTCCGGGCTCCACGCCTGCGAGGGCACGAATCCGCTTGTTCTCTAGCTACTACAAGTTCGGACTCATGTCACGGTTCTTAATCTGATCTCACAAAGTGCAATGTAAGATTAATAAATCACCAAAGAGTCCAAATCCGACAAATCGTTTTGAAAAACTGATTTTAATAAAGAAGTGCCAAACATGGATTGCTTTGCCAGATACAGAGTCGCCGCCTAAATATTTTATTTACGGAGAATTTAGGAAACCCTGACTCATGCCTAAGGCCACGTGTTCGTCATCACCAAAGTTTTCTCGACTCGGGAACTTAGGTACGAGAGGGAATGGTCATGCAATGAGCACCCCTGCTCGCCCAATCAAAGATCGGCCTTTACTAACATGATATTTTGTTTTTGAAAACACGTGTTCTTATTCCGATTATTAACCTTGAATTACTATGTGATGCGCACAGCATACAAGTATAGAATAGATCACCTAAGTTGGAACAAAACATTGCATGTTCATTTGTTTGAAAATGGTTTGTAGTTTGCTCCTCGCAAATAGGCTAAATCACTGATTTCAATGAATTGTTCCAATTCAAGTAATCCAACCTTCATCCACAGGCATTCAAGTAGTTAATGACTTAAGCAGTTAGTCTCATGGCAAGCATGCTTTCATGGCACTCAATAACACACATGCAGTATGCTAAAGCGTAAACACTCACAGTGTACTCCGAGCCAAAACAAAGAACTAGTTAGAAATCATGCATGACCCTAGTTCATGTTAAGATGACTAGTGCAACACATGCGAAAATGCAACTAAAATAGGCTCGGCTATTCTAAGATGTCATGTGAAATGCAACTTGATAACATGCTGTTTGAACACGTATTCAAGTAAGTATATTAAAATACAATGCAATTAGTATGATGCACTGAGCCCGGTGCATGTAATACAGATGAATGGATGCACGCATGCGAAGCATAAGGATGCTAATCGAAATATGCCCTAAAACTAACCATCGTAAGTAGTTAAGTAAAAGGGAGAAAGAAATGGGGATTGGAAGACATGCATCACACAAACGCACACTTATTACAATAGTTGGCCCTCTCCACGGAGGGTCCGAATAAGAAGCTAACTAGCTAATCTAAGCTAATTAAACTAATTATTACATCACAAAACTAGCTAACTAACAAGCTAACTAATTAAGCTATTACAACACAAATTGAATAGTTAAACGCATTAACTAATTAGGTACAAAACCAAAGCATACACTATCTAGGCAAATTAGCTAAGTAAAGCAATAAATCAAAGTCCTCAGAGGGAGAAGAATGCACGCATGCTCGGTCGTCTCGTTCAGAAATCCGTCGTGATGCCCCAATTTGCCTCTGTTTGCAATTGTTCTTAGAACCTTGAACCAAGCTCCAGAAAGCTTCTAACACACCTTGAGGACCTGTGGGAGGGTGGCCGACCACCTAGGGGTGTTCCCAGCCGCTGGCCAACCACCTATCTTTGTTGCAGACCAGAAAAAGTGGTCGGCCAGCTAGTTTTTCTAGCTGGCCGACCAGTTGTTGTTGCACTTCTCCAGTTTATTATAACAGAGAGCAAGAAAAGGCATGGCAATGTATTTGCAAGATATGTGTGCACAACCACCATCCCTATCATTTCATAAGTTCAAGGGAGTGTGGTTCTCGACCCTCGGGCCACCAATCACGCATCTCGATGCATGATGGCCGAGAAGCCAAATTGCACAATTCAATATAAAATGAATGCACATATAAACACATAAAGCCTAGAACTCTATCATATATGATCAAGAGCGTCGGCGACCGAGAATTGAAGCACATTTCATCACTTCAAGTATGAAATGTCTCTCGCTTCTCGTGCTCGGATTAACACTTAATCCAAACAAAATGCAACTCAAACATGAAAACATGCAACGCAACTTAAGCATGCAAAAATGCAATGTAACCTAAGCATGCAAACATGCAATGCAAGGGACAAGTATGCAACAACATGCAATGCAACATGGCATGCATAATGCAATGTGACATGATCAACTTAACAAAGCTAATGACATGCAAATAATGCTAATGCATGCATACTCAATGCAAGGCAACAAAAGCATGCAACAACATGAGGCAATGTAACAACATATACATAACATGCTCGATGGACTTAAACCAAAATAAACAGACCTCAGTCATGCCCAAATCAGTGGCCATAATGATGAAACTAAGGCATAAAGCACAAAGTAATTGCATGCACAATGCAAAGGCCCATTGATCGGGTATAAGAGCACAACTCTCAAGCATGATGAAGAAACGATAAACATGGAAGTGTGACAACACTAAAGGCTCTGAAATCAAGTGAGAAATGATGCCAAATCATTCAAACAACACAAGTAAAGCATGCAAGAGGGCCTAAGGCACAAAGCCATTAAAGGGACTACACAAGGGCATGCAATACATGGCACAAATGATTGAACCAATCATGGACAGAGCTCAAGTAGGTCAAAACAAAGACCAAAACATGCTAAGATAGGAGCTCAAATGCCTAGGCATGCAAGCATACACACTAAGCCATAAACAAGGCAACAATGCATAACACTCAAAGGCATTTAAAGAGTAAATGAAGTAGGAACATGGCAATGCTATAAGCTCTGAAATGTCATGGTAAATGATGCCAAATCATGTATACAACACAAATGAAGCATGCTATGGTACACAAAGCTTGAAGCTAGCATAGGCATTTACACTATAGCTATGCAAAACATGAAGCATATGGCAAGGGCAACCCAAAATAGTCCTAGAACATCTCAAAATGATACTAAAACATGTATGGAAGGAAGTCAAAATATACTAGCATGAAGGGCATGAAGCACGATGCATGGAAGGCAAATAAGGTGGATTACACTACACCTATCAAGACCAAGCATGAGATGGCTTAACCAACAAAAATCAGAGTTATATCATGGTAAAATAACCCCCAAAACCCACTAAAATGATAGCTCGCAAGCTTAGGCATGAAGGCATACGCAATGGTTCATGTTTAAGGCATAAAGGGCAAACCCTCCAACGCATTGAATAAATGACAAATGTGAGTGCATGACCACACTACATGGATTGAAATCACATAACAAATGATGCCAAATCATTCAAATAGGCCAAACAATGAATGCTAGTGGACTTGATACACAAAGCTAACAAGCTAGAATGCACTATAGCTATACAAAGCATGGCATGCATGACCAAAACAACACAAATCAGAGCTTAAGCATGCTAAAACATGGACAAAATCTTCTTAGAGTTAAGCCAAAAGCATGCTAGAATGACATGTTAAAGCATGATACACATTAGGTTACTTCATGCAAATGCACTACAAGTGCATGGAGCATGCAAGGGCCAACCAAACTAAACCTTAACAGAGTTATAACATGGTGAAGCATCACCAAAAACATGCTGAAATGGACTCAAAACAAGCTAGAAAGACATGCTACTTTATGAAGCATACAAAGCTAGTTTGTGAGGATTACACTACAAGTGTATTATGCATGGAAGGGATGATCAATACAACCAAAAAAAGTGGCATGCCATCTCAAAATAAACCCAAATACATTCTAAGAACAAGCCAACACAAGCTTAATAAACATGCTCAAACATGAGGCATATATGGCAAGTATACAAGACACAAGGAGAGAGGATGACCCTCTCCTATTTGGGACCCCAAAACCACCTTTCTACCACTGAAAATCCTCTAGATTTTAATGGTAGAAAGGTCATGCAAATGCTAGAACAAAAGCTAAAAGGGATGGCTCAAAACAAGGCCTCACAAGGCCTACAAGGGGGTAGACCACCCCCAACAAAAAAGTGACCTTAAACAAACATTTTAAGCATGCAAAAATAGAACTTTTTGTAGTTAAGAGTTAAGCTTAAATTAGCATGAAAATAGGTTCAAAAGCATAAGCAAAGATAAGGGTTTAAAGGGTAGAAACTCACCCTTGATGAACACCTTTAAAGCTGTAACTCCAGCAACTTCTTTGAGCTCAAACCAGTCCAAAAACTCCAAAACAAACCTCAAGAAGCCTCAGCAACAAAATGATGGTGTTTTAGTGTGTGTTTGTGTGTTAAAGTGTGATAAAATGTCACTTTTGAAGCACAAAACAAGAGCAAAGGGGAAGATAGAGACAAATGTGTATGTATAACTCTACAACACAAAAATCTAACCCTAGAGGAGGGAGGAGGAGGTTCTCTCTTATAGAGAACAAAAGTGTAAGCTTGTTGGACAAGCTTAGGGTCCAAGGCCATCCCTCCATACACGTGTATGGAGAATGGTTTTAGTGCCTCCCAGCTGTGACAGCTAGATGAAAATATCTCCAAAAATTGATGAAAAGCAACCGACAACTTGAAGTGGTCGGCCAGCTACTTGAAGTGGTCGATCGACCACCACAAGTGGTCTCCCAAGAAGAAAAATGATCGGCCATGGTGGGAGAGGGTCTATAGTATGAAAACAATGCAGTGGTGTGGTGGCCGACCAGAAAAGGTGGCCCAAAGACCAAGAAAACCAGTTGGCCGACCAGAAAATTGGCTGGCAAGAAGAAAAGTGGTCTCCAAGGGGAAGAATTGGTCTCCCACCCTTGTACCACCTTCCAAACAAGGAAAACAAGGTTTGTACCAAAAACAAACCGAAACGGATGCAAGATGAATGTTCGGGAGGCAAGGCACGCGGTCGAAAGCCTTGAAAACTAGTCTACGGGCATCGAAAGTGGTCTCCCAGACCACAGTGTCCCTCTAGGTAGAGGCAACAAGGTGTGCTTCAAAAACCACGCCAAACGGAGAACGTTAAGCGGTCCCGAGACGAGGCATGCGGCCGAAGGCTCCGAAAATCAGAAACTGGCTCCAAACGAGAAAAGTGGTCTACGATCACAAAGAGGTGGTCTACAAGACCTCTCCCTCCCTCCAGGGAAGAGAAACAAGGCTTGCTCTACAAACCGAGCTAAAACACAAAGAGTTAAGAGGCTCGGAGGCAAGGCTCTCAGCCAAAAACTCTGAAACCTCGAAACGAGCACGACATGCACTATCACCGAGCGCTCAATCGATGACGTCTAAATCTTAAGTTCGGTCAAAAATGGGGTGTCTACAGACTCTCTTTGTGAAGAAGAAGGATGGGTCATTGTGGTTGTATATTGATTACCGCAAGTTGAATAGAGTTACAGTTAAGAACAAGTATCCTCTACCCAGAATAGATGATTTGTTTGACCAACTTAGAGGGTCTCGTTACTTCTCAAAAATAGATTTGAGGTCGGGGTACCATTACCGCAATTATGGATTTGATGAACATAATTTTTTGGGAATACTTGGACTGTTTTGTGGTCGTCTTTGTGGACGACATCTTGATTTATTCAACCTCTGAAGAGGAACACGAGACTCACTTGCGGGTAGTGCTGGATTTACTTAGTGAGCACCAATTGTATGCCAAATTTGAAAAATGCGAGTCTTAGTTAACAGATGTGAAGTTTTTAGGGCATGTAGTGTCTAGAGAGGGAGTGATTGTGGACTCCTCAAAGATAGATGCCATACAAGATTGGGAACAACCCAAGAATATTTTTGAAATTCAGAGTTTCTTGGGATTAGCGGGGTATTATCGATGTTTTGTAAGGGACTTCTCTAGACTAGCTGCACCTTTGACTAGGTTGACTAGAAAGGGTATCAAATTTGTGTGGAGTGAGGCTTGTGAAAAGTCATTCCAAGAGTTTAAGACTAGATTGACTACTGCACCGGTTTTGATAATTCTGGAAAATGGTTTGAAGGAGAGAAGACACTCAGGCTCCGCAGAGTCTCCACACTACAACGGTTGGCTCCTAGAATACATAGGAGTGTCGAGGTTGAAAGGCCAGAGTCACGCCTCGCCTATGAACCAGCAGACAAAGCGTTAGCAAGGTTGCACAGCTCACCGTTCATTCCGGCGATAAAGAACGCACCATTACCCTCAGGCTTTCACCAACCTAAATTCACTACTTATGAGGAGAAGTCGGACCCCTACATGCCCTTGAGCCACTTTCGCCAAGTTATGGTGATATATCGACGAAACGAGGCTCTAATATGTATCATGTTTCCTTCCAGCCTTGGTGACCTGGGTTTAACATGGTTTAAAAGGTTGCCAGAAGGTAGTATAGCTTCATGGGCACAACTAATGGAGGCATTTGTGACCAGATTCAGAACGAACACCAAGACGCCAGTGTAGATTGACCAGCTTCTCTCCATTGACATGGGCGAGAAGGAAACATTGAGGTCTTACAATAACCGGTATTAGGAGACTTTTAATTAGATTAGAGATTGCCCCACAAACCTAGATATAGCACAGTACAAACGAGGTTTGCCGGCTGGCAATAAATTGAGGAATTTAATGACGTTGACTCCACCCCTCACAATCGAGGCCCTAATAGAAAGAATACATCAGCACATCTGGGTAGAAGAAGATGTCGCATTCACCAAAGAAAAAGCTGGCACAATAACGATGTCAGACAAAACCTACGGCAAAAGTGAACACTGTTGGACAGGAAGAGCAACAGAGCAAAAATAGGCGAGGCAGACGAGCCAACAGAGAGCATCCCCAAGCAAGGAAGTTGAGAGCCCGCACTACCATCACCACGGTATTCAATAAACCTATCTACCGGATTCTTAGATGAACTCTTCGTTCGGCGGCCAGCCAAGTTGGGAGAAGCACAGATGGGCTATGATGATAGGTATCATTGCACCTTCCATGATGAAAAAGGGCACCGAACTAAAAATTATATGCCATTAAGGCAACATCTGGAGGAGTTAGTAGCCGCAGGCCACCTGGGCCAATATATTAAGGGGGGAACACAGCCGACCCCCAAGACCGCAATAGGCCAGATGGGATGTCAGTCGACGGTCCGCCCCAAGGCATAATCAACGTAATACATGGGATCATCGAACCTGAACAGGTATGTGAACTCAGAGGGATGATCAAAAAGGCTAAGCACTTGAGAGAGGTACTAAGTGCACAACCTACCATTAAAAGGGAAAAAACGAAGGTAACAAACGTCATCTCATTTTCTGACAAAGACTTAGCAAGGTTACAAAGCCCTCACAATGACGCACTGGTAGTTACTCTGCACGTCAAGAATTTTGACATCAAGCAGATCCTAATTGACCAACCTTTAAGCAACTAAAATTGAAGGACAAAGACTTGTCACCTGTAACATCTCCCTTAGTTGGTTTTAACTTAATGCTAGAATAGCTGGTGGGCAAGATAATTCTGCCAGTCAAGGCAGGAACGATAACGAAACAAGTGAAATTTTGGGTATTGAAAGTCCCTTTCACTTACAACATAATCCTAGAAAGAGCATGGTTGCACGCCATGCGAGCAGCGGCATCGACCTACCATCAGGTGTTACAGTTCCCTAACGAAATTGGAATGATTGAAGAAGTCTTAGGGGACCAAATCATGTCGAAACAGTGCTTCATTATAGTAAACGATAGCCGGGCTGCAAAAGGGTTTGTACAAATGGTAGAAGAGCTAGAAAGCAACGAGCTGTTCGCAGACGTTGGCAAAGCAGCCAAGCAAAAGGCAATGGAAGACTTGGTAGAGGTACGAATAGATGAAAAAAACCCAAAGAAGTTCTTTTTGCTTGGCTCGTCTCTGTCCAGCACTGAGAGAATAGAGATCATGAAATTTTTGGCCTCTAACATCGAAGTGTTTGCCTGGACGCTGTATGACATGCCTGGCATTAACCCCAATTTCATCTGCCATCAACTCAATGTCCATCCAACCGCCAGGCCAATTATACAGTGAACTCACCGATCGGCACTCCACCACACAGAGATAGTGGTGAAAGAAGTGAGAAACTTGCTAGAAGCAGGGGCAATCAGAGAAGTACACTATCCCAGGTGGATTTCCAACACTGTAGTGGTGCCAAAAAAGGACAGCAAATGGCACGTTTCTGTGGACCACAAAACAGTTAACAAAGTATACCTGAAAGATAGCTTTCCCCTACTACAAATAGACCAACTAGTGGACCTAATAGCAAAGCATAACCGACTTAGCTTTCTTGATGCATATCACGGTTACCATCAAATCGCTATGTATGAACTGGATTAGGAGGTCATGTCATTTACAACACCCAGAGGACTATATTGCTACAAGGTCATGCTTTTTGGCCTAAAAAATGCAGGGGCAACATTCCACGGATGATCACCAAAATGTTTGAACCATTGTTAGGCAGAACAATGGAGGCTTACATAGATGATATGATGGTCAAAAGCAGAGATAAGGGGGACCATCTCAAGGAGCTAGATGAGATGTTTCAAATTTTGAAGTCCCACAAGTTGCGACTAAACACATCTAAGTGCGTATTCGGCATAGGGTCAGGAAAATTTCTGGGCTTTCTAGTGACTAACCGGGGTACAGAAGCTGATCCCTCTCAAATCAACATAGTCAAGAAGGTGCAGCACCTCATTGGCCTAGCAGTCACGCCAAACTGATTCATAAATCGGTCGTCAGATAGGTGTCGACCGTTCTTTCAAGCACTAAAGGCCAAGTTTGAGTGGGATTATGAGTGCGACCGCGCCCTGGAAAGCTTGAAAGACTACATGACCTTTCCTCCATTGTTAGTGACCCCAATACTAGGAGAGGAGCTCTTTTTGTACTTAGCAGTTTCACAGCATCCAGTTAACGCAGTGTTGATAAGAGCTGAGGGAATACAACACCTGCCTATCTTTTATGTGAGCGAGACATTACTGGGCACTGAAACAAGGTACTTGCTGTTGGAAAAGCTAGCCTTAGCTTTGATGATGGCTTCAAGAAAATTGTCGCACTACTTCCATACCCACACCATGATTGTCTTAACGGCCTTCTCCTTAAAAGCCTTGTTTGAGGGGGCGGATTTTTCTAGACGAATTTTGAAGTGGGTAGTGGAGTTGGGGTAGTTCGACATTAAGTTTCAACCAAACCACAACCTCGGTCTTCAGTATCATTTGCCCTATTCTTCCATTCCTGGATCTCGTCGTTCTTCTTCTTTTCCAGTTTGGCTAGCTCGCGTAAGTAATGGTCTTTTCTCTCAGCCAAGGCTTTTCGTTTATCAACCTCAGTCGTGCTAACTAGCTCGTACAGTCGTTCATTCTTCACGACTGTTGCGGCCAGTTGTTCCTCTAGTTCTTTCAGCTCAGCCGCCTTAGCGTTGGAGTCAGCCACGGCAGACCGCGCTGTCTTGCGGAGTTCAAGCACACGCTTGTAGGCCACATGGTTTTTTTACAAGGCCAGTGGATAGGAAAGGCAGTGGTTGGGATAAACCGAGCAAACAGATGGATAATATGGATACGAATAGACGGGACGAAAACTTAAAAGCACCATTAGCTTGGTCGCCGAGCAAATGGCTTTGAGCTTGGTCAGGTAATCATGATGCTCCATGTCTGTTGGCAAACAGACACTCTTGGAGAGGTTAAAAGCGAGCATATGGTCCTTATCAGCAACCATTGAATCCTTGATGGATACAACGCGGTTCTTATAGGACATAAAAGGTGCCCACTCAGAAGGACTTGCTCGGCCGGAACGTGCATGCTCTGGGCTCGGCAACACAGGTTCAGGAAGCACAGTCTCCTCCTCATCCACCAAGTGTTGCGGTTTGGTTGATGAGGTGTGCGCATGCTTGCTCGGCCGAGACGATGTTACCCTGGTAGTTGGTAGTGCAACAACTGTCTCGCGCGTCTGATTGGATGGGGCTTGTTTTATTTGGTTTTCGGAGGAGGTTTGGTCGATGATGAGAGCTTGCACGACCTTTTTTTTTCATTTCTTGTTCTTCAGTAAGGGAAATTAGATTGATTTAGGGAAGAGTGGGGTCCAGCTCAGGGGAAGGCTCAAGCAGGAAGTCAGTTACTCTGGTCTTCCTCTTACCGCTGTAACGATAGGTCGGTTGCACGTCAAGCAGCTCGGTCCAATCTTGATGCCAGTATCGTAGCACGGCTTGGAGTGCGTCGTGATTCACGTAAGCGTAATTTGATTTCAGATGGTTCAAATCTGTATAAAGGACAAAGAACACAAGGGTTAGTGCAATAGTTGTTTTGATATCAAAGAAGATAAAACCGAGCTATCCTTACCAGTTGTTCCCTTGTTCCAATTGATGTTATAGCCCGGTATCTGGGCTTCATGATCTTCAAAGTTTCCAGATACCCACAAAAAATCGTTGTCGTTCAAATCTTTATCTGGTGTACTTTTGATAATTTTTCTCGGCCTCTTCTTACTCTGAGGTAGTAGACCCAACCATCGTCATTTTGGCCAAGCGAATGCTGGTGAAATAGCTTGGCCAATCCGAGGTTGAGGCCGAGACAATGATTTAGCTCGGCTATTCCATTTATAATCGTATAAGTATTGGTGGATAATTGGGTGGGACACAGTCTGGTTTGCCTAAGGAATTCACAAATGAGTAGTTGGACTAGGAACTGAAGTCCCTCCTCTACGATGGATATCACAGTAAAGGGAAAAAAACCTAATTTTCCCCATGGGGTGGTGTCTAGCTCGGCCAAGGAAAGGTGGACGTTGTCCGGAATGTGATAGTCTCTTCGGAATTCAGCTATGGCACCAGGTGAGTCCACCAAAAACCGGTATTTTCCCATTGGCTTAAAAGAGAACTTTCTATGCTAAGTGTGTGCATATGCCTAGCACGGCACTGATATGACCTTTGTGAGATCGGTCGAGAAAAGTCGCTCAAGGGCAAAGTGCAAGGTGTGTCTGGCCAACCTAGTCAAGTCTACAAACTGGAAATAAAAAAGTCATAAACCAGGCTACATAACAAAGTTAAGACTGATTTAGTCTAGCTAGACAGACAATGGGCATGCTCTATGCTTTGTTCAGTTAGGGAACAACCGAGATAAGGAACGGTTTATCTCTAGAACAAGTTTAAATGAAGCCAGGGTAAATCCAGCTCGGTTTAGCAGTAAAGGCAAGATTAAAGCTTGGTTTGGGGAGCACATGAGTCCTAGTGCAGTCCATAGTAAGTCCAAGTTTACGAACATATTCTTAGTCCGGTTGTGGTATGATTTTGGATCGAAAACACTGTTCGTGGCTGGTTAAAAGTCCAAGTAATGTGTTTTCGGATGGCAGTAGGAAGTTTTGAGGTTCCGTGGGTTATTATCGTGTATGGCATGCATTTGAGGTGTGCAAACACTATTTCAAGGCATAAAGCGAAAATACATGTGAAAATAGATAAGCATGAAGAACTTACAGATTTGGGAATAGGATCTGAATCCAATCTGACAAACGGACACTGGTAACAATAGCAAGAGGTACGTAGGCCAAAGCTTGAACGTAGAAAGTTAGAAGTTGAGGATCTGAGCACAAGGTTACGCAGCAAAGAAGATAAACGGTAAGGACTGTTCGTGTAAATGAACAGTGTATTTAAATGAGGTAAAAATGGGGGGCTTTTCAAAATCTTTGGGCAGCGTGTGACGACTGTCATAGTGTATGGAGGCAATCAACGTATGCCACGTGTCCCAATAAGGACACAATGTCAGAAGCATAAAAGGACGGGGTGTACGACTAGTGCAATTCTAGGAACCGAGCTATGTTTGTGCTCAGTCAGTGTTTTAGCTCGGCTTGGCAAAGTGTTCTGGAAGTTGGTTGGCATAGATCTTGACAGGTCGGTCGAAAGTGGATAATCACAAACATGCTACGCAGATGGAATTAAGGGGCAATTGAGAAGGTAATTTGTGACCAAATCGGACCGAGCTAGGATAAGGATGGGCCGCACTATAAGACCAAGAAAACATCGTATTTCAAATTTGGGCTGAAGTAATTATCTCTATAACGCGGTCCTAGACCTTCTGCGTCAAACTGGTCAGAGGTGGGTTACTAGCAACATGACCTGGCAGTCATAGACCGAGGTATCAGTGGAAAGCGGACCAAGCTAAAGGATATCTCAGCAGGGCATCATCTCAAAGTCAACGCTGACTAAATTAAATAAATTATCACCGAGTTATGTAAGCATGGTTAAGTCTTGTGCCAACCGAGGTAAGAGTTGCAACTATCTCACTTGGTTAGTAGTGAGTAAGGAGTTATCAGGATAGGCATTATCTTTGGGAGTGTGATTCCTAGGAGGACTCTTATAAGGAGAGTTGGAGTCCTACTAGGATTGTACCAGGCAGAATCTACAAAAGCTCATGACAGGACCTATGTACAAGTATCACAATTTCTACTCTCGAATACACAAAGCTTTTGTCTGTTGTCTACTTGTTGACTTAGGTATCGGAAAGGTTTCCGGTAGACACCCGCCGGCTAGCTCACGCTTGTGTTTTCAGGTAACAAAGCGACGACGTTTGGAGGAGTGCAAACTTGATCAATAGGATTATACAAGATGATTATTTCATGCTTGTACAAAAATGTTTCATTTTTTTAGACCAAAAAAAGGCCTAAGAACAGAGGGGTTAGACCTTATAAGGAGCCGAGACTTTAGAGGTTACCTTTAGATAGTTTCTATATATATAGTAGGGCTACTCAATCATGTAGCAATAAGTTATGGACTTGTACATATGTGGGAATTTGAACCTACACTCTTGACATTGGGTACGGTTTCCCCAGGTCTGGAAGGTTCATCCTATCAATTATATACATCTTGTCGCCTGAGTGATTGGTCTCGGGAAGAATTGAACCTAAGATTTCAGAATTTATGCCCCAAAATCTTATCAAAATAACGCTAATACCTAACTTTATTAAATAGCTGAGAAACAAAAAGAGATCCACTTGCCTATCATCAAGTGAAAAGATTAAGGAAACGACTTTGGAAAGACTAAGGGAGAAAAAAAGACTTGTGCAATTGAAGTGACAAAGGAAATGATGTTCCATCCACAAATGACTAATGCTAGTATGGTGGGGGATTTGCTTTGTTCAAAGATGCCGTGTTAAAATGGGAATACAAAGTAGGGGAATATGATGATATTTGATAAAGTTGAAAATTGAAAGATTGAAAATTAAGATTGAAGATTGAATGTTGAATTATTGAAGCTGAAAAGGTATTTGATAAAAATTTAAGTATTGAACTAAAAATAATTTATTTGATATATAAATTATTAAATTTAAAATTGGCGATGGCATGGAAGTGGCAGTAGTGGTAGCGATGGTAATGGTAGTAAAATGTAGACAGTACTTATGGCAATATATAATGACAATGGTGATGAAATTAGTAGTGGTAATGGTGGTAGCGGCGGCGGCATGGTGGTGGTGTTGGTGGTGGTGGCGGTGGTTGGAACGATGGCAGTGGCATGATAGTGGTGATTGTGGTAGTGGTAGCGGTGGTGGTGGTAAATTTATTAGTAGTGTTTATCAATACTTATGCTTAATATTTATAAATTCAGTTAGAATTAAGTAAGTTTCATATAATTTAAAATTTTCGTAAGTTTTAGCTGTCACGCCCAATTTTTATTACTTGGATAATATTACCAATATCCATTAATTAAGTTCATTTACAAATGACAATTCATCCTTCGATGAAATGATGAATAATTAAATATACATATTCCCTCTCGTGATACAATAAAGACATTTACATATGAATAAAAAGAATGTCCTGAGGCTTACAACAAAAGAGAGGGCACTACTCTTTACAAAAAAAAATAGCACTCAGCCAAACAAATAAATGAAGTAGTACAATCCATCACTACATTACACTTATGAAATGATAAAACCCATTGTTTGATCTTCAAATTCGAAAGCATTCCCTGTACACATGTACAAGCAGGGGGTGAGCAATCACTAGCTCACCAAACAATCTCATATTAAAACATTAGGAGATATGCGAGTACCAAAATACTCATACATATACGTGAAATCATATCATGTCAAAACCATATGATTTTATTATATAATCTCTTAAATCCAATTTATTGAATTAACCACAACAAGTTAACTTAAATAAATAAACATGTTTCACTAGCAACAAGACATCATTTTCAATTCATTCAATTATCTCTTTATCAATTGAATCAAATAATTAAACAATTCATCAAATTTATTTTATACAGTCTTATGAGATAAATACATATGCCATGTCATGCTCAAAATATTTTTCTCATCTTTTGAAAATTTTACGCATAATGCTAATTTGAAAACACATTAATCCAACAATTTCAATAAAATTCCAAGATGGTAAATACGACTCAGGTAATCCCTAGGCTGGTGTCTAAAAGTAGACTATACAAGTACTACCAATTTGTCATTTTTACCAATATTAACTAGAAGGCTTGACACTTGTAATATGTCATTTTTACCAATATTAACTGGAAGGCTTGACACCTGTAATCTGTCATTTTTACAAATATTAACTGAAAAGCTCGACACCTATCATCTACACCACCTTTCAAGACTTATCACCGTATTTATCCTAAAATAATTTCATGAAAACTTGTTTCCCAACATTTATTTCTCAGTGCAATGTTTTCAAATCAAATTTCAAAACTCATCATTATCAAATGAATTGACATGCCAATGCAATGATTAATAATACAATGCAACATTTCTTCCACTTTTAATACTTCCACACAATATTTCCATTGTAATCAAAATTCTCATTTCTTATTTCAATATAATTTCTCAAGATGAATATAAATACTTTTATTTCAATTCATCCATGGGACAACAAAATTCCCACACTTAGAGTAATCTCAACCATTTAGTCACTTCAAAACTATATCAACATTTTTAATAACAATTTCTAAAACTTCAACAATTCTCATATTCTATGAAAACCATCATTTATATGTAAACAAATAAATAATTTTTCAAACACCATTTATTTTGGCACACAAAATAAATATAACAACATCTTCAAAGATTGTAAACATCTTTCTTAAAATTCCCCAATTTCTAGGTAGTCTCACCAAAACCACTCATCTTCATTTATTAAAAGAAAGTCACCAAAAACATCTATCTTCAATACTCATAGTTCAAAACCCTCAATTTCTATTTTAAAAGGAATAAGAAAGTAAACCCACTTAAAAAAAAATCTCTCATCTTCTTGAATTAACAATGAATTTTCAAACCAAATCATTTCGAACATCATCTATATCTTGCAAAAATATGTATATAACTCAAAGGAAATCCCTACTTGTTAAATATTACCATTTCTATCCTACTATGTCAAAAGTTATGGTATAATCTTAGTAACACACTTTTAACCATAACGGATATAACCTTTTAGCCAAAACTAATTTAATCCACTAAATTAGTAAGTTTATTATATTCAAAAATTTTCAAATTAATAATGCCAAACTTAACTTCACATGCCTCATCCCTTAAATATAACTATATTTCAACATAACCATTTTTCATGCCAAGTTATTGAAAGAGGTAATATTTTTACCAAATTCTCTACTAATAACAATTTCACAACTTTTTCTAAAATTACTTAACCAACATGATATTTACATCAAAAATTATGAAATATGCCCAATAGTAACATTTTCAAGGTTATGAGTTTGAAAGTCCACATTTCACATTTTTATTTTCATAAAAATAAACACAACTTAATCATCAACATATCATCTTTTATAAAATATCATGAATATAACACTTTTCAAATTTTTAATCTCAAAGCAACTCTATGATTCCTACTTAAGCATTTACTCCATATTCCTCAACATTAATTTATTTTTCTCAAAAATAAATTCCAAATCAAAGATAAAAAAAATTCAACTTTATATTTCTCAAAATAAATCATCTAATAATAATATGATGTAGAGACAATCCATACAACTATTAAATTTTATTTTCGGATTTATTTGCAAAATTATCAACACAAAATGATTTTTCCAAATCAATCTCAAAATATCAACATTCTTCACATTTCAACATAATTTTTCTTCGAAAAATTACCAAACAAAAATCTGAAATATATATATATGCAATATCTCTTATAACAATATATTTTCTCAAAATAATCCTAATATAGATTTAATGTAAAAATATGAAGAAAGTACCTACCTCAAATATGAAGAAAAGCTGATCTGAAAATGCAAACATCACTCTATCAAGGATCCAAGATCGCCATTGCGAAGATCACGACGAGCTCTCCGACTTTCATGTACAACACTTTGGCAAAATATCACTCTAAAAACTCATATTTCAAGCTCAAAGATTGAACATCAATGGAGAAATAAAGAGAGAGAGAGAGAGAGAGAGAGAGAGAGAGATGAGCTCTCTGCCAATTCAAAGAAAGCAAATGAAAAAAAAAAGGTAAGGAAAAGAAAGATGGGACAATAGAGAGAGAGAGAGAGAGAGGTGGGAGATAATTCCAAGTGGGTTCGTTTCTCCAAAATTGGTTTCCTCAAAGGAAAAATATAATTTTTGTAATAATACCTCAAAATTTTATAATATAAATTATGAAATGATATAATTTTTCTCACCATAAAATATAATAATGTTGTACACCACAAAAGATAATATTTTGCTCACTACGAAATATACACATTTTTATTCCTTATAAAATATATAATTTTTCACCATATGGTACACACCATAAAAACAACTATCAAATATTTATTATAATTCTATATAATAAATAATAACAACTCCTAAAATGGTTATTACCAATCACATAATTAAAAAGGACCAAACAGTTCAACTTGAGTCATTCAACAAACTCAAATTAAATTAAATCTAAGCAATGGGTCTTGAATTAAATTCTCACCTATAAGCCAAATATGGTCCAATTATATACCAAAGTAAACCTAACAAATTTATCCAAATCATGATCTAAACATTCAAAATTGAATAACAAAATTCTGCTATAAATTAAACTAAACACCAATCTGTCCGTGAATTTTAATAAAATAAATATTCATCATTTAATTCTGAAATTTTTATCCAACATGTTAGACTCATATGAGAACAACATATAAAAATTTTATAAGTTTTTGAGATCAGAAACTATTTTTAAAAAATACAAAACTAAATTGTTTTCGCACAGAATTTACACAACAATCAAATTAGAAAATTTGCTCAATTAAATTATGCGCTGGCTATTTGAAAAAAAAAATTCGGGGTTATTACATTAGCCTACATTTTAAGACAAGTGATACCAATTATGATTATCAAACGGGTTTAATTGATTATCACTTAATACATTCAGTTTTAAGTGTTGAATCATGTTATCAAATACCCCAACTTATTAGTTCTTAGCGAATTGTTTTTAAAAAAAATTAAGTTGGGAAACAAATTATATCATAACTTTTTATAAATTTTTAATTGTTCAATTTAAATCATAAACTTTTAATATAGTATCAATTCTATCCATCCATACGAACAAGATACAATTTAGACAATTTAATTATTTTTGTCTTTCAATACTCTTAATTAGAGAAATTTATTTATAAATCCACTCCTCCCCTTCCCCAACCTATTGCCACCATTCCATGCTTTTTCCTTATCTATTGCTACTCCCCTTCCAACACCTCCGCTACCATCCAACACCATCGACAAAAAATAGTTAAATTGTCTAAATCATTCATACTCCATTAGCTATAAACTCATGTATTGTTAAAATTGATATCATTTCAAAAGTAAATGGTTTAAATTCAAAAATAATTAAAAAAAATAAGGTTTAATTTGTTATCAAGATTAAATCCCAAAATAATTCCCTTTTGTATTTTTTTTTTCTCTAAATTTTTGGTCGTATTGTGAGATAAGAAAGGAAAATTAAATGTGGAAAATATCTGGACTAAACAAGAACCTTTTTTGGGGTTTGGTTTTAGAATTCTATTTTATATTTTTTTCCCAAAAAAAAAAATTAACTAGCTTGGAAAATAAAATGAAAAAATAAAAATAAAAAACTGATTATTTTTTATATGGCTTTCGCTTTTTTTGTGGTAAAAATATTTTTTGAAAACTTTTAAATTTGTTTTTTTTTGTATTTTTATTTTCATCAAACTATTCTCTATTTTTAAAATAATTACAACAAAGAAAATTTTATGGGGATTTTAGTTAAATGTCCCACATTAATTTTTTTTTTTTTTACTAGTATAACGACACATGAAAATATTTCCTCGGTCGAGTCTTCTAAATTTGTAGAGGTTATTCTTGGACCAAAATATCCCCGCACTAAAACTAGAAGTGTTATTTTTTTGTGGATTGATTTAAAATCTTAAAAATGTAATGACTTTTAATCTATTTATCTATTTTTATAAAATTTATATTTTCAGAATTCTCTCGTTAAGATCTATCCAATAAGATCAATAATAAATATGAAATTCAGAAGAAAAAATTGACAAAATTTTCATTAAATTTACTTTCATCGAATAGTGAAATTTCACTGTGATTGACCAAAGGTCAGTGAAATTTCATTGACTTTAGTAAGATAAATTTTACCACAGTGAGCAAAATTTTACTATTAGTTTTCAATTGAGAAATAATAATTACAAAATTAAAGGTCATCTCCAAACTTTTATTTAATTTCAAATTTAAGAGCCAATTTAAAAATTTTGGTACTAATTTTAAATTTAAGATTAAAAAACTCAATTTGAGGAGAGCTACAGAACAAAATAAAAAAATTCTCCTATTTTAAAACAATACATTTTTGTTCTTCAAAAAGTCACTTATCTGTTTACATCACCTGCTGCAACTCACCATGTTAAATATGAACTTTATTACTCCCTCTGTCCCAAAATAATGGTCTCTTTTGGGAAATTCAACTTTTTTTGGTAGTATAATTATTGCACTTTAAAAAAGTTGATTTTTCAAAATTACCCTTTTGATATTACATTTTTTGAGAATATCAATGTCATAATTGTACTTTTATATTGTTTATTAATTTAAAAGAAGGGCAAAATAGGAAATTTATATTATTTTTGTACTTGATATTTGAAGAGGGACTAATATTTTAGGACAATGAAAAATGGAATAAGGGACCAATATTTTGAGACGGATGGAGTAATTCCATGTGAGTTGGATAATAAATCCTGATGTTTTTGAGTTTAATTCTTCTACGACTAATATGCACTACTAAAAAAAAAACTTTTTGCGACCGCTATAAACTGTCGCAAATAATAAAAAATAGTCGCAAAAAGACTTTTTGCGACGGCCCATGTGACGGCAAATGGGGGTCGCAAATATGGGGGTGGCAAATACCTTTTGCGACGGCAAAGCAACGGTCGCAAATTATTTGCGACCACCTAAACTACTTATGGCGACCGCTATTTTGCCGTCGCAAAAAAACAAAGAAAAACACTAACATGATCGTTGGCGACCATCTTGTTACCGTCGCAAAAAATTAAAAATAAAAATAAAAATAAATAAACAAATATGACGAGGGGAAAAGCTCCTTCATTTACATGCATTTATTCTCCATTCCATAGTAAAAAAAGAAATACTTAAATCTTGATATGTCTTTCATATTCACTTATTCTTTACATTGACTAGAAAAGGCATCAAAGAAGTGTTATAAGCATCTGCATCTTTCCCCTTCGAATTTAGCAGATCAAAGGCCCAGTGATTGCAATTAGCATTCTCACAAAAATTTTCACAGGCTATCCATTCCTAGAAAATCAAAAGATATGAACAAGATTGTATATCCAAAAGAAGAAAAAAATTGTATATCCAAATGAAGAAAAATACTAACTGAAAGTTCACAAAAATATCATCTTCAACTGGATCTCCAACACCATGGTCAAATGAAGGAGCGTAAACTGATCCCTGAAAGAGAAATAACCATCAGAACTCAATATGAGGAAAGAAAGCACACATGCTATTCTTGCCTATAAGAAATAAATTCCAAAGTACTATTGAAGAGAGCCGTAAAAAAATTTCCATAAGTCTATGAACTAAATCTACAATTTCAACATAAGTAGCTACTTACCTGATTCTTCAAAGTCTTAAGACATTTTAGCAGTAGTTCAGGATCAAATGTCCATGGAGCTGGTTAACCAATGGAACAAGCAACGATTTCAAACACTAACAAGATCTAAAACAAAAAATTACCAGACGAAGGAAGCTCACCTCCCCTTCTTGCATGAGCTTCCTCTGGATCCTGAATATGCAAAAACACAATTCCAACAATAAGAAGTGTCTATGAAGTTTCAGTACCAAAAGCCTGCTTTTTCGTGTCTGCGTGTGTATCTTTTGTGTGCATTCACATGTATGCACATATACCCAATATAGTAAGACATACCATAGTGGCACAGTTCTTTACCTTAGTTGCAGGAATCGTGCAACCAGGTCACGATTCTTACTCAGAATCGCGATTTTGCGCTTCCTAGGAAGAAACGTGTAGGAATCGCGTTTCTCTGGAGAGAGAAACGCGATTCAGTCCAAGATCAGATCGCAAAGGAGAGAGAGAGAGAGAGAGAGAGAGAAAGAAACCTGGTCTCGCGACTTCGACCTCTGCTCTAGCCCTAGCCCTAGCCTTCGACCTTTGCTCTAACCCTAGCCTTCGCCTTCGCCTTCGCCTTCTCTTTGTCTTCATCTGCGTCGATCACCTGTGTCGATCGCCTCGCCTCGCCTTCGCCTTCGCCTTCGCCCTTCGTCTTCGTCTTCGTCTTCTTCCCCTCCTCCTCTCTGATTTGTTGTTTCTCTCCCTCACCCGTTTATAATAACATATAATAAATAATATAAATAAATATAATAAATAATATAATTTGTTATATAATAATCTAATTAAATTATATATAACATATAATAAATAATATAAATAAATATAATAAATAATATAATTTGTTATATAATAATCTAATTAAATTATATATAATAAAAAAATATTTAATAAAATCTATAAAATGAATTATTCAATTTTTATTTTTTATTTATTTTTAAATTTTTTATGTTTTTTTTAATTAATTAGATATTATATAAAATAAAAAAATAATATAAATATTTTATAATAAATGAAAAAAATTTAATACAAGTATATAATTATAATATTTCAACATATGATTATATATATATTTTTTAAAATTTATAACATATATTTTCATTATCATTAGAGAAAAAAATATATATATAATCTTACAATATATTTTTATATATTATATTATTTAATATATATATATACAAACGCTCCCTATCAACGATTCTTGGAATGACTACGATTCCCCGCTCCCGCTCCCGCTCCCGCCCCCGCTCCCGCTCCCGCTTCGTGCAACTAAGTTCTTTACATTGCAAAAGAAGCATTGTACAATTTTAACGTCTTTGTCTACATCACAAGCATTAACTAAGTAATAGAGTAAACAAATCAATAAACCAGAGTAGAGTATCATTCTGAAATGGCATAGTTTTTCCTATCATAGTGATATTAACCAAAATATAATGCTTGCTCAAGCTGATACTTGCTTTTGATGTTCTAAAGGAATTTGAACATCGGAATTCCTATGGCATTCAATATTCAATATATATAAGATGTTATGAAAAAAACTAGATACATTTTACGAAAATCAAAGTTTTGACCTCCACTGAATCAGAATCTATTTTACAATGGAGGCACTTGGAAACCAACCATGAACAACAAAAAGATGATTTTAATATAGTTATATCAAATTTTAAAAATAAAAAAATCAAAAAAAAGGATAACTAGTTTTGTTCAAACATGTTTCTCTACTGACTGAAGTTCAGTCTCATCTTTTACTCTCTCTTTTTTTTCCAAATTTTGTTTAAAATATTACTTTGGACCAAAGCTAGTGCCACACCCACCAATAACAAAATTGCATAAGAACAACTGATGACGATAAAGATGGAACCCATCCATTGGAAGGACTGTAGCCACATCTGGGGGCTCAACTTGTGAATCAAAAGAACAAGATTTTTCATACCATAACTTGTTTACACGCCGAACTATTTCAAATGCAACAGTACTCTTTCCAGCATCAGGAGGACCAGCCAAACCCACAATATGCCTGCATGATACAACAGGATGATGATTTCATTAGAGAATAATTCACAAGATCTGATAATTGCTAAAATAAAAGAACAGAAAGGTTACTCTTTATAGTGATGCCAGTGAAAAACCATATATGAAAAAAATTATAAAATAGAACTCTACTTGAGATTACTCTGTAACACAGTTGACATATAAAAATACAGCAGGATTTAGATAGGAAAAAGAAGGAAACATGAAGAAAGACAAGAAGTACTTCTTGGAGAGGCTCTCATGTGGAATATCAAGGATGAAACGCGACAACACCATTGAAATGCTAAGAGGGCCAAAAGCAATTGAGAACCCCAAATTGGCAGCAGGAAAAAGCACCATTACCTATGTAACATATGCTGAAATGATTCCAGAACTGGGGAAAAATGTTTCTCCCAATAGTAAGTAACCAACAATTAATTTACTTTGGTGACCAAGAAGTTGACAATTGCAAACACTTGACCAAATAGCTAAAGTTTTGCTTCTAAAATTGACAATTGCACATAAATTTATCCAGGTATATATATTTAAAATTGAACCCTTAGACTGTATAATAAAATAAAAAAAATATCAACAAAAGAAATTTTATTGATATACAAATTAAAGGCAAATTGCATCATTACTTAAATAATATATTACAACTAGGTTGACATATGCTCCAAAGCCAATCATATACTAAAAATAAACAAATAAAACTACTACCTAAATCATTGACATAATATGGATCAGTCTTTGCAATGATTTTGTTGTCTTTTTTTTTTTTTTATCACAATTTGACACATCACTGAGAACCCAAATCCAACAACTCATATTTAATCCAAATTATCTATAATTGCAAACTTTCCAGCCAATTCCTTATCCTTATGCCCCCTTGACCAGTCATGCCACATTGTTTGATTTTAATATTCTTGCATTTTGTTTTATATTTCTTTGGCAGGGGACTAGGGACAATCAATCTATTTTACAATAGTATGATTCATTCTAAATGTGGGCTCTACAGTATCAGAGTTGGATCTAAACCACAACTTCTTTTTTTTTGTTATTTTCTTGTGTATGAGTTCTTGATCCCTGAGCAACAGATATCAATGCGAAGATGGCAAAGTCAAGAGCAAATATGTAACCCCGGTAGCAATTCTAATGCTAGAATCAATCACAACCTCATACAGTGATTAGCGGATTCATCTGGAATGTACAGCTCACTCTTAACAACCTCAACACTATAAAAGGTAAACAAATCTCACATGATGGCCTCTTTAAGATAGATGCATAACTATAAATAGAAGAATTCTGGTTGTGAAACACCCAATCGGCACTATAGAACAGTAATCTTTGCTAAAACAATTCATAAACTAGAGTCAACAACTTTGGAAGATGGGCACAACCTCATACAGTGATTAAGTGAGGCTATTAAGCCAAACAAACCATACCTCCGGCACTCCTACCAAATACTTCACGAGAGTCTTGTAGACGCCTGTTGCAGAACCAAGTTGAGCTAACTGTCTCCTCCTGGATGAGTTACATTTCATGAGAAGTCACTAAACAATACTGTTCGAAGCCTATACTTGATCTGGAAAAATAAAAACCAACAAATATCACCTCTCCATTTGTTGATTCCATAGCATAGCATATCGATCCCGTATACTTCCACCTGCACTAACTAAAGCATCAACCTCAGCTTGCTTATTCCTCTCTGAGCGCTCCCTCTGTTGTCTGATCAATGTCCCCCGAAAATCTTGGGGCATATAGGTCATAACTGCATATGTATTCACAGATTCCATTATAATTAACCAGGAAATATGCACAAGTGGACTGAGACACTCATCTCACAGCACATTCATGTTGAATATGTAAAACATGTCAGTAAGCATTTTTGTCGATAAAAATAAATAAATAAATAAAAATGTCAGTGAGCATGAATGCATTGGTCCTTGGGCTCTGCTCCCCACCAAGGCAAAAGCACCTAGCCACTTGGGCTCCCTGAGCTACACTCCCCACCAAGGCAAGTGTGTAGTGTCAAGGAGCTTTCCCATGGGAAGAATGATGTCATCATAGTCCCTCAAGAGGAAGGTGGAAGGCTCATAATTCCAATACGTGTTGCAATGCCTTCTAGTGGGTGGGACATGTGGCCCTTGATCACAATCCACATTGATAACTATGACAACATGTGGCACACACAAATCAATCCATGTATAGCACCAATGGGAGAGATTTAAACGTGGCAAAGTTAATTCAAACCATCTACAGGATTAAATGGACTATAAAAGACAAACATAAGGCGTTCAAACCTTTCTAACAAAAATTAGAAACTAACCTGTGTTGAACACATATTCAGCATTCCTGGATTGGAAAAACTCTAATACCTTCAAAGTGTTTTGAAACTTATCTCTTAACCGCCCAAAGAGAGAAGCAAGTTCCGCATCTTCATCTACTTACTGCTCAACAAACAAAAAGAATCCATAGCATTGCTAAACTGATGCAGAAACTTTATAATACAATGAATAAATTACAGGTACAAGTTTCCACTGTCATAAGGATTTTATTTCCATAAAAAAGGACAAGATTAGATTGAAAATAAACATATGAACCAACCTGAATTCAGACCCGCTGAGAGTAGTCCAGATGCTGCTGAATTAGCAACAGCATCATAGTGGGAAGTATCACCTCTTATCTACCAACCAAAAATAAATAAATAAATAATCATTGATTGATTAGGACATCAATAGCAAGCAGACTGTAATCACACCAAGAAGATAAAAGAAAAGCTTAGAGCTTCCTGATTGAAATATAACCCACATAGATTAAACATCCTTCAACAGTAGTAACAAGTAGTCGGGGAAGAAGATTGAAGTGCTTATTGGATTACTGGTATGAATAAAGTCAAGAAGCATTCCTCACAGGAAGGGAAGCATTCTATGACGGTTCAAACCAAAAACATAAGACATAAAATGAAATTACAACAATTGGAACAATCATAACGAAACAAAGAAAATAAAACACACCTAGAGAACCTTTGTATGCCAGGGCATTTCTCCCTAAACAATTCTGAATATATGCTTCAGGCAAAAGTCTAATAGTTTTTTAAGAAATGAAGTACCAATAGGTACTGCAGACACAATTTCTCATCCACCTCTCCAAGCCCAACCAAATAAGCAGCGTTCACTAAAGTTGTCATAACAATAAGCCATACATCTCCCAAAGAGGTCCATCACAATGCATCATAGTCATTTTAAAAAGGACTAGTGTTTAAAAAATGTGGCACGTGTCTAATCCCAAACCAATAAAATCCTTTCTGTAATCCACGTGCACACACCCCCGACCACCCACTCCCCACACACACACATAATTAGCCACTGTCCTGTTATATGGCAAAGCTAGACCATAATTTCCTATCACAGAATCAAAATAGTTGTAATAAAATGAAAATCAATGCACTACCTTTTCTTTTTTTGTTTCTAATATGTATATCAGTTTCTAGATTGTAGTTTAGCTTCTACTTTATTGAGGATCTTGCTGTTTCCTTTTTAGGTTGTAAGGGAGTATGGCCCATTGCCTTTGCTTCTATTTTAAAATGGTTCAATGCTATTTGAATGAGGAGATTACCATATTGGTCCAGTACTATTTCATCCAATTGGGAGTTATCTGAATTCTGAATGATACTACTATACATTTCTCAACAATCTCAACCTTACCTGGTTGGGATAATTCAGTCTGCATATCCATAGTTTGTTTTTTTAGTAATTAACAGAAGTCAAATAATACAACTAGGTTAGGTATTTTATACAACTAGGTCAGTGTAAGCTTCAAATAATACAACCAGGTCAGTGTGAACTTCAAATGGTTTCTTTTTTTTTTAATATTTTTTTTTATGGTATTTTATTTTATTCATACATTATACTTTATAACCTAAATGCATCTTGTGGGTTTTTATTAGAATTTGATCACGTCATATCCCTACTGTATTGTCCAAATTTTACTATGTTCTGTACATTTGTTTATTGTGATTCAATTTGATTCTCTTGTGAATTTGTGATTCATTTGTTTATTGTGATTCACTTTTATTCTCTTGTGAATTTGTGGTTCACACATATTGCCTAACACATGGTGCACAATTTGTGGAGACTAAGACACATCTAAGTCTCTTATTCAAACATATTTGCAAACACATTGTGGATAAATCATAAAGACAACAAAACATGAATAAAACAATGCCATGAATGTATAACATTAAATCAAAACAGAGATACAATTGAAAACGGAAGCAGACAGAAAAATAAACAGAGAAGAAGAACATACCAGCTATTCTGATGCAAATCACATGGAAGCACCACTTTGCCAATATGGAGGTCCAAATAGTTCACAACACTTGGAATCAGTGTTTTGCAGATTGAAAGAGTGAAACCAAACAATTTCTGTATACCAAATTATTACTTGCAGGAAGTCTACTTCGATTCTTGCTCGGACCTCAACAGAATAAATTCAATTTCAAACATTGATATTCACAACATATACATAATATATAGAGGTACATATACATGTGTAGTAGAGGTGCTAATTTGAGAAGATCAAAGGAGAGAGAGCACGAGATTGCGAGAAAGAGAGAAAGCGATATTGAGGGAGAGAGAGAGAGAGAGAGACAGAGAGAGAGAGAGAGATTCATACCAGTCGTATTACTGTGAGACCGATAGAGAGACAGAGAGACAGAGAGAGAGCGAGAGAAACAGAACAATCGGTGTTTGTGGAGGGGCTAGGGCAAGTATAAAGGAAAGGGGAAAATAAATAAAAGAAAATAAGGGGGTATATTGATTATTTGCGACGGCTAATCAGATGGTCGCAAATATATAGTAGCAAAAGGTTAGTTTTCTAGTAGTGATGATAACTAGAATGAATTCAAGTTGTTATTACCTAAAAAAAAAAGAATTCAAGTTGTTATTTGATGGTAAATTTCATTTGTTTGTTTGTTTGTTTGTATGGAAAAAGAACAAATACAAAGGAAGGATAACCCACTTACCTGACAGAGTTTCCATCAGCTTGGAACGCATCAGGCTTTGATCCCAAAATACGAAAACTTCATTTTCATCCCAAAATACAAACAACCCACAAAAATGCCACTGAAAAATCACCCAGAAAACCACTATACATAACCAACCACCTTCGAAACCCAACACCAACAATACTGCCCACAACTTTCTCTTCTCTCCAAAATTCTAATTCCTTACAATAGTGACAATACTGCCCAGAACACATTTTTCATTTTTGACTCCAATACAAGCACAAAGATAAAACAGCACAAGCAGTAATTAGATAATTTTATTATTATTTTTTTTTTTGGTGAATAAGTAATAAAATAAAACAAGCAAACATACAAGATTACAAGGGACATGCCCAAAATAAAATGCCCAACATGTAGACCAAAAAAAAAAAATTTGCAGTTGAACCGGTTGACCTGCCGAATGTCTGGCCATAAGTCTAAATGGATGACCGGAATCTTCACTGTTCATCTTCACTGTTATATTTTTGGGTTTGGGTTCCCGCTATATTTTTGTTTCTGTTTTTTTTTTCTTCTCACGAGTGCGTGTATCATACCTTCTCCCACTGCAATTCTTGCTCACATGCCTAGGAACAGTTGCCACATCAGTGGCGGTCGTGGGGGTTGGGTTTATGTGGGAGTCTGTAGCGGAATTGAATTTTAAATTATCTTGCTAGGACTCTAACTAATAATGGCTAATTTTTCCAAATTTGAAAACCGAATAAAGCAAAGTATATTATATATGAGATGGAAATTCATGTAGTGTTTAATTGATGGATAAATTATGTAAATAGTCCCTATTGTTTATATGATGTGTTAATTTGGTCTTTGTTATTTTAATTTTCTCAATTTTTTTTTCTTAATTTAACGGATTGTGTCATATATGTCCAATAAATAACGACCGTTAGGTTTAGTGGACGGAAAGTTGTCACGTGTTCAAAAGATGTGTCAATTTGGTCCTTATAGTTTATATGATATGACAATTTGATCCTTGTAGTTTACACGATGTGTCAATTTAGTCCAAGTTGTTTTTATTTGCTTGATTTTGGCAGGAACCAAAATTGACACATCGTGTAAACTACAAGGACAAACAAGGACCAAAATTGACACATTGTGTAAACTACAAAGACCAATTTGACACATCGTTTGAGTTTCCTTCCACCAACCCTAACGGCTTTTATTTATTGGACCAATATGACACAATCCGTTAAATTAACGAGCAAAATCGTGTAAATTAAAACAATAGAGACCAAATTAACACATCGTGTAAACTATAGGGACTATTTACATAATTTACCCTTAATCAAGTAATCGCGGAGTGAAAATTTCAAAGTTGGAATAATTAATCATGTAATAAAAAAATTATGGATAAAATAAGAGTGACCTAACTTTTTTTTTTTTTTTTTAAATTTGATTCATATAAGATATTATAATGAAACCTAATAAATTACAATTATTTTTTTTCCAATAATTCGGGCCAACTTACACGCATCTTGACTAATTTCGTAGAACCAATCACACCGCTCATTTGTGGGGCCCAATTAAAACCAAAGCAAACGTTCTCTATGGACTGGTTCCAAAAAACTTATTGCAGTTAGTGAGTATTAAACCTGACACCTGGAGGGAGCACATCCTTAGATCCCAAGTTGTATTCACTCAATGAATTACAATCAAACAACACAAATTTTACAAACTCTATAAAGAAACTCTCAAAGTGAAAGAGAAAGTTTCAATTAATATATGATGAATAAGACCAACGTGCAAGTAGGCAAATTCAAATTATTAACCTTACTAAGAGCATGAGTTCTAACTAATTGAACTAATTCGTTAATTAACCTTGTTAATAGCTGAGAGGATCCACACGCCTATCAAGTGGAAAGATTAAGAAGAAAACGATTTAGAAAGGCTTGAGGGAGAGAGACTTGTGCAATTGAAGTTGACAAAGGAAATGATGTTCCATTGACAAATGAACAATGCCAGTGCGGTGGGCGACTCGCTTTCTTCAACGATGCCATCATGCCGTACTAAAATGCGTATACAAAGTAGGGGAATATGTGTACTTATTAATTTTTGGAGAAATTTAAAATTAAAATTTAACTTTGTAACAAATTAAATCATTACTTTTTATAATTTTTTAATTGTTCAATTTAAATAACCATCTGTATGGAGAAGATACAATTTAGATATTTTAATTATTTTTTCTCCTTCAATACTATTAATTACCACCCCTCCTCTTTCCCAACCTGTTGCCATCGTTCCATATTTTTTCCCTATCTACCGCTACTCCTCCCTTTCCAACACCACCACCACCACCACCACCACCACCACCACCATCCAACAACACAAAAAATGATTAATTACCTAAATTATTCTCACTCCGTTAGCTATAACTAGTGAATCGTTAGAATTCATATTATTTTAAAAAGTAAATGGTTTAAATTGAAACAATTAAAAGTTAGGGTTTGATTTATTATGAGGATCAAACCTTGGAGTAGTTTCTTTCTATAATTTTTCCTAAATTTTTAATCCCATTGTGGGATAAGAAACGAAAATTAAATGTGGGATTCTGGATCATATGTTTTTTAGTTTATTATTTGTTTACTTGGTATTAAAATTTGGATTACTTTAATATTGGTATGGCAAATTAGAGACGTGGGGATTTTTCGCATTAGCATTCCGTTTGTTTCGACAGAAAACATTTTTTATAGAAAAAAAATTTCATAAAATGTTTTTCATAGAAAACGTTTTCTTATGTTTGGTTGTATTTTTTAAAATTAAGTAATAATGGTTGTGTAACGGGTCCGTGAGGGGACTCACAGGTTACAGTTCGAACTCCCTTTTGTGTCACGGTTCGTAATTTGAATCAAAGAGTCCAAATCCGGCAAATCGTTTTGAGAAAACAGATTTTTGAAAAAGAAGTGCCAAACATGGACTGCTTTGCCAGATACAGAGTCGCCACCTAAATATTTTTTAATGGAGAAATTTAGGAAACCCTGACTCGTTGCCAAAGGCCACGTGTCCGTCATCATCAAAGCTGCCTCGGCTCGGGAGCTTGGGTACGATTGGGGAAGGTCAACTATGAGCACCCCCTCTCGTCCGGTCCGAAGACCGGCCTCTACTAACCGTGATACCCGATTTTGAAAACGTTATGTGTTCTTATTCCGGTTATTAGCCTAAAATCACTATGTTATGCGCACAACAAAAAATTATAGACTAGACTGCCTAATTTGGAAATAAGCATTGCATATCCATTTGTTTTGAAAAAACACTTTGGAATTTGCTACTCGCAAGTAGGCTAAAACACGGATTTCAACGAGTTGTTCCAACTCAAACAATCCAACCTTCACCCACAGGCATTCAAATAGTTTATCTCATATAAGCATCTAGCCACATGGTAAGCATGCTGTCATGATAGCATTCACACACATGCGATATGCTAAAGCACAAAAATACTTACATCGAACTCCGTGCCAAAACAATAAACTAGTAAGCAAACATGCATGGTCCAAGTTCATGTTAAGTTTGACTAATGCAACACATACAGGATGCAATTAGAGTAGGCTCGGCTAACCTAAACATGACATGTGAAATGCAATCAGTTGATGCACGTATTCAATTTGGAATTGAAGTACAAATGCAGTTAGCATGATGTACCGAGCCCGGTGCATGCAAGACAAATGTATGGATGCACGCATGCATTGCATAAGGTATGCTAATTTAAACATGCCCTAATCTACCATCGTAAGCGGGTAAATAAAAGGGAAGAAAGAAGTGGGGGTTGGAAGACATGCACACACACGCACCCACACTTATTACAGATTTGCCCTCGCCCGGAGGGACCAAATAAATATTACAGATTAACTAACTACGAGCTAATTAATTATCACAAATTACCTAATTAGTTAACAAACTAACTAAGCTAGGAAAGACAGTAAACCGCCTCGGGAAGAGTGCCCAATGTAATGCATGCTCGGGTCCTGCTCGGAAGTGCACTGCCATGCATAGACTGCCTCTGTTTTCCCTGCTCTACCCCTCTGAAGACTGTCAAAGTCTCTGAATTGCTTCCCTGGACATTGGGAGACACCATCAGCTGAGTAGAATTGCCACCGGTAGTGGGGTGTGGTCATCGGCTGTTGATTGGTCCATCAGCCACCAATTGATTGCCGGCCGGCACTCTGTGCAGTCGATCGGCAATAAATTCCTGCAGAACCTGTTTGACAGCAGCAGAGGACAGAGCCTTGCATGGCAATGCAATTCAAGCCATATATGCACCAACCATGTCCCTTATCATATTAGTGACTCAAGGGGACATACTCCTTGGTTCTCGGACCACCAATCGTGCATTTCAATGCGTGATGGCCCAAGAGACCAAGTGTGCACATTTTGATGTCAAATGCAATGCAAACCACATAATCACATAAGAGGGCCAACCTCTATCATACTCATTTCAAGAGGCCAAGCATGTACAATGCAATGCAATTTCTAAGCATGTGAGTATGCGAGCTAGCATGCAACATAGACAATGCAATGTAAGAATGCAAGTATGCAAACACACATACAAGACAAGCATGCAAACTAAGCAAAGGGGTGGACTTAAACATGACTTGGGCAGCCCTAAGCAGGCCCAAAACAGTGGCCAAAATGCAAAGGAAATGAGGCCAAACACACATACATACATGCACATGTTAAGGCCTAAACACTTATGTAACAAGCCCGCGAGGGGCCTCGCTACAGTTCGGACTCGATTTTTGTTGCGGTTCTAAATCTCGAACCAAAGAGTCCAAATCCGGCAAATCGTTTTGAGAAAAACAGATTTTTTGAAAGAAGTGCCAAACATGGACTGCTTTGCCAGATAACAGAGTCGCCACCTAAATATTTTTTAAATGGGAAATTTAGGAAACCCTGACTCGGTGCCAAAAGGCCACGTGTCCGTCATCACCAAAGTTGGCTCGGGAACTTGGGTACGATTGGGGAAGGTCACATCGTGAGTACCCCCGCTCGCCCGGTCAAAGACCGGCCTCTACTAACCATGATATCTGTTTTTGAAAACATTGCGAGTTCTTATTCCGGTTATTAGCCTAGTTTACTATGTGATGCTCGCAGCAAACAAGTATAGACTGGGCCGTCTGAATTGGAACAAAACATTTTATGTTTGTTTATTTGAAAATGGTTTGATGGTGCTACCCGCAGGTAGGCTAAAATGCGGATTTGCCACTCTCAGGTGGGCTTAGGAAAACGTGGTGTTGCCACAATCTAGTGGGCTTAAAAACAAACAATCAGTGATTTGTCCCAATCCAAATAACTCAACCTCCACCCACAGGCATTCAAGGCAGTTATATCACATAAGCACATAGCCTCATGGTAAGCATGCTATCATGGCAGTCACTTACACGCATGCAAGGATGCTAAAGCATAAAACTCACCGAGTACTCCAAGCCAAAACAGAAACTACATTAGAAATCATGCATGATCCTAAGTATGCTGAAATGCCTAATGCAACACATGCAAAGATGCAACTATAGCAGGCTCGGCTATTCTAAAGATGGCATGTGAAATGCAACAACTAACACGTATTCAATTCGGAATTGAAATACAAATGCAGTTTATATGATGCGCCGAGCCCGGTGCGTGCAATACAGATGAATGATGCAAACATGCTGTCATACTGTATGCTAATTGAAATATGCCCTATATCTAACCATCGTAAGCGGGTAAATAAAAGGGAGAAAGAAATGGGGGTTGGAAGACATACATCACACTCACACACCCTTATTACAATTATGCCCTCGTGCAGAGGGTCCAAATAAATATACAATCCCAAATGAAATAATAATACAGTCCAAAATATACAAATTCCAATTAATTGATAAATTAATTACATAAGAGTAAAAGCTGGCATGCAAGCCAGGGACTGCCTTGCTTCTGATGAATGATTGCATGTTGGGCTGCCTGGCGCGGAAATCCACTGGGATGCCCCGATTAGCCTCTGTTTACAATGTTTCTCGAAATGTGTGCCAGATTCTGAAAAGCTGTTGACTCTTGATTTTGCTGCAACAGAGAGCAGGAAAAGGGCATGGCAGTGTATTTCACAAATATATGCATGCCTCGATCCTCGTGCCACCAATCACGCATACCGATGCATGATGGCCGAGGAGCCGAATTGCACAACTCAATATAGGATGAATGCATGTGAATGCTACAACAAAACCTAACTCCATCACGGATAATCCGGAGCGTCGGTGACTTGGGAACTGAGACACGTTCCGGTACTCAGAGTACAGAATGCGCCTCGTTTCCCGTGCAATATGCATGATATGCATGAAATGCAACTAAAATGTGATATAGCATGCACAATGCTGATGAAGATGAGATGTCTCGAAATGCGTGCCCACTGGCACGCAAACCAAGAAAATGGCATACACGCATGAGATGACATGAAATATGATATATAATGAGACTAAAATGAAATGCCTCGAAATGCGTGCCCACAGGCACGCAATCCGAGGAAATGGCATACAGAATGCAAATCGGATAAGACTGAAGTGTGCCTCGAAGTGCGTGCACGCGGGCGCGCAAACCGAGGCAATGCTAAAATGGAGATCAGATAAAACTGAAGTGTCTCGAAATGCGTGCCCGCGGACACGCAAACTGAGGCGATGATATGCGATGCAAATCGGATAAAACCGAAGTGCCTCGAAATGCGCGCCCACAGGCACGCAAACCGAGGCGATGATGAAATGAGAAAAACAGATAAAACCGAAGTGCCTCGAAATGCGCGCCCACAGGCACGCAAACCGAGGCGGTGGCATACGCAATGCAAAATCGGATAAAACCGAAGTGCCTCGAAATACGCGCCCACAGGCACGCAAACCGAGGCAATGATATGAAATGCAAATCGGATAAAATTGAAGTGCCTCAAAATGCGCGCCCACAGGCACGCAAACCGAGGCGGTGGCATACGCAATGCAAAATCGGATAAAACCGAAGTGCCTCGAAATGCGCGCCCACAGGCACGCAAACCGAGGTAATGATATGAAATGCAAATCGGATAAAACCGAAGTACCTCGAAATGCGCGCCCACAGGCACACAAACCGAGGCGGTGACAAAATGGAATGAGATGGCATACGGAATGCAAATGACATGAAAAATGCAGGTTGGGCTTACACTAACATGAGAGGACCTCAGCCGCACTCACATAAGCTGCCGTCGGGTAAAACAAAGTTGCCTCGAAATGCGTGCCCGCGGACACGCAAACCGAGGAATGCATAAAATGGCATGAAAATGCAAAATTAGGCTTACGCCGACATGTGAGACCCTCAGCCACACTCACATAGGCTGCCGTCGGATAAAACAGAGGTGCCTCGAAGTGCGTGCACACGGGCACGCAAACCGAGGCAATGCATTAAGATATGAAATGACATAGGAAATGATATGCAAGCATGCAAACCATATTTCAGCACCTAAATGAAGGGGGAAACAGCCCCGAAACATTTCGAAATGATACCCGAAGCATGCAATCATCCCGAAAATGCGAAATTAAGCCCCGAAATGGCCTATAGCCATGCTATTCATGCAAAATATGATCATGGAAGCAAGAACAGTAGCAAGGCAGTCCCAAATATGGAATTTTCAGTAATAAACATGGCCAAAATGTAAGCATAGACATGGCAACAATAGCTCGCAAGAATACGGTAAAAGAGAGGATTTACAAAGCAAGTAGTATATAGAAAATTCAAATGGAAAAACTTTCTTCTACAACACTGAAGAGGGCCCAAAAATAAGCATATATTCAGTTTATGGAAACCCCAAAATCAGAATAAAATCATGCTAACAATTCCATGCAAAATGGAGCTCAAAAGAGGTTATAACAAGAGACATGCAAAGCACACACCAAATGACAAAACTTTCTTCATGAAACATGTAAAGGGGGTCAAAATAAGACCCCTCTTAGCTCTGACCAAGAGCCAAAACCACAAGCACAAAAGGCTACAAAATATGCAAGATTTAGGGCCTAAAATGGATTTCAAAGAGAGGTGGCGTATAGAATGGCCAAATGAGGTTGAGCCCTTCTAAAATATTGTATAGGGGCTCAAAATAATCACAAAACCAGTAGGGGTCGGATCCCCAAAAACAAATGCAAATAGGCCAAAACTAGCATGCAAGATAATGACATACAAGCTAGATATTGAAACAAGTGTATCATAGAAGCATCAAATGAAGTTGAGCCCTTCTACAAAGTTGTAGAGGGGCTCAAAATAAGCCTAAAACCAGTAGGCGTCAAAGCCCAAAAAATGAAAGGAAATAGGGTAGAAATAGGAAGCAAGAAAATGGTGCAAAAGAGGGATTTGAGATTTACCTTTGAAGACAAGATTTTTGCTACCTCTTTGCTTGATGAAAGTTGCTTCTAAACACCCCAAGAACTCCTCCTTGCTGCTGGAAATGAGGTGGTGTTGGTGGTGCTTGGTGTTGATGAACAAATAAGCTAGGGACTTGAAAGTTTTTGAGGTTTTTGACTATGGAAATGGAGGATTTGGGAGAGGTGATCTTGAAGCAAATTTTTCTAACCTAGGCAAAGGAGCTGCCCAGCCCCTTTAATAGGCAAAATGGGGTGTAAAAGGGGAGGGAAATGGAGGCAATCTTTCCCTCCCAAAATATCCCCCAGATGGGGGAGATATTTCAAAAAGGCAGCTGGACAGCTGTGAAGAGCTGGAAAGCAGAAAGCTGGCCGGCCAGGTAACTTTCTGGGAGGTGGCCGGCCGGCCACCCCACCTGGTCGGCCAGCCACTCCTCCTGGCCGGCCGGCCATGGCCCAAAAATGAAGCTGCAAATTGCTGGCCGACCACCATGCAATGGTGTCCTCCCATGTGTGTAGAACAAGGCTCCATGGTTGAAATCTGGCAACTCTGAAACAGGTGTCACAACATAGAGCTTGAAGGAGAGGCTCAAAAATGAACTGCACAATTTCTGGCCGACCACCTGCTTTTTGTGTCCTCCCAGATGTGTGCAACAAGGTTCCAAGGTCGGAAATTGGCAACACTGAAGCAGGAGCCACAACATAGAGCTTGAAGGAGAGGCTCAAAAATGAAACTCTGAATTTCTGGCCGACCAGTCTTGTTTAGGGTCCTCCCATATCCCCTGATCACAGATATGTAGCTTTGGTTGGAAGAAAATACCCCTAGGGTGTCCAACATTGGCCCGGAAGTGAGCAAAACGGGCGCCGGAGGAGCGAAACTGGTTATCTGGGATAATTGCTGGCCTCCCACCCCCCAGTGATCTTCGTAGTGTTGAAACAGAGGTACCTGCCAAGTTTGAACAAAAACTAATGAGAAATGAACACTCGGAGCCAAAACCGAGTAATTCGAGATCCCGAAAATGGGCTGCAGGTGCCGGAAGTGGTGTTCAGCAGCGAAGTGGGCATCTGAGGCTCCAGTGTCCTCTGGAATGACAAAACAGAGGTACCTGCCAAAAACCGGAGAAAACGGACGCGAAATGAATGCTCGGGACCAAAACCGCGCAGTTTGGGGTCCCGAAAACCGGCTACAGACACCGGAAGTGGCATACGGCCACGAAGTGGGCATCAGGGGCCCCAGGGTTCCTCAGAATATTAAAACAGAGGTCTCTACCAAAAATCGGAGAAGTCGGAGATGGTTGGGCGGTCCCGAACCGAGGCACACGGCCTGACGGCTCCGAAAACCGGGAACCGGGCTCCGAAATGGGCAAAATGGCCTACGGCCACGAAAAGTAGCTCACGGCCACCGGGAGATAGTCTACGGGACCACTCCCTTCCCTCAGGAAAGAAAACAGGGAAAACCGAGCCCGGTTCGCAGACCGAGACAAGGTGGAGAAGAGGGTTCGGAAGTCCGGAGGCAGGGCGCGCGGCCGCGACTCTGAGACTTCGGAACGAGCACAACATGCAACATCACCGAACGCTCAACCGGTGACGTCTGAGTCTTAAGGTCGGTCAAAAATGGGGTGTCTACAGTTGCCCCTCTTTGACAGAACTCGGAAGTCATAACAATGACGGGAGTGAATGTCAAAGCCCAGAGACGACCCATTTTTGACAAGGCCGAAGACTTAGACAATCATACAAGACAGACAGAGAAGATATGTGCCCGCAGGCATGCCCACAGGCAAAGGGGCAAAATGCAAATGATAGGCACGGAGCCAGGTGATCATGCAAGTGCAGCAAGCTGTAATGAAGCAAGTATTGACAAATAGATGCAACAGTTTTAAGCAAGAATGCAAAGCAGCAACTACATTTCATGCAGTTAGGAATGCGGAGAATTATTCAATTCTCGTCGCGTCTCACACGGAGAAGATACGATACCTGCGCGATTCGTCTGGTCACACCAGCCTCAAATGAACCGTACATACAATATCGTGCCTGCAAAAGAAAGAAATTCAACAAGAACAATATGCTAACAACATATATTCAATGCGATTCCTGTAGTTCCAAAAGCTTGACACACACAGTGTCGGTGAACGAATGCAACATGACGCGAGAAAAGATAATGCGTGTCGACGCGTGTTCAAGCATAGAAGTATTATACACCAAGAAATCATGCATGACAATGCAAAACATTCATGAGAATGCAAATTATGAGCCAAACAATGTAAAACGAGCACAAATCTGGATGCCCATTTGACATGAAATGATGAGCCGGAAAACGCGCATTTCGGCGACGGCAACTCAATCGCGGCCTCTGATTCACCTCCCGGAGAGGTCACAACATGTTTAAAAAGGATACACTCTGATTTTGGTGAATAATGATGAGACACTTGTCAGAAATTGCAGTTAAAGTTCCGGTGGAGCAATTCGGCGCTAGAAAGTGCACTTTTCTTGAACTTTTTCAGGTCCCGGGAACTCCGATTTTCCTCAAAATTTGCAGAGAGGTAGGGGAGGGGGTGGGGAGCATGGTCGGCCAGGCCATTGCCCTGGGAGAGGCCATCGGCCAGGGCCAAAAAGGAGAGGGGCCGGCCAGCCAGGTTAGGTGGCCGGCCGGCCACCTGCCCAAAGCAGGGGCATTTTGGTCATTTTCCACTTTTCTATATATATGCACCTCCATTCAATCCGAAATCACACCCAAGGCTGCAAAACTTCCTCCTCTTGCTCTCTAGACCAGTTTCTCTTTCAGATCTGCATTTTATACGCGCCCCTCGGCCTCCCACGCAAGTTGTTTTCGCGAAATCTTCCTGCGTTAAGCACTTTAAGCCGACTAAATTTTGATTTTGGAGCTTCTCTTCTCATTTTCACCACTTGAGGTAAGTTTGTCTCATTATTTGGAAAATTTTCCCGGGAGTTGACTTTTGTTGACTTTTCATTTCCCGAGAGTTGACTTTTGTTGACTTTTTCCAACTTTGGCCCATTTTGCTCATTTTTGCTCCTCTTTGCAGATTTCTCGACATGGCGGGCCATTTTCCTCACGGTGGAGGTTTTCCCGGTGCCGGAGATGATTTTGATTTTATGACATTGCCTCCGAGGGTTCGCCCTTTCATTCCCGATCGATACGCTCCAGCGGTGCATAGGCTTCCACGAGCCACTTTTCGTCATTTCACCGAATTTAACGACCGAGTACCAGGGGATCTTCTCCTACGAGAGCCAGAGCAGCACCTCTCTCATGATGCAGAGGTATTTTCTGCTTTTTCATGTATTTCATTCTTCTGCCATGCTTAGACACACAGTTTAGCTCATGACATAGTACTTGCATCCTGAGCATGTGACTTAGCCACTTGAACTTTCATGAACACAACTCATTGACTGATTGTGAACACATAGTACACATTAGTTAGAAATTAAATACATAGCTCAAACATTGATCCACCAAACGCACAGCCCGAAGTTGAAAATGAGCACACAGCACATACTGACTAGGAGTAGAACATACAGTCCCAAAACTTAGATTTTCTGAACGCACAGCCCAAATTTGACGTGAACACACAGCCCACTGATTAAAAATGGAACACACAGTCCCAAACTTTGATTTACTGAACACACAGCCCAGATTCGAAGCGAACACACAGTCCACTGATTGAAGCGAACACACAGCCCACTGATTATGAGTAGAACACACAGTCCCAAACTTGAAGCGAACACACAGCCCACTGATTGAGTAGGACGCACTGAAGCGAACACACAGCCCAACTGATTGAAGCGAACACACAGCCCACTGATTGAGTAGAACACACAGTTCCAAATTGAAGCGAACACACAGCCCACTGATTGAAGCGAACACACAGCCCACTGATTAAGAGAAGAACACACAGTCCAAAACTTGAAGCGAACACACAGCCCACTGATTGAGTAGAACACACAGTTCCGAATTGAAGCGAACACACAGCCCACTGATTGAAGCGAACACACAGCCCACTGATTAAGAGAAGAACACACAGTCCCGAAACTTTGATGTACTGAACACACAGCCCAGATTTGGAGCGAACACACAGCCCACTGATTAGAGTAGAACACACAGTCCCAAACTTTAACGTACTGAACACACAGCCCAGATTTGTTGAAGTGAACACACAGCCCACTAATTTAGCTGAAATTTGAACACGCAGCCCAAAACTCTGATTTACTGAACACGCAGCCCAGATTTGTTGAAGTGAACACACAGCCCAGATTTGAAGTGAACACACAGCCCACTGATTAAGAGAAGAACACACAGTCCCAAAACTCTGATATACTGAACACACAGCCCAGATTTGTAGCGAACACACAGCCCACTGATTAGAGTAGAACACACAGTCCCAAACTTTAACGTACTGAACACACAGCCCAGATTTGTTGAAGTGAACACACAGCCCACTAATTTAGCTGAAATTTGAACACGCAGCCCAAAACTCTGATTTACTGAACACGCAGCCCAGATTTGTTGAAGTGAACACACAGCCCAGATTTGAAGTGAACACACAGCCCACTGATTAAGAGAAGAACACACAGTCCCAAAACTCTGATATACTGAACACACAGCCCAGATTTGTAGCGAACACACAGCCCACTGATTTTCTGAAACTTTGAACACGCAGCCCAAAACACGGGTTTACTGAACACGCAGCCCAGCTTCAATGTGAACACACAGCCCACTAATCTTCTGAAATTTGAACACGCAGCCCAAAACACGGGTTTACTGAACACGCAGCCCAGAACACTTCATTTGCACACAGTTCATTTTCACTTCATTTGCTGATAGCTCATTTTCACTTCATTTGCACACAGCTCATTTTCACTTCATTTGCTGATCTACGCATTTATTCTAAATGCAGGTTCACTCTCGCACAGTGCGAGGGTATGGCTTCGTCACCGCGAGGGAGTGGTATTTTGAGCTTCCGGAAGCTGTCCGGGGCTTGGTTGACTTTGCAGGATTCGGGCCATTCTGCAGAGGGTTATCTCATTGCCTCATCAGTAGGACTCTTTTTGCTGCTCTGGCGGAGAGATGGTGGGACACCACCAATTCTTTCCATTTTTCTGCGGCCGGGGATATGACCATGACTCCACTGGACTTCGCTATACTCACCGGCCTAGACGTAGGCGGTGTACCCATTCCCTATGACGAGGATATGGGCCAGTGGGAGGCTGCTTGGATGCACCTATTGGGGACACACCCGCCTGTAGACAGAGGTTCGGGGAGAGTCCGATACTCCTGGTTTGCTTTGCACTTCCGGCGGCCACAGATGGAGCCCGATACTCCTGAGGAGGCGGAGCAGTATGCCCGCGGTTTCCTTATGTACCTCCTCGGCACTACCTTGTTCGCTGATAGAGGGAACATGGTAGGGTTGTATCTACTGAGTGCTCTGGTAGACCTATCACAGGTCGGTCAGTATGATTGGGGCGGCGCTGGCCTGGCTACCCTTTATTGTTATATGAGCGCAGTCTCTCGCGGGCGGGGAGATTTACTCGGCGGCTACTGGAGAACCTGGGAGGTACATTCTGTCCTCTTGATTTACATTTCTGCTCCTCATTACTTATTCACTGCACGCACGGCGCACCTTGCACTCTGTATTCTGCCTTTAGCACCTTGTATTCACATCCCGCACTGCTTTTCTCAGCTATGGGTATATGCATATTTTCCCACATTAGCCCCGGAGATGGAGGTGGCAGGACCTCCTATGACCCCGTATTCATTGATGTTTGAGGGCGAGCACTTACCGAGGCCTCGAGAGACTCTCTTCTCTCTGCGACAGTACTTTGACACTGTTTGAGCGACAGAGGTATTTTAGAACTCTCAGTTCTTTTTTCATTTTCATCTTTGATCTGCTTTGTATGTTCTGATTTCTGATTGACTTATGCACTGGTTATCCGCAGATCACTTGGCAGCCTTGGGCAATCTTCGGCGATGATCTCGAGGATCAGTACCCCGGAGGGTCGACTAGTTCCCAGTATAGGTTCCTGCTCGAGGGACCAGTGGGTAGGGTCTGGTTCCTGGGGGAACGCTTCCAGCGCCAGCTATGGGGGGGTAATTCTCAGGACCCTCCTGCTGTGCCTCCAGACACCATGCGGACTGCTGATAGATTATCTCCTGAGGAGGTCAGTAGTGCTATGCAGGGCAGTGATGCTTTATTACATCTCCTTGAGGGGAACTACGCCACCTATCACCGCATATATCTGATGCCCCCCTTGACGGGAGTACGGGCTCCACCACGGAGGTCCACGGGCGCACCATCTTCGAGTCGCGCTCGTGCTACAGACATCCCTTCTTCTAGCAGGGCTGGTGCATCTAGAGGTAGAGGTAGCTCGATTCCTCCGATCCCTTCGACTCTCGATCATCCTGGATGGCCAGATATGCCGACCGAGTTGACGGGGTGGCAATATGGGACGCCTTACCAAGTTCCGTTAGAGCCTCCTCTACCTGACCACAGATATATCAGAGACCCTGATTCGCCCCCGGTATGTTTTTCAGCTTTGATTTATCAGTTTGATAATTGGACATTCATTCCTTTACTGATAGTTTTGCATTGGCATTTACAGCCTCCAGTTGAGTATACGGATGAGCTGCTCGGGATGCTGGCCACATTCGAGGGCATGATCCTACGGAGGGAGGGACAGCTGGCCATTATGGGCGTGCAGGTACTGTTCACCTTTCCTGTATTTAGCATACTCTCGATGACATACTGGTTTTGAACATTCTGCTGTATTGATAGGCTGTGTAGAGCACATCTGGCACACACCCCACTCATATACTGTACTTGCATCTGCTTTTTATGCTTGAACTGATGTATTGCACTTTTCATTTTCAGATGCCTCCCGTATATGCTTCGACACGGGGCGGGCCATCCGGGCCTTCTCAGAGAGGTCGAGGTGCTAGACCTGCTCGAGGTACAGAGGCTCGAGGAGCTGGGCCATCCAGGCCTTACCGAGGAGCTCGAGGAGCAGGGTCGTCTCGCAGACGCAGGGCACCCGTTGTCGAGGATGAGGAGGAGGAGGTCGCAGGCCATGCATCAGAGACATCTCCTGGGGAGGGAGGCTCCGGTCTTGGTTCCGGGAGCGGAGACGAGCCTGAGGGAGATCCGGAGGATGACAGCTCTGATCCAGATGGTGATGATGACGTAGAGATTATCCCGCAGAAGAGGATGAGAGGGCCTCCCCATTCCCGTTCCCGAGGGCACTGATGTTATTCCCTGCTTTATTTTACTTTTTGGCTAGTAGTTTGTAGCACTTTGCACATTGTTAGGCAGTTCTATTTTCTGTAAAACTTGTACCTTTATTTTGTTGTAAAACATGATGGAATGAAACAGCTTTTGAAAAGATGTTGTATTTGAAATTCTTAGCATTGCATCGCATCGCATCATTTTGCACAAAATGGAATTGAATGAAAATGTGCCTCATGTATTCACCGAGTCAGGTAGTGAACCGACGCAACAAATCAAAACAAATCGACTCACTAAGAAATAACAGATTCTTAGCAAGTTTACAACTCGATAAACAAAATACAACAACGTTAATAACTCAATAGACAAAACTTAACAAAATTGTGTAACCAAAAACACAAAACGCGACAGCTCGACAAAATTTACAACTCGATAATCAAAACAACAACTCGATAAGCAAAACACAACAAAACGTACTTCGGACGGACAATCTGGATGATGGAGCGTATCCGAAATTGAGAGAAATGGAGGCCTTCGGCATTCCCGATGCATGCAAATGCTTCAAACTTTCTTCCGGCGGGCAAAATGGGACCAATGCGAAGCTGAAAGCATTTTGCATTTGAAAATTGGAGAGTGGCCGGCCTACTAGAATAGGTGGCCGGCCGGCCACCCCTCTCACAACCACCGAAATGTTGACAAGTGTCCCTTGAATACTGTTTTGGCCTCCTATAAAAGCTCCACTCTTGGAACTTATTCATTTCATCATCTTCCCTCACAAAATGGAGGCATTTCTCGCAGAGAATCTCACATCTTGGATTTCTGCTCTAGATGGCTCGGAGAAGTTGAATTTCCGGGGTTTTGGCTTGAATGCACTGTTCACGCTAGGCCGGACTCCACTGCATCTTCCTTTCCTCCATGCCGCGGCAAGGTTTTGGAACCCGGTGACGCACGTCTTTAGCTTTAGCGGGCAAGAGGTATGTCCTACTTTTGAAGATTTTCCAATCTTGATGGAGTCCGAGCGAGGCGAGGAAATTCTGCCCCAGCTCAATTTTAGCTATGCCCAAGTCTTAGGGCGAATGTGCGGTCTTAATGCGCATGATGCTAGATCTCTGATTGGGAATGGGATGTTGGATATCCCGAGCTTGATTTACCAATTTTTCGATGGCGGCGACCGCAGCAACCACTATTGGCAGGGTTTCCGGCAGCATGCCCTCTGCTTATGCCTACTATCTCATTTTCTGTTTGTCTCGGGCTCCAGAGGAGCTAACATCCGCTTGATTGAAGTCGCTCAAGGCTTGAGAGAAGGAAAGAGTTGCATCGCCATAACTCTGGCTGAGACATTGATGGGCTTGGATGCTTTCTACTGCCGGGAGACAACCAGGTTTGTAGGGAGTCCACTACTGCTGCAGGTAATGTTTCCCACCCAAGCTCACATGTATATTTGCTCACATCACTCGGCCCTCGGGCTCGGTTTTTCTCACAAAACCCTTATCTTACTTTTCTCTCATCGCACATCTCTCTATTCTTTATTCTCTCATTTTTTTCATCCCTCCCCAGATATGGTTGATGGATAAATTACAAGTTGTGGACTCTTGCCCTGCTTACTCAGCTCGCGGCTACTTCTTTCGGCAACGCCTAGTCAATGCTCCTGATGAGAGCTGGTGGTTTGAATGGATGTGCAACTTGTCGGCAGATCGCATTGCGTGGCGCTGCCCCTGGCTCAATCTCCCAGCAATGAGCTATAGCATGTCCCGGCAGGTCGGGATCCGATTGATCGGCTTGACTCACTGTGTATTCTACTTCCCATTCCGTATTCTGCGCCAGTTTGGCCATGATCAGACTTGCCCACCAGAGGGACTGGAGTATCCGACTACATTTCCGGTTCGAGGCGCACAGCTGGCTCGACAGACCGCAGCATGGAGAGTGAGAGAGCTTCTGGCCCCCGCCCTTACTTTCAATTGCACTTTGTCTGATGAATGCTGGGATTGGCTCAACGAGGAGGCACAGGTTGGGCCTAGGTTGGCATCAGAGGCTTCAACTAGCTCTGGAAGGGGGCGCAGAGACACCTGACTTGACTATGCCCCAGATTTATTGCTTTATTAGTACTTTCAAGTTTTCGTCATGAATGTAATAAAAAGCAACTTCGATTGTATGCAAGAGCAAAAGAACTCTGTTTTGAAATCAATGAAATTGAAGGTTGTGGTACTGAAAATTCTCCGCTTTGGTCCAAAAATGGTCTTAGTTGTGAAAAGATTAATTTGAACAAAGTCAACTTTTATTAAAACTTTTCAAAACTATTTTCGATATGGATCAGAACTGGACACGCCTGAGATCTGTCACTGAGACGCACAACCCCGGATCCTAGCAACTGGAAAGTTGTCCCTAGTCTGAAAAGTGCCTCGACAATTCATAGGAACGGAAAGTTGCCCCTAGTTTGAATAGCACTGTACCGGAGATCACAATAAATACTGATGAATAGAGATGACTGAGATGATCAGAATGGACAAAGTTGATCGGGGAAAATGTTTCTGGCTGAACTTCAAGGAGAAGCTGCCTACGTATCCCAAAGGTGGGAATCAAGCCTTACGTAGTTCAAGCTTAGGTTCGCTCGGGTATTTTTTACTCTCCTTTTGCGCTCTAACTTTTGCCAAGGCCGCCCTTTGCGGGTTTTCAACCTTGCGAGCTCAGTTTTTATAATTTCAAATTTTTTGTGCTCTGAGTTTTGCCTAGGTCGCCCTTTCGGGTTTTCGGCCTAGCGAGCCTCTCAGGGGTAGTATTTCTTCAACTTGTCCATGTTGATCGGTTGGGAAAACTCTAAGCCATCTAGATCCATCAGAACCACAGCTCCACCTGACCAGATTGACTTGATGATGTAGGGACCAGTCCAATTAGGTCTGAACTTGCCCCTAGGGTCATGGATAGGAGCTCGGTTGTCCTTGAGTACCAAATCTCCTTCTTTCAAATTCCTGGACTTAACCTTCTTGTTAAAAGCCCGGGCGATTCTGCGTTGATAACCCTGAACATGGTACAGTGCTTTCAACCTTCTTTCGTCAAAAAGCATGAGTTCCTCGAATCTATTCTGCTGCCAATCCGCTTCGGCTATTTGACATTCGGCCAATACTCGCAAAGACGGGACCTCAATCTCAATAGGTAGAACGACCTCCATCCCATAGACCAATGAGTACGGAGTCGCCCCAGTAGAAGTTCTGATCGAAGTCCTGTAGCCCCACAGAGCAAACGGCAACTTATCTGGCCAATCCCGATAGGTTTCCACCATCTTCTGCAATATACGCTTGATATTCTTGTTGGCGGCCTCAACCGCTCCATTGGTTTGCGGCCGGTAAGTAGATGACTTGTGAAAAGCCACATTGTATTTCTCCAACAAGTCTATCACTTCCTTCTTGAAGTGGGAACCATTGTCAGAAACTATCTCATTTGGGACTCCATAGCGACAGATGATGTTGTTTCTGATGAATTTCGCGACGTGTGAAGCCTTCAACACTGCATAAGATTGGGCCTCAACCCACTTTGTGAAATAATCTATCGCTACCAAGATGAACTCATGCCCATTCGACCCCTTCGGCGTAACAGCTCCAATCACATCAATTCCCCAGACAGAAAATGGCCATGGCGAAGTCATGTTGTATAGCTTTGACGGCGGAATGTTCATGCGATTTGCATGAATCTGACATTTGTGGCATCGCCGGACGAAACCAATACAATCCTCCTCCATGGTGGACCAGTAATAACCTTGTCTAAGGATCTTCCGTGCCAACATCACCCCATTCATATGTGCACCACATTCACCCCCGTGGATGGCTTCCATCAGACGCCTTGACTCTTCTGCATCCACACATAGTTTATGCATTCCCAGATGACCCCGCCTATACAGTTTACCCCCGCAGATGATGAACTGAACTGACATTCTTCTGATTGCCCTCTTGTCTTTGGCATTTACCCCTGGCGGGTATGTTTCTTTCTCCAAAAAGTTCCAGATATCGTAATACCAAGGGTGTTCGTCCTGAACTTCATCTATGGCTGCTATCGACTCATAAGCAGGTGCAAATTTCTGATCGATAATGACTGGACGCATCCGGACTCCACACGGGATGTCTATCATAGATGATAGAGTTGCTAATGAATCTGCGAACTTGTTGTTCTCTCTTAGTAGATGGGTGAAACTTAACTTTTCAAACCGAGGAATCAGTAAATCCAAGGTCTGGTGATACATCATCATATTTTCCTCTTTTACTTTCCAGTCTCTTTTAGCTTGAGACACAACAAGGTTCGAATCCCCAATGACATCCAGCCGTCTTGCCCCTAGTTCTAGGGCTGCTTCTAAACCAGCAATGCACGCTTCGTATTCTGCTTCATTATTTGAGACTTTGAACCGGAGTTTGAAGGCTAGAGGGATACGGGAATTGTCGGGTGCTATCAGCAACACTCCTATACCATACCCATGTTGATTTGACGCTCCGTCAAAGTACATCGTCCAAATTTCGTTGTCGATTTGCAAAATTGATTCATCTGGGAATAGGTACTCAGCTGCTTCATCCCCTTCAACCGGATGGTCGGCAAGGAACTCTGCCACTGCTCTTCCCTTCACTGACTTGCGCGTCACATATGTGAGATCAAATTCGGAGAGCAACAGCAACCAACGAGCTAGCCTACCCGTAAGTGCTGGTTTCTCGAAGAGATATTTGATGGGATCTAGTCGTGAAACCAACATTACAGAGTGAGCTAACAGGTAGTGCCGCAGCTTCCTGGTAGCCCATACCAGAGCTAAGCAAGCCTTTTCCAGCGGCGTATATCGGGTCTCATACTCCTGCATTTTCTTGCTCAAATAATAGATGGCTTTCTCCACCTTATCTTCTGATTCTTGTGCAAGCATACAGCCCATCGTGGTCTCAGTCACTGACAGATACAAAATCAACGGTTTCCCTGGTTCTGGTGGTGACAACACGGGCGGGTTCTGTAAATATTCTTTGATCTGCTCAAACGCAGCTTGACATCGGCCGTCCCATTGAAATTTCTTGCCTTTCTTCAAGAGACCAAAAAGTGGTTCACAAGTCAAGGTTAATTTTGAGATAAACCGCCTTATGAATTGCACTTTACCCAGAAAGCCTCTCACCTCCTTTTCAGTCCTTGGTGGGGGCATTTCTAGGATGGCCTTGATTTTGGAAGGGTCGACTTCGATGCCCCTTTGTGTAATCAGAAACCCCAGCATTTTCCCCGCTGTAACACCAAACGTACATTTCTGAGGGTTTAGCCGCAACCGGAATTCCCTGATCCTTTGGAAAAACTTGTGCAAGGCGGTGTAGTGGCCCTCTCTTTCCTTGGACTTGACAATCATGTCGTCCACATACACCTCAACCTCTTTGTGGATCATATCATGTAGTATTGTGGTCGCGGCCCGTTGATAAGTAGCCCCAGCATTCTTCAACCCAAACGGCATTACCTGATAGCAGTATGTCCCCCACGGGGTGGTGAATGCAGTCTTTTCTCGGTCCTCCGGCGCCATCACTATCTGATTATACCCTGAAAAGCCATCCATAAACGAGAGCAATGCATGCCCTGCCGTGAAATCCACTAACTCATCGATGTGCGGTAGAGGAAAATCGTCCTTCGGACTAGCTCGGTTCAAATCCCTGAAGTCTACGCACACCCGGATCCTGCCATCTTTCTTTGGCACCGGAACAATATTGGCCAACCAAGTCGGATATTCAGAGACTAGCAGGAAGCCTGTGTCAATTTGCTTGGTGACCTCTTCCTTGATCTTAAGAGCCCAATCCGGGCGGATCCTTCTGAGCTTCTGTTTGACAGGTCGGGCCTCGGGGTCAAGGGGGATCCGATGCTGTACAATCTCAGGATCGATCCCAGGCATGTCTTCGTAGGACCACGCGAAAACATCTTTGAAATCTTTTAATAAAGCGACTAAGCGCTCGCGTTCCTCTGAAGACAGCGTGGACCCGATCTGGACCAGCCGCGGGTCCTCCTCAGTACCAATATTCACAAAAATGATTTCATCCATTAATGGCTCAACAAACCTCTCTTGCTCCTGCTCAATTAGACGTTGTAAAACCGGAGGAACTTCGTCCTCGTCGTTTTGATCAAAATTTTGAAAGTCCGAATTAATGCAATAAATTAGGGGCACAGAGAAGTACTCAGAAACCACAGTTGCCTGATTCTCATTAAGTTCATCCAAATCGTCCTCGGTTACAATAGACTCAAATGAGAAAGAAAAAGACGACCTGGACAAGACCGTGGCATCCGGGTTGACACCCCCAGGAGTACCAGACTCAGACTCAGTCGAGCTGGAACCTGATTCCGACTCACAGGACTCGGTGGAATCAGACTCCGGCTCACTACCTGACCCGGTGCTGCTGGATAAGAATCCCTCCTCATACTGCCAAGTGAGGGAGGGTGCGATTGATGCATCCAAAATAGCTGCTAGTTGGCTCGCGGCCATTTCATTCCCAATCATGGAAACCACGGCGTTATTCCCCAAGCAATCTTGGTCGATCAGAGGATCAGAGAGGAGACTTGCCAGTGCTACCCCCATTTCTAATTCAGTGCCCTCGGGCTCCACTGCCTTATTCTGCTCAGCCTCAGTTGTTGGGTCTGTCTGCTCTGTGGCAACGTCATCCCCGGATAGTTGCAGGTCGAAGAAGATTTCGAAACCTGGTACGCGCTTCCTCTCCGCGTTTAACCATGGCTCTGGGAAGCCGCAAAATGGAAAATCTTCACCCTCCCGGACGAAGCGTCCGTTCAGGGTACCCCAGATGGGCCTGTGCATTAAATCAAAAGGCTTCCCAGCCTGCTTCGCTCTGGCTCTGCCGGCCATTTCCTTTCCTTTTCTCACCCAGTCTTCTTTGGTGGGCAGATAACCCAGTCCAAAGGTATGTGGATTGTGTGGCACTTCGGCTAACGCTGCGACTCCCTTCCTGCCGCTTCTTCCCAATCCCATCCCGGGGATATGCTGTAGCTTATTCATGAGGTAGATGGCTTGAGCGCTGACATACAGACCCTCATTCACAGCCATGATATTTTGTACTACCCGGGCCTCAGCCAAAGTAAATCCTGATATGAACATGTCCTCCATGCCGTGTTCAATCTCCAGGACTGGCGTAGATACCTCCGGAGGAGGATGGATTGACGAATTCCCAAAAACAATGGCTACTCCCTTTCCGTAGGGGTACTTCACCATTTGATGTAGAGTAGATGAGACTGCCTTCACCTGATGCAACCAGGGTCGCCCCAAAAGCATGTTAAAGGATGCGGGGACCTCCAAGACGTGAAAATCTACCTCGTGTTGCCCAGGCCCAATCTTGGTTTGGATTTTTACTGTCCCCAGGACATCCCTGCTTGTATTGTCGTAGGCTCTGATTACTTGAGTGGTCAGTGTGAAGTCCGCAGGTTTTAACCCAATTGCATACGCCGTTCTTGCCGGGCAGACATTGATAGCGGACCCGGTATCAACAAGTACCACCGGAATCCATTTGTCCCTGCATTCTACAGAGATGTAGAGGGGTCTGTTATGATCCACGCCCTCAGGCGGCAATTCCTTATCCGAAAAGGTCAACGCCGGGGAACCTCCTCCCGGAAAGACCAACCCAACTAGCTGTTCTGGCGTAGTTTCGATGGAGAGTTTGGCTCTGTCCATAGCCGAGAGGACAGCCTGTCTGTGTACCCTGGAAGCCATAAGCAGTCCCCAAATGGAGATGTCTGCTTGTATTTTCTTTAGCTGCTTCAGTACAGCCTCTTCCTCAACTTGCTTCTCTCTCTGTTTCTCCGCTTCTTTATCTTTCCCTGATGCCTCGGGTTGATCAAGGTGTGGGGGCTTGAAATACCGCCCACTTCTCGTCATATGGTCCACCTCTTCGAGGTACCAGGTACTGTCTGGTTGTCCACCTGCCCAGTCTTCGTCTGTGTGGGCGAGATACAAGTCGTCATCTTCCCACCACATCCCATTAGCATCTAACAGGCACCTGTCTGGTTCCGGCAAACTCGTACTCTCGGTATTTTCCTCCCACATGCTCACAGCATGTTCAGTTTTCGTGCTCGCAGCACTTTCAACTTCCTCATGATTCTTTGCTTTTCGGATCCTCTCAGAATCCCATCTCTTTTCTTGTTCCTCCAATGTCAGTTGTTCAGTTTTCAAAGTGTCTTGGTCCCGAGCGAAATTCTTCGTACCGGCGCTCTCCGGCAATTCAATCTGTCTCTCGGCCCTTCCGGCCACAGTTGCTACCCTCGCCCCTGCCGGGCTCTGCTCTGGTTGAAACTCCACTATATCAGGCTGATCATCCAACCACCCGACGACTTCTGCTGACTCCTCGTATTCAAACCAGTTGATTGATGCATCCCCTGATTCCTGATCGTTGAAGAATTGGAGGTTGGCGAAGTCCTCTTCCACCGTTGTCAGATCATCCTCTGCTGACTCAAGTTTGTCCCCCCGGATCATACACAATTCAGTCTTCTCTGGCAACCCCATACTCAGCTTAGGCTGGCCCATTGACAAAATGAATTCGCTTGGATCATAGGCTCTCCCAACAAGATTCTCAGGCTGCTCAGACCCCAGCTTCACAGTTCTGCTCTCCTCGGAAGCCTGCCCGATTCCATTCTCGGTGGTCACCACCTTTGGCACAGGTCGGGTTGTGGAGATGCTCATCATGCACAATGAGTCGGTGCAATCAGGGAGGAGCACCTCCGGCTTGGGTAGGTGAGAGGGGGTAATATAGATACTAGGGTCGTAAGACACGTCCCCAGTTTGGATGAAATTGATTCTTTTGGGCGGTGGAGCTTGGTTATGTGCTGGGAGTGGGTTGGTTGTGACGTTGGGTCTTTCGGGAGGTAGAATGATGTTTTTGTCAATGAGGTCCTGAACCTCGTGGCGCAGCCTGTAACATTGGTCAGTATCATGACCATGCTGCTGGTGGTATTTGCAATATTTGGCTGGGTTGTGGGAAGGGGGGAGTGGATTTGGTGGGGGCCTCGGTTCCAAGGGTTTCAGATGCCCTTTTCTGACTAGAACCCCGAGGACTTTGGTCAAAGGCATATGTAGTGGGGAGAAGGTTCGTTGACCCCTGGGTTGGTATCTTGGGGCTTGATTACTGCTCCCAGAGGCATCAGAAAAAGGTGTGGCCGCTGCGGACCTTGGTTGGGGAGGGGGATTGGTGGTGACCATTCCGACCTCTGAAGTTCTTGTATTGGAAGAGCCACTCGGGCCCGCATTATTACCACGGTTGAATGTTCTCCGGGGTTGATCCCGATCTTGGTCAAACAGACCCTGCTTCATCGCATCTTCAATTTGCATCCCCATATCATGCAGATCTGCGAAGGTGGGGAAGGGAACTACAATCATCTTCTTCATTAATGCCGGTTGGAGATTGCGCACAATCATCCGTATTTGATCTCTGTCTGTTGGCCTTAAGGTCATCATCGATGCCTTCGCCCTCCACCGGGTCACAAAGTCAGAGAAAGATTCCTTGGGCTCCTGCCTTGTTGTCTCGAGATCACGAGTTGTGATCTCGATCTGCGTGTTGTATGAATATTGTGCCACAAAGGCCTCGGCCATCTCAACCCAGTTTATTTTCACCTGATCTTCCAGCTTCGAATACCAAGTGGATGCCACACCCGACAGGGTTCGACCGAACAAGGAAAGCTTTTGCGGTCGGGTTAGGCCCATTGGTCTTAGAACGTCTGAGAATAGCCGGAGGTGAACCATAGGGTCCCCGGATCCATCAAAGCGATCGATCTGGGGCATCTTAAATCTATCCGGCAATGTCACGGCCACGTCAGTATAGCCGTCTTCAATATCTGGGATGGCCTTCACCCCCTGAGATTTCTTGAAGAGTTTTTCCAACTTGCTCAATTTTAGAGCTGTCTGGTCTACCTCGAACTCAAATGGAGCGTCCGGGTAGTTAGGTGTAATGTTTTTGGACAGTTGTGGTAGAAGCGGGGGCGGAGCCAGCCCCGTTGGAAGACCCGTGTCCTCTTGGGTGTTTTGGAGGTTAGGTGGAGGGTTCTGTGGGTTTGGGAGGGTATTTTGGGTATTCTGGGGATTCTGGGGATTTGGGGGGGCATTCTGGGGATTTTGACCAGCAGGGGTCTGTTCAGGTAAGGGGGCCCCGGGTGGAGGAGGGACCTGTTGTGAAGCAGACGCTGCGTTCTGCTGTTGTAATTTGGTAATCAGTTCAGACTGCTGGGCCATGACAGCGGCCTGCTGTTTAGAAAATTCCGCCTGGCGGATTGCATCATCTTGCATCTGTTTCATGCTCTCACTCATCTGGCGCATCATCGCATCCATGGCTGTATTCTGTTGTTCCATCTGAATAACCGGCAAGTGTATCTCTATAGCAGAAACAGGAATCTCAACCCGACTATCTGACACTAGAGTAGACTGCTGTCCCTGTGATCTCTGTTCTGACGGACTGCGCCTCCTCGGCCTTCTTCTGGTGACTGGGGGTAAAGAATGGAACACTGGATGTCCGTCAACTAGATCCTCGGATCGGTTAAGTCGGCGACCGCGTGTCCAAATTGCTTGGGGAGTATCGACTGGCTCGGAAGCAATCGTGCTACAAACTGCCCTAGCAAAAAGATAATAAAGCAAAAAGGAAATAAATGACCAGAAAAACGGGCAGCATAACAGCTTAATTTTAAATACACACAACACACAGTCGGGCATACAACACGTAGTTTTAATAAGCTGGAAATACACTGTCCTCAACCACTGATCATTGTTCCAGTACCACTGTTCTGATAGACTGAATCTGATATCCACGGACAATTGATTCTCAGACACTGAATGATGCCCGCAGGCCTGATGCCCGAATTCAAAAACTGATGCCCGCAGGCCTGATGCCCAAACTTATACTGATACACGCATTCCCTGTAGAGACGCACTCTAACAAGCACATAGCAGATAAGTGAGAGCCAAAACACCCCTATGTTGGGGTAGGGTTTCCCTGTCCTATTTTGTCAGGAACTAGGGTTTCACTACGCGCGCAGCGGCTTCAAACAACCTATAAACGGGTGAGCAACCTGTCCTAGTTTGGAATGGTCACTATGGATCCGAATATGCACTAGGTCGAATGGTCAGAAAGGGTGCCCCGGTAAACCGGGGTTTGTGTTCCCATGCTGTCAGAGCCCAGAGCCGATCAGCCTTACGGACATGACTTGACAAGACAAGCCTCCGGCAAATCGTTCGGGAATGGCATATGGCAAACACGGTGTCCTAGGCGCACCAATGCAAATGCAATGCAAAGAAACACACAAGCGTAGTCAAAACCAGATATCATGAATTCGAGTCAAGTTCTCTAAATCCCCAGCAGAGTCGCCAGAAACTGTAACAAGCCCGCGATGGGCCTCGCTACAGTTCGGACTCGATTTTTGTTGCGGTTCTAAATCTCGAACCAAAGAGTCCAAATCCGGCAAATCGTTTTGAGAAAAACAGATTTTTTGAAAGAAGTGCCAAACATGGACTGCTTTGCCAGATAACAGAGTCGCCACCTAAATATTTTTTAAATGGGAAATTTAGGAAACCCTGACTCGGTGCCAAAAGGCCACGTGTCCGTCATCACCAAAGTTGGCTCGGGAACTTGGGTACGATTGGGGAAGGTCACATCGTGAGCACCCCCGCTCGCCCGGTCAAAGACCGGCCTCTACTAACCATGATATTTGTTTTTGAAAACATTGTGAGTTCTTATTCCGGTTATTAGCCTAGTTTACTATGTGATGCTCGCAGCAAACAAGTATAGACTGGGCCGTCTGAATTGGAACAAAACATTTTATGTTTGTTTATTTGAAAATGGTTTGATGGTGCTACCCGCAGGTAGGCTAAAATGCGGATTTGCCACTCTCAGGTGGGCTTAGGAAAACATGGTGTTGCCACAATCTAGTGGGCTTAAAAACAAACAATCAGTGATTTGTCCCAATCCAAATAACTCAACCTCCACCCACAGGCATTCAAGGCAGTTATATCACATAAGCACATAGCCTCATGGTAAGCATGCTATCATGGCAGTCACTTACACGCATGCAAGGATGCTAAAGCATAAAACTCACCGAGTACTCCAAGCCAAAACAGAAACTACATTAGAAATCATGCATGATCCTAAGTATGCTGAAATGCCTAATGCAACACATGCAAAGATGCAACTATAGCAGGCTCGGCTATTCTAAAGATGGCATGTGAAATGCAACAACTAACACGTATTCAATTCGGAATTGAAATACAAATTCAGTTTGTATGATGCGCCGAGCCCGGTGCGTGCAATATAGATGAATGATGCAAACATGCTGTCATACTGTATGCTAATTGAAATATGCCCTATATCTAACCATCGTAAGCGGGTAAATAAAAGGGAGAAAGAAATGGGGGTTGGAAGACATACATCACACTCACACACCCTTATTACAATTAGGCCCTCGCGCAGAGGGTCCAAATAAATATACAGTCCCAAATGAAATAATAATACAGTCCAAAATATACAAATTCCAATTAATTGATAAATTAATTACATAAGAGTAAAAGCTGGCATGCAAGCCAGGGACTGCCTTGCTTCTGATGAATGATTGCATGTTGGGCTGCCTGGCGCGGAAATCCACTGGGATGCCCCGATTAGCCTCTGTTTACAATGTTTCTCGAAATGTGTGCCAGATTCTGAAAAGCTGTTGACTCTTGATTTTGCTGCAACAGAGAGCAGGAAAAGGGCATGGCAGTGTATTTCACAAATATATGCATGCCTCGATCCTCGTGCCACCAATCACGCATACCGATGCATGATGGCCGAGGAGCCGAATTGCACAACTCAATATAGGATGAATGCATGTGAATGCTACAACAAAACCTAACTCCATCACGGATAATCCGGAGCGTCGGTGACTTGGGAACTGAGACACGTTCCGGTACTCGGAGTACAGAATGCGCCTCGTTTCCCGTGCAATATGCATGATATGCATGAAATGCAACTAAAATGTGATATAGCATGCACAATGCTGATGAAGATGAGATGTCTCGAAATGCGTGCCCACTGGCACGCAAACCGAGAAAATGGCATACACGCATGAGATGACATGAAATATGATATATAATGAGACTAAAATGAAATGCCTCGAAATGCGTGCCCACAGGCACGCAATCTGAGGAAATGGCATACAGAATGCAAATCGGATAAGACTGAAGTGTGCCTCGAAGTGCGTGCACGCGGGCGCGCAAACCGAGGCAATGCTAAAATGGAGATCAAATAAAACTGAAGTGCCTCGAAATGCGTGTCCGCGGACACGCAAACCGAGGCGATGATGTGCAATGCAAAATCGGATAAAATCGAAGTGCCTCGAAATGCGTGCCCGCGGACACGCAAACCGAGGCGATGATATGCGATGCAAATCGGATAAAATCGAAGTGCCTCGAAATGCGCGCCCACAGGCACGCAAACCGAGGCGATGATGAAATGAGAAAAATGGATAAAACCGAAGTGCCTCGAAATGCGCGCCCACAGGCACGCAAACCGAGGCAATGATATGAAATGCAAATCGGATAAAACCGAAGTGCCTCGAAATGCGCGCCCACAGGCACGCAAACCGAGGCGGTGACAAAATGGAATGAGATGGCATACGGAATGCAAATGACATGAAAAATGCAGGTTGGGCTTACACTAACATGAGAGGACCTCAGCCGCACTCACATAAGCTGCCGTCGGGTAAAACAAAGTTGCCTCGAAATGCGTGCCTGCGGACACGCAAATCGAGGAATGCATAAAATGGCATGAAAATGCAAAATTCGGCTTACGCCGACATGTGAGAGCCTCAGCCACACTCACATAGGCTGCCGTCGGATAAAACAGAGGTGCCTCGAAGTGCGTGCACACGGGCACGCAAGCCGAGGCAATGCATTAAGATATGAAATGACATAGGAAATGATATGCAAGCATGCAAACCATATTTCAGCACCTAAATGAAGGGGGAAACAGCCCCGAAACAATTCGAAATGATACCCGAAGCATGCAATCATCCCGAGAATGCGAAATTAAGCCCCGAAATGGCCTATAGCCATGCTATTCATGCAAAATATGATCATGGCAGCAAGAACAGTAGCAAGGCAGTCCCAAATATGGCATTTTTCAGTAATAAACATGGCCAAAATGTAAGCATAGACATGGCAACAATAGCTCGCAAGAATACGGTAAAAGAGAGGATTTACAAAGCAAGTAGTATATAGAAAATTCAAATGGAAAAACTTTCTTCTACAACACTGAAGAGGGCCCAACAATAAGCATATATTCAGTTTATGGCAACCCCAAAATCAGAATAAAATCATGCTAACAATTCCATGCAAAATGGAGCTCAAAAGAGGTTATAACAAGAGACATGCAAAGCACACACCAAATGACAAAACTTTCTTCATGAAACATGTAAAGGGGGTCAAAATAAGACCCCTCTTAGCTCTGACCAAGAGCCAAAACCACAAGCACAAAAGGCTACAAAATATGCAAGATTTAGGGCCTAAAATGGATTTCAAAGAGAGGTGGCGTATAGAATGGCCAAATGAGGTTGAGCCCTTCTACAATGTTGTAGAGGGGCTCAAAATAATCACAAAACTAGTAGGGGTCGGAGCCCCAAAAACAAATGCAAATAGGCCAAAACTAGCATGCAAGATAATGACATACAAGCTAGATATTGAAACAAGTGTATCATAGAAGCATCAAATGAAGTTGAGCCCTTCTACAAAGTTGTAGAGGGGCTCAAAATAAGCCTAAAACCAGTAGGGGTCAAAGCCCAAAAAATGAAAGGAAATAGGGTAGAAATAGGAAGCAAGAAAATGGTGCAAAAGAGGGATTTGAGATTTACCTTTGAAGACAAGATTTTTGCTACCTCTTTGCTTGATGAAAGTTGCTTCTAAACACCCCAAGAACTCCTCCTTGCTGCTGGAAATGAGGTGGTGTTGGTGGTGCTTGGTGTTGATGAACAAATAAGCTAGGGACTTGAAAGTTTTTGAGGTTTTTGACTATGGAAATGGAGGATTTGGGAGAGGTGATCTTGAAGCAAATTTTTCTAACCTAGGCAAAGGAGCTGCCCAGCCCCTTTAATAGGCAAAATGGGGTGTAAAAGGGGAGGGAAATGGAGGCAATCTTTCCCTCCCAAAATATCCCCCAGATGGGGGAGATATTTCAAAAAGGCAGCTGGACAGCTGTGAAGAGCTGGAAAGCAGAAAGCTGGCCGGCCAGGTAACTTTCTGGGAGGTGGCCGGCCGGCCACCCCACCTGGTCGGCCAGCCACTCCTCCTGGCCGGCCGGCCATGGCCCAAAAATGAAGCTGCAAATTGCTGGCCGACCACCATGCAATGGTGTCCTCCCATGTGTGTAGAACAAGGCTCCATGGTTGAAATCTGGCAACTCTGAAACAGGTGTCACAACATAGAGCTTGAAGGAGAGGCTCAAAAATGAACTGCACAATTTCTGGCCGACCACCTGCTTTTTGTGTCCTCCCAGATGTGTGCAACAAGGTTCCAAGGTCGGAAATTGGCAACACTGAAGCAGGAGCCACAACATAGAGCTTGAAGGAGAGGCTCAAAAATGAAACTCTGAATTTCTGGCCGACCAGTCTTGTTTAGGGTCCTCCCATATCCCCTGATCACAGATATGTAGCTTTGGTTGGAAGAAAATACCCCTAGGGTGTCCAACATTGGCCCGGAAGTGAGCAAAACGGGCGCCGGAGGAGCGAAACTGGTTATCTGGGATAATTGCTGGCCTCCCACCCCCCAGTGATCTTCGTAGTGTTGAAACAGAGGTACCTGCCAAGTTTGAACAAAAACTAATGAGAAATGAACACTCGGAGCCAAAACCGAGTAATTCGGGATCCCGAAAATGGGCTGCAGGTGCCGGAAGTGGTGTTCAGCAGCGAAGTGGGCATCTGAGGCTCCAGTGTCCTCTGGAATGACAAAACAGAGGTACCTGCCAAAAACCGGAGAAAACGGATGCGAAATGAATGCTCGGGACCAAAACCGCGCAGTTTGGGGTCCCGAAAACCGGCTACAGACACCGGAAGTGGCATACGGCCACGAAGTGGGCATCAGGGGCCCCATGGTTCCTCGGAATATTAAAACAGAGGTCTCTACCAAAAACCGGAGAAGTCGGAGATGGTTGGGCGGTCCCGAACCGAGGCACACGGCCTGACGGCTCCGAAAACCGGGAACCGGGCTCCGAAATGGGCAAAATGGCCTACGGCCACGAAAAGTAGCTCACGGCCACCGGGAGATAGTCTACGGGACCACTCCCTTCCCTCAGGAAAGAAAACAGGGAAAACCGAGCCCGGTTCGCAGACCGAGACAAGGTGGAGAAGAGGGTTCGGAAGTCCGGAGGCAGGGCGCGCGGCCGCGACTCTGAGACTTCGGAACGAGCACAACATGCAACATCACCGAGCGCTCAACCGGTGACGTCTGAGTCTTAAGGTCGGTCAAAAATGGGGTGTCTACAACTTAAGCATCAAAGGACATCTTTTAAGCACACTTAAAAGGGAACAATCATGGACAGATGGCATGCATTAAGCTCTAAAAATCATGCAAGAACATGGTGCCAAACCAAGCAAACAAGATAGGCTAAACATGCAATAAATGGCCCAAGCATTCTAGGCAAGCCAATGAAGTATTGAACTACACTTAGCAAGACCAAACATGGCATGAATTTAAGGGCCAAAAATAGAGTTTTAGCACATAAAACAAAGCCCAAAAGACCACTTAGATGGCATCTAGGTGGCTTGAATTCAAAAGCATGCACAAATGCACTTTCAAGGAGCATACAACACAAGCTCATGAGGCATCAAAGAGGCATCCAAGGCAAGCATACAAGCATGCTAAGGGGACTGAAATGATGCTATAGATGGTGCCAAACCATTAAAATAAAGCAAGCAATGCATGCCACACACTCACACACTTAAGGCCAACAAACCAAAAATGCAAAGGGGCTATGCAATACATGGCAAGTACGACTAAAGCAACTTAAAACAGAGCTAAAGCATACAAAAACATGCATTAAAGCTTCACAAAGCTAAGCCTAAAACATGCTAAAGCAGTGGTTTACAACCTAAGGCATGTTAAGACCTAAACATGGCATTACAAGGTAGGTATGCTAAGCATGCATGGTGTACCAAAACCAGTTTAAAACCATGTTATATTATGAAAATATAAGCATCAAAAACAGCCAAGGCATGATCAACAAACCCTCAAACATGGTGCTCCCTCAGAAGCCAAAAATGGTCCTTCTCAAGGACAACAAGGAGAGGGGGTGGCCCTCTCCTTCTTGGGACTTCAAGGCACCATCCTTACCACTGAAATCCCTCAAGATTTCAGTGGTGAGGAGGCCCAAACACCACAGTCCCGAAGCTCACTCAAAATAGCACAAAATGGAGCCCCTCAAGGCTTAAGAGGGGTCAAACACCTCCAAACCACAAAACACTCTAAACTAACTATTTAGAGGGCCCAAAAACAGAACTTTTTTGTATTATATACTAAGCTCAAAAACAGTTCTAAGATAGGCAAAAAAGCAATGCAAGAAAGGGGTAAAAAGGACTAGTTTCTTACCCTTGTAGACCTCTTCACAAATGATGATTTCGTTGCTTCCTTGAGCTCAAATCCAACCAAGAACAGCAAGAACAAGCCCTAGTCCTTCAATGAACCAAGAAAAGGTAAAAGACTAGGTGTTTGTGTGCAATAGTAAGGATAATTACACCTAGAACACACACAAGAGAGATATAGAGATAGGATATGTATAGAACTCAAACCCTAAAACCAGAGCTCCTGTCTATGTTTTCCTCACAAAAATCTCTAACCCTAATGCCAAGAGAGGACCCCTTCTCTTATAGGCAACCAATCTTGTAAAGCTTATTCAATAAGCTAACAAGGAGGCCATCCCTCCATACACGTGTATGGAGGGGAACAAAATGCCACACAGCTGTCCTAAAATATCTGCAAAAGCAGATGAACAATAGTCGGCTGCTCAAAATTGCCATTTTGACAAAATTGATGGCCGGTCGGCCAAGAAGAGTGCCGGTCGGCCAAATATATGGCCGATGGACACAAATAGCAGCCGATGGCCTCAAGCCACGGCCGGTGATGTGTGGGGATGCCTCAAAAGGCATTCCCTGCCCCTCCAAGGCAAAACACAAGTGTTTGGTGCAAAACCAGACACAAAACGATCGAGTTCGGAGATCCTGAGGCAAGGCGCGTAGCCGAGACCTCCGGGAACTCCAAACAAACACAAACATGGATGATCACTGAGTGTTCAAACGGTGATGTCCAAGTCTTGAGGACGGTCAAAAATGGGGTGTCTACAGGTTGCTGTTAGGTTTTTATTCTTAACAATCCCGTTTGACAAAACTTATTTCAGTTGTACTTATTTTCGCACTTTTTATTTCAGTGAGGCTATGAGTTTTTATATGCGAATCCAACCTGAATTGTGCCTAGCAGAGAAGTTTGTGATGTTAATATTTTCAATGATTTTACGCTTGAGCGAAGGGTGCGTGGCTCGAGCGAAGCCACTTATGGAAAACACGCGTTTTTGGTTCCTCACTTGAGCGAGAGAGTCTTCGCTCGAGCGAGCTTCGTGATTCAGATTTCTATAAATGTGCGATTCAGTCAGATTTTAGGATTACTCCTCAAGATCTTTTTCTTATTTATTAAGGTTTATATCTGGGGATATTTTGCTAGTTTTCTTTGATGTTTAATTAAGTATTCAACTCATGGGTTAAGAAGATTACATCAAAGGTTTGTTTGTTCATTCTATACAAAAGAGAGAGTTGTTCTTCAGTGGATTCTGAAGAATTCGAGCCTGAAGCTTTGGTGGATTCTGGAGTGACTCATCGTCAAGACAATTTCGAGGTGAAGACGGTGCTGGAAGAGGCACATAGGGGTTGGTTCAATTCGGACACGGATTCGCTAGATAATTGAGAGCATACTTGTGTAATTCCTTTATATGTTCTTAATGGATTGTTTTGTGGCTGTTGCCCGTGATTTTTTTTTTATCACAATTGGAGGTGCTCCAATTATGGTTTTTTCACGTTAAAATTGTTGTATCGATTTCTCTTGATTGTTTGATTGGGATTGTTTTATTGCTTAAAATTGATACATAATCACAAATCAATATCTAGTGGATTTCTAGATTTTTCAATTGGTATCAGAGCAGGTCATTCTATTTTTTAAAAAAATGTGACGACCCAGAATTTATCCCTCCGCTCGAGCGGAGGAGTTGACGCTCGAGCGGACTTTTGGGGTTCCCAGCAATTTTGCAGACGGCCTGAGATTCTGGGAGTTGTGAATCTCCGCTCGAGCGGAGAAGTTGACACTCGAGCGGACTGCTTTATTGGTCTGTGCACGCTCGAGCGGTTGAAGCGATGCTCGAGCGTGAAAAGTAAGATTGCCCTTGACATTGTAGTAGTGTATTTGGAATCTTCTTATTTTATTTTGGAGTATTGATTGAGATGGTAATATGATGGTGAAGTAAGATAGGACCAAAAACTTTAATTCGAACAATTTGTTTATGTTCAACAGTCACTCTTTTGCCCTTTTCTTTTTTCACACTTTGAATTTGAATGTGAGGTTAGAACCATTGAAAAACTTATCTCCGGGGTTTCAATTTGGACACAAGAACAACCTAAAACGGAGTCCGAATGAGAGAGTTACGCATGTTTGAAGTTTTGGAATCTGTGCTGAGAGCAGGTCCGCTCGAGCGGGAATAGGGGCGCTCGAGCGGGTTTTACGAGAACAGCAACTGAAAAACGGGTTTTTTGGATCTTTTCTCACATTTTCTTTTTCATTCTCCTTTCCTCTCACTCTAAGTCCGAAACCCTAGCCCCAAAACCTTGATTTCCTCTACTTTGACCAACAATCTACCATGATTTTTGCATCACGGATGGAGAACTAGAGAGGATCAACGTTTTTACCCGATTAGAACTCGGATTTGCGAAGAATTCTGCTCAAAGCTTGCTCCTTTGTTGATTCTTGAGGTAAGGGTTCTAATACTCTTCAATACTTACATCCATAGTTAGATTTGAGGTATTTTCATTGTATAATTGTATAAATTTTCATTTTTATAAGTATATAGAAGAAGAAATTATGAGATTTTGGGAATTTTGGGTTTGAACATTGAGGGTTCAATTGATGGGTTAAGGTGATGGAGTATGATCCTTAGATGTATAATCAAGGAGGAAATTGGGATGTAAGGTCATGGTATGAGAAGTATGAATTTTTATGGAAAACTTCATGTTCTTGAAAACCCTAGATGAATTTGTGATGATAAAGAATGATTTTGCTCAAATTGGAAATAGAATCATGGAATTGGTGGGTTGAGTTATACGTGTACAAGTTTAATTGGATTTCTGAGATGTTTCGAAATAATGTTAAAAATTTACGAATGAACCTTGTTATGGGCATTGTAAATCATGTTAAAATGAGAAAGGAAATTAGGAGAAATGATTTAAAGAATTAATGTGTGACTTCATATGTGTGTAGGACACGTTTCGGGAGGAATAAATGCTCCACCAACGCACTGTGAGTAATAGTACTCCATATGTATATTATTTTCCGTTAATAATCCTTGTTATTAGCATTTTGTTTTCCGTGGCAATATGGTAACACATGTGGATTGAGAATTGGTGTAATCCTATGTGAACATTGAAAGAGTTGGCTTAGTTCTGTGTTCTGATTACGATTCAGGGTTATCGGTAATGTGCTATAACCTATAAGTTACCTATGATGCCGCATAATAAGTGTATATGAACTATTAAGATGATGGAATTAGTTAACAAAAAGAGTTCGTGGAAACGATATTCTGAATGGGAACATGATATCCCGAGTACCCTATTAGGAATTCCTACAGTCTGTTGGGTACTACATGTCTTATGATATAGGTGTTTGCCTCTCATAGATGAATTTAATTGGGATTACTTACTATTATCGGCATTATTAACGTTCCGTTATTTGTAAATTATTTGCATTGATTTATAGTAAACAAGAGAAACAATAATGCTCGTGTACTCCGAATCATTTTGTTTTGTCAATGATGAATCAAGACTGTTATGAGGTAAATTATTCCGTCCCTATCAAGAAACGTTATTAATGTTCTGATATACATGAGACGATTATGTCTGTTGTAATAAGCCGTGAGATGATTTGTGTATACTATGGTGTGACGATATTCATATGAATTTGGGATTGTCTCGTTCTGTTTATGTATTATGTCTTATTAATCCATTCCGTTTGTGATTTAGCATGATAAGAATTGTTGGTTTTAAAACTTATTGATTTCTGGTATGGAGCAAAGTGCTGTACGGAACTAAGTGCTACACTTTGGTGGGAGCCACCTCTAGAATCCGTACGAGCCACCTCTTGAGTCCATACATCTGTTATTTCTGTTACCCCACGCTTATACATCTTGTTACCACGCTTTATGCGTCCTGTTACCACGCTTTATGCGTCCTGTTACCCACGCTTATGCGTCCTGTCATCACGCTTATGCGTCCTGTTACCCACGCTTATGCGTCATGTCATCACGCTTACCTACGCTTATGCGTCCTGTCATCACGCTTATGCGTTCTGTTACCCCACGCTCATGCGTTCTATTATTTCTGTTATTTCTGGATCCATGGTCGTTCTACATCTGTAGGCCTATGGCCGTTCTGTACATACTGGGCTTAAAGCCAATTTGTTAAGAAAGCTGGACCTATGGCTATTGTGGAAATAATTACAGAATGTAGTTAATCATATGTTTCTGCAGTTATATACTTTATTATTCAAGTTGAACATTACATCATTTATGTACTATTATTCACTGAGTTTCGCTCATTCTTTATTTTGTCTGTTTCTGTAGGTAATCAATCGGGAGTCCAGTCCTAACCCTTAAGGCTCGCCTCTCTTTTGTCAACTTCGGTGTGTCCGGGGACTAGCTGAAGTTGTGCATTTTGTAAAGTGTTGTTAGAGTATATATTTATGTCTTGGTTGTCTTTCATTAATATTGTTGTTATACGCCCAACTGTGGGGCTAAGTTGAGGTTTATGTGTGTAAATTTTAATTATATTCTTTACTTAGTGTGATGTCATGATCCTGGCATAATAGTGGTAGCTCAATGGCATAGATTTTTGTGTTATCAGGTGCTTTCGTCCGGGCCCCATATATTATATATGTCAATTTTTGTGTCTGTTTCTGATGAGGTCATGCCCAAACTTTTAGGGGCAGGTTTGGGGTGTGACAAGTGGTATCAGAGCACGAGTTGCTATCTCACACACAAATCCATTGAGCTTTAGGATGTCTAGAAGGTATCATGTATGACATCCTTAATGTATATGAAGAATTGATAGCAACGATAATGGTGCATGTATATTGCTAACTGTAATGGTTATGGTTTATGTCAATTGTACATTTCTTGTGTATAGTATGCTTGATTGCTATGCAGAACATGGTAAGACCTGCAGATAGGATTAAATCAATAAAGTTGCGCAGCGGAAGCGTGGTGAGGATTCGAGCTGGTCGGTAAGACAATTTATATGCAAATGATTAGATGAAATGTGTGTTATCATGAGAATAATGATAATATGATTGGGCTTTTAGCATCTGCTTAAGTGATTTGATTAAACTTTAAGTACAGAGTATTCCTAAGATCACAGGAAATGCTATGTGTATGATATTTTTTAGTTAAGTTTTCCTTACCATAACCATGCCTAGATTCGTGATTTTAAGAAATTACTACATTTGAATATTTAATAAGGTAGTATGGCCGGTTCTGAGAAAGGTCATACGTGTGGTGGTGACCCCCTAAATTTGTGAAAAAGATTAATTAATTGTGACTGTGCTAATGATTTAAATAAATAAGTTATGTGGACGAAATGGTTAAGGAAATTACCAAAGACTTCTGATAGGGAATTGAGACTTCTGATAGGGAATTATGGGAGTCTGTGACCATAATTCTGTCTGCTCAAGAGTTAAGCAATTTGTAACTTGTACTCTGTACTCTGCGCTTTATAATCTGTAATGTATAATCTGAAATCTGCATTCCGTAATGTGTAATCTGTTCTGTTTAAGTATAATCTGTAACCTGTGATTGAGACTTCTCAAAAGCAATAGTCGTATGACCTGAGAAATCCCATCTGTGATACATGTCTGTCTATATAATACTCGTAAAACAATAGACAGTCAGTAACTGATTTAACATCAAACCTAAATAATTGGTGATCTGATAAGTTACTGTATAGAAAAAAAAAAAAAAAAAAAAAGAGGCAGCTATTGGAAGTTAAACTAAATAGATAAGCCACCGCAAGAATTTAAATCTTGCCTTCGTATATTAATTGATTTAAGGTTGGGAAATCATTCCTGTGAAATATTTATGTGTAACTATGTAAATGTTCGATATTGCGAAATTGTCCTCCATCACCTATATGGAGGTTATGATGTGAACTGTTCTGCATGATATCGAGGAATAACTGGAAACTCTATGAATGTTAACTAATCGGGCCAAATTAATTTGTGCTGTGACAAGAGAAAGTGCTAGTAAAGGAAAATGTTATACCTTACGGTTATGAATGATTAGTCAAGTATGATTTTGAATTCAATTTCTGGCCTTGTTTTAATAGTTGTATCTATTATTTAGATTTGAACAAATGACGGCATGATCAGGTGTCTATAATGGGGATTCTTCTTCCCAGCGTTCAGGTTTTGTCAAGAAGTAAAGAATGTGGTTTAAAATCTACATAACGATATGATTTTGATATGTTTTCGTAAATGCAAGATATGGTATCCCTTAGGCAGAACCTTACTTGGTAGGTTCTAAGATCTGATTCAATGATGCATAATCGGATTTAAGTCTAATTATTTTAGGAACTATATGTAACCGTACTGGTCATGTACCACCGAGTAAATTGCATCATAAGATAAGTTTGAACGTGTACTCTCTAATTAAAATTGCGTATGACCTATTACAGCTGAGCTGACCCAGTTAGAGATTTAGTGGAGAGTACTTTCATTATGATTGAACTTAATGTATGCTGTGGGAATTTATTTCGAATAATCAAATAAGAAATTGGAAGCCTTAAAGGTTAATTATCTGAATTGATTATGTATCTGTGATCAGCATAATTTTTATGTAATCTTAAGTATGTTTACGAGATTTCAATTTCGGAATGATTTAACGATTAAATTTTGTCCTATATGCTTTTATATATATGACTATCTATATGTATACCTAAGTCTTCTTACGTATGGAAAGAAATAAAGGTTGAAAAGAAGAGCATAGATCTTCTAGGGAGCAAATGAGAAAGTGAAAAGGTTGTAGAGATCCTAAAGCTTAAAGTATGTTTGATCGACTTCTCTTGAAGTTAAGTAGGAACTCCTCTGTGTGATTGTCTTTAAAGAGAAATTGTATGATGATCTTCATTGTTCTTTTTTTTTTAAATGTCAAGTGGAATAAAGAATTGGTGGTGCCGTTAAGTGAAGTGTAATTGAAAATTTGTTGTTAATTGAGAAGTTGTTATAGACTTTGGGATTATAAATGATTAGTGTTGCTCCTTACCCGTTGAAATTCTGATGTGTGTTAATCGAAAGTATTTGTGATCCTTTCCTATCTCAAGTGTGGATCTAGTTTTGGAACATTACAGAATATGTTTCTGTTTATGTTTGAACTGTCTTCTATTTGGTCTTCTTCAATTTCGAGGACGAAATTTCTTTTAAGGAGGGAAGGATGTGACGACCCAGAATTTATCCCTCCGCTCGAGCAGAGGAGTTGACGCTCGAGCGGACTTTTGGGGTTCCCAGCAATTTTGCAGACGGCCTGAGATTCTGGGAGTTGTGAATCTCCGCTCGAGCGGACTGCTTTATTGGTCTGTGCGCGCTCGAGCGGTTGAAGCGACGCTCGAGCGTGAAAAGTAAGATTGCCCTTGACATTGTAGTAGTGTATTTGGAATCTTCTTATTTTATTTTGGAGTATTGATTGAGGTGGTAATATGATGGTGAAGTAAGATAGGACCAAAAACTTTAATTCGAACAATTTGTTTATGTTCAACAGTCACTCTTTTGCCCTTTTCTTTTTTCACACTTTGAATTTGAATGTGATGTTAGAACCATTGAAAAGCTTATCTCCGGGGCTTCAATTTGGACACAAGAACGACCTAAAACGGAGTCCGGATGAGAGAGTTACGCACGTTTGAAGTTTTGGAATCTGTGCTGAGAGCAGGTCCGCTCGAGCAGGAATAGGGGTGCTCGAGCGGGTTTTACGAGAACAGCAACTGAAAAACGGGTTTTTTGGATCTTTTCTCACATTTTCTTTTTCATTCTCCTTTCCTCTCACTCTAAGTCCGAAACCCTAGCCCCAAAACCTTGATTTCCTCTACTTTGACCAACAATCTACCATGATTTTTGCATCAGGGATGGAGAACTAGAGAGGATCAACATTTTTACCCGATTGGAACTCGGATTTGCGAAGAATTCTGCTCAAAGCTTGCTCCTTTGTTGATTCTTGAGGTAAGGGTTCTAATACTCTTCAATACTTACATCCATAGTTAGATTTGAGGTATTTTCATTGTATAATTGTATAAATTTTCATTTTTATAAGTATATAGAAGAAGAAATTATGAGATTTTGGGAATTTTGGGTTTGAACATTGAGGGTTCAATTGATGGGTTAAGGTGATGGAGTATGATCCTTAGATGTATAATCAAGGAGGAAATTGGGATGTAAGGTCATGGTATGAGAAGTATGAATTTTTATGGAAAACTTCATGTTCTTGAAAACCCTAGATGAATTTGTGATGATAAAGAATGATTTTGCTCAAATTGGAAATAGAATCATGGAATTGGTGGGTTGAGTTATACGTGTACAAGTTTAATTGGATTTCTGAGATGTTTCAAAATAATGTTAAAATTTTACGAATGAACCTTGTTATGGGCATTGTAAATCATGTTAAAATGAGAAAGGAAATTAGGGGAAATGATTTAAAGAATTAATGTGTGACTTCATATGTGTGTAGGACACCTTTCGGGAGGAATAAATGCTCCACCAACGCACTGTGAGTAATAGTACTCCATATGTATATTATTTTCAGTTAATAATCCTTGTTATTAGCATTCTGTTTTCCGTGGCAATATTGTAACACATATGTGGATTGAGAATTGGTGTAATCCTATGTGAACGTTGAAAGAGTTGGCTTAGTTCTGTGTTCTGATTACGATTCAGGGTTATCGGTATTGTGCTATAACCTATAAGTTACCTATGATGCCGCATAATAAGTGTATATGAACTATTAAGATGATGGAATTAGTTAACAAAAAGAGTTCGTGGAAACGATATTCTGAATGGGAACATGATATCCCGAGTACCCTATTAGGAATTCCTACAGTCTGTTGGGTACTACATGTCTTATGATATAGGTGTTTGCCTCTCATAGATGAATTTAATTGGGATTGCTTACTGTTAACGGCATTATTAATGTTCCGTTATCTATAAATTATCTGCATTGATTTATAGTAAACAAGAGAAACAATAATGCTCGTGTACTCTGAATCATTTTGTTTTGTCAATGATGAATCAAGACTGTTATGAGGTAAATTATTCCGTCCCTATCAAGAAACGTTATTAATGTTCTGATATACATGAGACAATTATGTCTGTTGTAATAAGCCATGAGATGATTTGTGTATATTATGGTGTGACGATATTCATATGAATTTGGGATTGTCTCGTTCTGTTTATTTACTCTGTTTATGTATTCTGTCTTATTAATCCGTTCCGTTTGTGATTTAGCATGATATGAATTGTTGGTTTTAAAACTTATTGATTTCTGGTATGGAGCAAAGTGCTGTACGAAACTAAGTGCAACACTTTGGTGGGAGCCACCTCTAGAATCCGTACGAGCCACCTCTTGAGTCCATACATCTGTTATTTCTGTTACCCCACGCTTATACATCCTGTTACCACGCTTTATGCGTCCTGTTACCACGCTTTATGCGTCCTGTTACCCACGCTTATGCGTCCTGTCATCACGCTTACCCACGCTTATGCGTCCTGTCATCACGCTCATGCGTTCTGTTACCCCACGCTCATGCGTTCTGTTATTTCTGTTATTCCTGTTGTTTCTGGATCTATGGCCGTTCTGCATCTGTAGGCCTATGGCCGTTCTGTACATACTGGGCTTAAAGCCAATTTGTTAAGAAAGCTGGACCTATGGCTATTGTGGAAATAATTACAGAATATAGTTAATCATATGCTTCTGCCGTTATATACTTTATTATTCAAGTTAAACATTACATCATTTATGTACTATTATTCACTGAGTTTCGCTCATTCTGTATTTTGTCTGTTTCTGTAGGTAATCAATCGGGAGTCCAGTCCTAACCCTTAAGGCTCGCCTCTCTTTTGTCAACTTTGGTGTGTCCAGGCACTAGCTGAAGCCGTGCATTTTGTAAAGTGTTGTTAGAGTATATGTTTATGTCTTGGTTGTCTTTCATTAATATTTTTGTTATACGCCCAACTGTGGGGCTAAGTTGAGGTTTATGTGTGTAAATTTTAATTATATTCTTTACTTAGTGTGATGTTATGATCCTGGCATAATAGTGGTAGCTCAATGGCATAGATTTTTGTGTTATCAGGTGCTTCTGTCCGGGCCCCATATATTATATATGTCAATTTTTGTGTCTATTTCTGATGAGGTCATGCCCAAACTTTTAGGGGCAGGTTTGGGGTGTGACCAAAAAAAAAAATCTTTTAGAACGAGATCTTGTTTGATTTGTGATAATGGATTCAATTCGCGAGGGAAATTCTATGATTCGATCACCCCTACTTGATGGATCCAATTATTCGTTTTGGAAAGCTTGAATGAGATCATTTTTAAAATCTATTGATGAAAAAGTTTGGCAATCTGTCATGTATGGGTGGACTGAACCGATAATTACTGTTGATGGAGTAACTTTCCCCAAACCAATTGATAAGTGGGACACAACTGATTACCAAAATAGTAGCTGGAATAGTAAAGCTATCAATTCTCTCTTTTACGCCATCACACCTGAAGAGTTTAGTCGTATTTGTAATTGTGAAGCAGAAAAAGAGGCTTGGGATATCTTACAAACTATTCATGAGGGCACTTCTTCTGTTAAACGCTCAAAACTTCAAAGGCTCACGTCTAGTTTCGAAAACCTTTCAATGAAAGATAGTGAGACCTTTGATGAATTTATGCTAAGTTGAGTGACATTGTAAATTCCAGCTTCAATTTAGGTGGAAAAATACCAGAATCCAAAGTTGTGGGAAAAATTCTGAGATCCTTACCCGATCGGTTCCAACCAAAGTTACGGCTATTGAGAAGGCTCAAGGTATTGATAACCTCAAGCTAAATCATTTGGTTGGAAATCTCCAAACTTATGAGGCACATAGAAATTTCAAAAAGAAACAAAAAGATACTGTTGCTTATAGTAGTACTCATAGAGTTGGAGAAGATTCTGATGAGGGCTGTGAGATAGATTCCAAGATTACGGATGCTTTTGTAAAACAATTTAAAAAATCTTTTCTGAAAAAGAATCCTAAACTTTTGGAATCTACTTATACTCATAAATCTAAAGGCAAAGATAAACTCAAAATTAATTCTATAGCCAAGAAGGAGAAAAGAAAGATACAAGGAAACTCTGAAAGAGTCCAATGCTATGAATTCCAAGGATTTGGCCATTTTACTTCAGAATGACCCACTCGTTTGAAGAAGAAGAAAGCCCTCGCTATCACTTGAGATGATGAATCAGAATCTGATGAAGATGAAAATGACAACGAAGATCAAGGCGAAGAGGGACATAAACAATTCCTTACTTTCATGGCGGCTTCTGAAACTGAAGGACGAACAGAGTATTTGAAGAGGCCGATTGAGAATGCCATTGATGATGAATCCTCAGGGAGTGATGATGAAGAGCTTGAGCAAGCTTATGACAAGTTGTATAAGGAATCTCTAAACTTATCCAAATTGAATGACAAACTCACTAGGAAACTCAAAGCATGTGAAAGTGAGAATATCAAACTAAAGGAGGAGATTTCCGAGGCAATGATTGATGCCATCAAGATAGCTAATGATTGACAAGCTCTTTGTGCAAAACTCTTGACCTGTGAGACAGAGAGGAATGAGCTACAGCAAATCTATGCAATGTATGAAGAAAAGATTGAATCTCTTGAGATGTCTCAAGTTGCTTTGGAAGAACTAATGATCAAGAAAGAGAAAGAGCTCAAGTGTGCTATGGCTACCATTGGTCTTTGGAACAAAGGATCAAAGACTTTGGAGGATATCATTGGGTCTTAACAAATGTGTTCTGACAAGAGTGGCATTGGCTTTGGTGGTAAGAAGGAGCAAAAACAGAGTGCTTCTAAATCTCATGATACAAGAACTCAAGGAAAGGGAAAACAAAAAATTCAATATGAGGATGGACTTCTCAAACTTCCTAGAGTTAGTAAGGCCAAAGAAAAGAAGGTACACTCTGTTTTTATTTGTCATCATTGTGGTATGCATGGTCATATTCGCCCTTATTGTTATGAGTTGCATAGGAGAGTGTCTCATAGAGATGGAAGAAATTCTAACATCTCGTGGGGTAGGAAACACTTCATTGGTCGTAAGGAGGTTAAGGGTCATACTAAACCTTGCTATTTTGATTTGTTTGAGACCAAACATGAACAGGGGTTGTGTTTACCTAGACCTATGAATAGGACGTTGAAAACCATGTCAAGACGGGTTCTCATTGAAGGGGAAGGGAACCACAACGTCAAGACACCACCCAAAAATCGCAATTCTCACAACTTTGTTCATACTAAAGCGGTTTGGGTGAGAAAACTTGACTTGTGTTAATTTGTTTAGTCGTTTTAATTTTTTGGGTTTCTGTATGTTTTTATTTTGAGTCATTTAGTGTGTGCGTGTTCGTTCTTTGTCTTGCTTTGTTTAGAAAAAGGAAAACAAAAATGAAAAAAAAAATCCCAAAAAGATTTTCTTAGTATAGTTTTGCAAGCTTAAAATTTTTGACTGGTCCTTGGTGCATATTGGAATTGATGAGAATATCCATTACATGTTAATATGTGTGTACTTTCTGTGGTCATTACTCATTTCGGAGTGTGTGTTCTTTGATTAGTATGTCTCATTCTGTACACACTCTTGGATTAGCAAATATCGGAGTCTTCCGCATTAGTGATTCTTTTTGCTTTATGGCCTTCTGGCCTAGTATCTTTCATTTTTCTAGAGGAATTGACCGATACTAGCATATCTTGGGTGATGTTGAGTCTCTTAACCACCTTCCATCTTTTTGCATCTCCACGGCTTTCCCCCCGGCTCTTTGTAGTCCAGGCATGAGGAAAAGGCTACCTCAGAGTGACCAACTAGGCCATCCTTATTGTATCCATGCTTCTCTGGTTCGGTTTCTATACTCTTGAGCGTGTCAGCAGCCAATGAGTGTGCAAAAGAAAGAAAAGATGTGCAAAAGAAAGAAAAACAAAAAAGATGTGCAAAAGAAAGAAAAGAAAAAGATGTGAAAAAAAAAGAAAAAAAAATAAAGGATTTATTGATTGAGGGAGAGCCTCCGCCTTTACTCACCAAATACCCCTTGATTCCTAGTGGTTTGACTTTCCTTAGTTGTGCTTAGATTCTCTTGTCGGAGGTCCAGCTTTCATATCACTACTAGGATTTGAATCTAGTGTTTGTCGAACTCTAAGAGTCACGCATACACTTTTATCATGGGATCTATGCTTGTCACATATTGCATCACTTTCTTTTATGAGGAATCTTCTAGGCTATGCACATTGTGTTTTCAAGTAATTGCGCTTCTTGGATAATCTTGTGTGTTTTTTAGGTACAACTCTGAAATTCCTTACTTGCTTCACCATATTATTTTTGTCGAATTCTTCTTTTTCACTGTTTTCAGTGTTTGTGGTTGCTTTTAGTGAGGGGAAGTTTGGTTTATCATTGCAAAAGTTTGTTAGCATACACACTTTGATTTGTTTGGTAAAGGTGATTAGCTTTAGTTGTTTTGTATGATGCTATGCACTGCTTCTTTATTATTTCCTTCTTGCATGCTCTTGATATTTACATAATCTTATCATTGCTTGTGTGGTCTCTGATCTTGCTTTAGTTGATTGACCTTCCTTTGTCAAATCGTAACAAAAAGGGGGAGAAAGTTGTTTTTCATGTGTTTTTTCATGTTCTTCGCATCTATTCATGTTTTCCATCTCATGCTTCAAATGCTTCAAGATAATCTAGCCATCTGTTTATTGATTTTTCATATACTCTTGTGGGACTAATAGTTGTTTTGGAGATTGTGGCACTAACAGCTGTTTTACAGAGCTTAACCTTGAGAAAGAAGTTTGTGTTTGTTGGCTGTAATGGGTTGGGGTAATTAGGATTTTATTTGTTAGGTGTGTTTTGTCACTACATTGCCAAATGGGGAGTTTGTTAGGTTTTTATTCTTGGCAATCCCGTTTGACAAAACTCCTTTCAGTTGTACTTATTTTCGCACTTTTTATTTCAGTGAGGCTATGAGTTTTTATATACGAATCCAACCCGAATTGTGCCTAGCAGAGAAGTTTGTGATGTTAATATTTTCAATGATTTTATGCTCAAGCGAAGGGTGCGTGGCTCGAGCTAAGCCACTTATGGAAAACACGCGTTTTTGGTTCCTTGCTCGAGCAAGAGAGTCTTCGCTCGAGCGAGCTTCGCGATTCAGATTTCTATAAATGTGTGATTTAGTTAGATTTTAGGATTACTCCTCCAGATCTTCTTCTTGTATATTAAGGTTTATATCTGGGGATATTTTGCTAGTTTTCTTTAATGTTTAATTGAGTATTCAACTTATGGGTTAAGAAGATTACATCAAAGGTTTGCTTGTTCATTCTATACAAAAGAGAGAGTTGTTCTTCGGTGGATTCTGAAGAATTCGAGCCTGAAGCTTTGGTGGATTCTGGAGTGGCTCACCGTCAAGACAATTCCGAGGTGAAGACAAGGCAGGAAGAGGCACATAGGGGTTGGTTCAATTTGGGCGTAGATTTGTTAGGTAATTGAGAGTATACCTGTGTAATTCCTTTATATCTTCGTAGTGGATTATTTTGTGGCTGTTGCCCGTGGTTTTTTTTATCACAATTGAAGGTGCTCCAATTGTGGTTTTTTCACATTAAAATTGTTGTGTCGATTTGTCTTGATTGTTTGATTGGATTGTTTTATTGCTTAAAATTGATACATAATCACAAATCAATATCTAGCAGATTTCTAGATTTTTCAGTTGCATTAATGGTGGTGGTAGTAGCAGTGATAGGGTGAAGGTGAAAGTGGAGGTGTTGGGGGTGGTGGTGACGGTTGTTGTGCGGTGGTGGTGGCGGCAACAATGGTGGTGGTGGTGGTGGTTGCGGCCATGGTAGTGGTAGAATTGATGGCAGTGGTTGTAATGTGGTGGCACTAAGAAAACTTTATTTCGTAAAATGTTTCCGCCTATTAAAAATAGAAAATATTTTCAACCCAAATAGGCTTGTTCTCTATTGACAATGGAAAATATTTTCCGTTGACTTTTGTTTTCCGTTGTACCAAATAACAGAGAATGCAAAAAAAATATTTTTTGCCCAAACAATCGAAGCGTAGGAATACTATGCTTTTCTAGATTGTTTTTTCGCCTCAACTTAATGGTCAAAAATAATTATATCTAACATTCTATGATCTATATTGGTGCAAATTTGGTAAATGAGATCGAAAGAGAAAAAACAAAAAACAATTAGTATTGCTTCAAGGTGCGTTACAATGTTGCTTTCCTTACGACGATATTCACCCCCACCAATTTTATCGAATATGGTGTGCATTGGGTTATCTGCCAATCCGCCTCCAGGATACAATGAAGCTCAATTTAAAGACTGATATCTGACTGAGTTATGCAAAAACGAAATTCGATCCTGAATACTTTTGGATTTTTCTAATCCACCAAGTATAGAGGAAAATAACAATATGAATGCTAGAGATAAATTCCATAGATATTCTATGGATTTCATATGGATGATTTCTCCAATTGCCAATCCATTCCACTTTTATATAGGCATGGGTTTGTGTCCCTTAGACCAAATGCCGTGTCCTTTAGATTCAAAAATGACACCCTTTAAATCCAAGAGTCATGACTTTTGGTTTAAATCCAATGGTTACACCTCATCGTTTAAATCCAAAAGACATACCTTTTTGTTTAAACTCAATAGTTACACATTTGGGTTTAAACTCAAAAGTCACATCTCTTTAATCATTCATATAACTATATTATATATTTAAATATATATAAATATATTATGAAAATGTTCCAACATCCCCCCACCATTTTCAAAATATATGAAAACAACAACTTTGATAGATTAGGAAAATTTATGCATAAATAAAGATATCTTTTGATTTGAATCATTCACTTAGTGAAAACACATCAAAGTTAATCAATATGGCATAGTAGACTTGTCTTTGAACTAGCGATCTTATATTATTAACTAGACACGTCTCACACACAAATTTTCTTCTTTTTAGATAATTCAAGAAAGGTGACACATGGATTGGCCTTGTATCTATATCCTATTTCATAAGCGCTCTAGAGTCAAGCCCTTGGACTCATAGGAAGCGGCACTACCTCCTACACTCACATAGATAAGCTTACTGAGAGTACCCCTATAATTTACAGTACCCTAACAACCCAGTTGTAAGCTTCTTAAGAGTTTTCTAACTCATCATCTTCTTTTCACATTACAGGTACCAAGCACTTCAACCTTGGAATGAAAATGAAATAAAACTAAGTGCTTGCAATCACAACATATGGTGTACTTGGGCTCATTGAACTCAAGATTTGATGTTTTTTCAAGCGTTGAGTCAAGTTTCCACTAGGAGTGATTATGTTAAGTGGGCTTAAGACCCAATCCCTTTGATGATCTCACATCAAATCCCTTGCAAGTATTTCTTTAGATAATTTACAGTCACGTGGACAAAATTCTTACATAGCTATGTATTACCATAGTTTATGACATGATCAACATGTCCAGACTAACAATCACTATCATAATTATCAACTCATATTGATGATGAGTTTGCATATTGAAAAATTCAAGAAAAATTCATGACAAAAATACCATGTCACTCCATTTCTTTTGTTACAAGAGACTACGAACCATCTCTTCAATTCTAAGAGATAAACCCCCACTAAGAGTAATCTTTATTTACTCTTAAGTCATAGTTTTCATGCTAAGTGTTTAAACAGGCACTTTTGTATCCTTTTAGAAAAATTGGATACCCACTTTGTAGTGGCCCGGGTCAGGAACTAACCTGTTTTCTTCATTCAGTTAGGGCACGGGGTTGTCCCAGTTGTTTTTAACTTTACTAGAGTGGTTTGGACCATGGTTGGGCTTTAGTTTGGATGTAGAGCAACAACAGAAGTTTTCTGGGAAGCCTGGTCATGCTCGCGATGGCTTTGACCGCGGCCGAGTCGTGTATATAAGTCTGTAGTGCGTTGAAAGAGTCACTTTTCTGCTTTCTCGCTATCCTCTCACTTCTTTTCCGCCATTTTCGAGTTTCTTGGAGCTAAAAGCTTGGGTTTCGTCGAGTTACACCCATTTTCTACCCTAGTCTCGTAGATCAAAACGTAGAGGGCGGCAAGAGCGTCATTTTAATCTGAGCAGATCGTGTTTTTGTCGCCGGTGGGTTTTTGGCTTTTCTCTACTTCACTTCAAGAGGTAGGGATTCTTGAGCTTCTTTTCAATACCTCGCTATAGATAGACTTGTGGTAATTTTTATGGCATTTAAAAACATAGTTTTATAGTTGATGTTGTTAAAAAGCATATGGGTTAGTTTGGGTTTAAATTGGTGGATTTGTGGGTTATGTTCATAATTGCTTCTGGGTTGTAAAAGCATGTTTAAGATATGGGATTGGAAAGGTTTAGTATTTCATTGTGAATTTTGAAATGTTAAAGAAAAGGATTAATGTTAAATGGGAATTGGGTCATGTTGTGGTTGGTTACAAACTTGGGGTTTTCAATTAGTATTGGTGGATGTTGGCTATGGTTTGTGTTTATTGGGATTTGGAGTAATGAGGTTTGTTTCCAAAACAAAGTGGGACTAATTACTTTTTATAAAACATGAGAGCTTGGAATGAACGAGATTTGGAATTATCTGAGGGTGTATGTATTTTCTTGGATTATGGCGTCTAGAGATTTGTCCTTGACCATCGGTGGAGAATGGTATTGTTTGTTGTTAGATATAGACTATGATTACTATTGTAAGGTGAGCTATGTGATGTAGGATGATATGTTATTGATTATAAATGGACATTGTGAATAGACAATTCCATTATTGAGCTATGGATTAAGTTGTTAGATGGAACTGGAATGCTTGTGGATGTGGTCATGTTACGAGACTGTTGTTAGATTGTTATTGTTTTCGTGCATAGTAATTCGTATTGTGTTTTGGGAAATATTTTGAAAATATGGGAAAACTCGTCACTGAACAATGGTGCATGGAGCACATTTTGAAAGAAGTGGGTTAATGTATTTAACTGTTAATAGTCAGGATTGTAATAATTAGACTAGGTATATGTATTACACTCGTGCTATGTGTTATCTGTGTTGTGGAATTTGTCATCCGTGCTATATGCCGGTAGAGATGGAATTGGTAGTATGTATGATTCTCGGTTATTTATTTTGATATATGAGTTGTCAGTTTTCGTGTCGTGGTTGTCTTTTAGCCCTTGGATCTATGCCTAGGGAAGATAGTAGATGTTTGGTGCGTAGATGCATAAGGTGTGTTGAGATGTGGGATTGGGTTATGACTTGCATGTGGAGTTGTATTTTCAGAACAAATGTTTAAGTGAAATTATTTTATGTTAACGTAGAAAGTTCTTGTCAAAGGAAGAATGGGGTTTTGAAGTATTTTATTTTGGAAGTAAAATGAGAATGTAAAAGAGAATGAATGACTTCTATTATGTGTTGTGTTTAGAGGAACGTTTTGGAAAAAAAAAAACATATTTATATGAGTATACTTTTGGATATTAACTGTCACACTACTTATATGGTATATCATGGAGCATGCATGATCATTTTTATTTATATGTTGTGATTGGTTAGTATCTTTGGGATCTTTACTGGGCTTTAGTTCTCACCCCATGTGTTGATAACTTTTTCAAGTACATAGTTGGAAGATTGTTCAGGACTTACAGTCTTTTGTTATGTTTGGCCACAGGGCCTTTCTATTTGTTGGTTGAGTGCCATGTATTGTAAAAGGGTAAATCCCATTTTGTTTCTATTTATTGTTATTCAATGTAAGCCGAAAGGCGTTATATCAAGTTTCAGTTAGGTATCATCATCATTATCGTGAGAGAACATTTCTTATTTATTCTTTGTTCACATTCTTGAATAGATAGACTGATTTAAAATAGTAATACTATAAAGGATTTTGTAATGGGTTTGGGTAATAAAAGTCGGGGCGTTACACACTTTAACATATATTTTAGATATGAAGAACCAACACTTTCTTATATCTCAAGTTTCATGATTTGTGTTTGTATTTGTTTTGAATCATAAATTGACCAATTAATATAAAATTTTCATTCAAATACATGTTCCATAAATTAGAAATTCTAATTTAATTATATTTAGAAAATTCACCAAGTATACAATATATACTCTATATTTTCTCAAGAAAATTTACCAAGTATATAATATATACTTTATATGTTCTCAAGTTTCAAGAGTTCACAAACCAAAAATCATACATGATTTTTATAATTAAAATCATAGCTTGATTTTAAAAAATACATTTTTAAAACTTTCACAAATATATTTACTCTTGTGGGTCTTTTCTTAAATCCAAAACAAGGATTTTAAATGAAATAAACATGACAGTGGGGCTAACCCATTAAACTACAATCTGGGGGAAAATTATTAAACCAAAAAGTCCAGGTTTAAATTTTAACCAAAAAGTCAAAGTTGGAGCAAAAAAGTAAACTACACTAACTTAACCATATGTTGGTCCATAGATATAACTAGCCATATATTTGGGCTCAGTTGTAGTTAAGTTTTTAAACGAAATATAGTTGCCTACCAGGTTAGTGTTGCTGCCAAACAACACATCGGTCTTTGACGGTACAAGCAACCAATTGTGACCATACACAACAAATTGTTGATTGAAATTACTAATAATGAAAACTGAAATTAGAGATTTCAGTTCGCATATTGATAAAAAAATAAATTCTCAATAGCAGTCAATATTCATGGGAGTCATATAATAATAAGATTCAAATTTTCAAAATAAGAAAATTTTCTCAAATTTCCTTTTCCAACATTAGGATCATTTTTTGAAAAGATCATACATATCAATTTTCAGATATACACACAAACATATAGACTAACTATATAAAAAGTTTAATAAAACTTTAAAACAAATCATATTAACAATATCTTACAAAACTTAAAAGTTTCATGTAAATTGATAATATGCCAATAAAATTGTTAGGTTTCTATTCTTGACAATCTCGTTTGACAAAACTCCTTTCAGTTATATTTATTTTCACACTTTTTATTTCAGCGAGGCTATGAGTTTTTATATGTGAATCCAACCCGAATTGTGCCTGCAGAGAAGTTTGTGATGTTAACACTTTCAAGATTGCCACTTCGTTAATTATGACGGGGATTGAGTTGCCTGGTCAGCTCGCGAGGGTCCAGGGGGCAGCGCCTCTTGGCCGGTCTGGGGCAGCTCCCAAGTGGGGTCCAGGGGCAGCGCCCCCAAAACAAAATGCAAAATTGCATTCGAAGTTGCATGTCCGCCCTTGCTCGCTCGAGCGAAGGAGTGCTCGCTCCAGCGAAGGCTACGTCTATGTAAAAACCTGAAAGAGATGAATGTACGCTCGAGCAAAGGGTTCGTGGCTCGAGCGAAGCCACTTATGGAAAACACGCGTTTTTGGTTCCTCGCTCGAGTGAGAGAGTCTTCGCTCGAGCGAGCTTAGCAATCCCAGATTTCTATAAGTATTTGTTTCAGTCCGGAACTAGGTTACTTCTCCAGATCTTCTTCTTAGATATTAAGGTTTATATATGGAGATATTTTGCTAGTTTTCTTTGATATTTTGATTGAGTACTCTACTCATGGTTTAAAGAGTATACATCAAAGCATTATTTGTCTGTTCTACACAAAAGAGAAAGTTGTTCTTCGATGGATTCTGAAGAATTTGAGCCTGAAGCTTTGGTGGATTTTGGAGTGGCTCATCGTCAAGACAATTCCGAGGTGAAGACAGGGTTAGAAGAGGCACATAGGGGTTGGTTCAATTCGGGCGTGGATTCTCTAGGTAATTGAGAGTATACCTGTGTAATTCTTTTATGTCTTTTTAGTGGATTGTTTTGTGGCTTTTGCCCGTGGTTTTTTATCACAATTGGAGGTGTCCAATTGTGGTTTTTCCACGTTAAATCGTTGTGTCGATTTGTCTTGATTGTTTGATTGGGATTGTTATTTACTGCTTAAAATTGATACATAATCACAAATCAACATTTAGGGGGTTTCTAGATTTTTCAAAAATAATAAAATCATATGTTTCACAAATAACATGCAAAATGCGGCAGAAATTATAGTGGACCCAAATTTTGGTCATCGAACACAAAAGGTCACAAAGATCTTATTTTCTATAGCGATCCCGGGTTTTACCCCTTGTTGTACAGTGATCCGAACTTGGTTCCGTACATGTTAGCAGTTGTTTAAATCTGGTTACATCCTTTCCTGCTTTATATTTGAGTTATAGGATGTGTTGGGCAGGTTTGTTACATGTTGGTTGTGTTTGGGAACAAAAGGTTGCAGCCCAAAATTCTGGACCTTCGCTCGAGCGAGCAGTTTTTCACTCGAGCGAGCTTTTGTTTTTGGTCCTTCGCTCGAGCCAGGGTTTGGTCGTTCGAGCGAGAGTGAAGTTTTGTGTCTGGTGGCTCGAGCCAGAGTGGCTTCGCTCGAGCGAGCGATTACGTCTGGTTCTGGACCTGAGAGTTACATTTCTTGGCTCGAGCGAGCTTTTCTTCGCTCGAGCGAGCTGGTTCGTTCTTTTCTCGAGCGAGCATTCTGTCGCTCGAGCGAGCTTCTGGGTTGTTGGCTCGAGCGAGACTTTCTTGACTCGAGCGAGGGTTTTCTGTGTCTGGTCGCTCGAGCGACCAAGTCTTCGCTCGAGCGAGCCTGTTTATATCAGTTAGCAGCAGCCGAGGAGAACATCACTTTTTCTTCCTCTTCCATTTTTGAAACCCTAGATCTGAGACCCTCTCTCTCTAGAATTGTCTTCTCTCTAGGAATTCATCTCCTTCTAGTGTGAATCTACCCTAAGTGCTTTCTTAAAAAGGTAGAGGGTGACTTGGGCTTCGTTTTAATCTGAAAATCTTTGGATTTGGAGCACGTTGGTCCTTGGGTCTTCATCTCCGTTTGAGCTCAAACTTCGAGGTAGGGATAGCCTACTCCTCTTTATGAGCTTTGCCTTTAAATTTTAGCATTTTGATATGTTGGAAGTTGTTATGTAATTTTGAGAAAGTTTAGGCCTTTGTGTAATTTTACAAAAGTTGGGGTTTTAATTAAATAAACCTATATGCATGTTTGGCATGGAGAAATGGAATTAATGTTGAAACATTGATGAAAATCGAACCTAAAAGGTTGTAATGTTAATTATGAAAAATGCCCTAATTACATTGTTGAATTAATTTGTGAAATTAATTTGAGAAATGAGAAATTGAAATGAGAAGAATGGAATTGGGAATGTATGGGATTTAAGGGTGTAGTTGGATCATTCATTGCTCACCTAGTTGAAATGTTGATATAATATCCATTTAGTGCATTTATTTTCTGTTTAGAAATAACTGTTTTGGGCTATCGGTGGATGATAGTTTTGATTGTTGTAGACAATGCATGATGATTAGGCAAACGAAAACTAATCAATGGAATGGGTCATTGAGTATGACGGTTAAAAGAATACATTAACTTCATGTATTGATTGATGATGTATATAATAATTGTTTATATGCATTGTGTTGTGTTGGAGGAGATAGGGGATGTACTCCATGGTTTAGGGGATGATAGGGGATGGACCTCTAAACCGGATGTTGTGTGGGAGGAGATGGGGGATGGACTCCGTAGATGCAGCTCATATGCTTGTCTATTGATGTGATGATACAGCTCATATGCTTATCTTTGGAAGCGTGATATAGTTCTTATACTTATCTGCTGAAGTGTTGATATAGCTCATATGCTTATCTGTTGATGTGTTGATATAGCTAGTATGCTTATCTATTGTGAAATGGGAAAATGTTTAATATGAGTTACTGTCTCATATAAGTTGTTTGGCCAGGTTCTGAGCCATGGTTATGAATTGAGAATTGAAAAGAATTGGAAAATGAAAAGTAACGTGGACTTGCATGTCATGAAACTATAATGTGATATAAGTGGATATATCAGTGTTGGCCATCTATCAATTGCTAATCTTTTAGTCATTGTTCATAGTTGGTTTAGTGTATTTCTACTGGGCTGTGGCTCACCCTATATGGAAACATCATTTTCAGGTACAGGTAGCATGCCACCTCCAAGGACATAGCTTGGGAGGCTAGAGGCGGACAGACTTTTTGTTGTCTATTTTCTTTTGAAGTATTACATGTAGATTCAAGCCAAGGACTTAATGTGTAATTGAGCTAGTGCTCTCTTTTTGTAACCAAGTGTTAACTTGGAAAGCTGTAAGCCCGTAGGATATTTGCTTTTGTTGTTAACATGTAATACTTTTTGTAAGGAATTACTCTGATGAATGGAAGAATGTTTATCTTTTATATCAATGTATGTCTTTATTGATGGGTTTAATGTTATTATTTTGAGGGCGTTACAACTTGGTATCAGAGCGTACCGGGTTTGAATACTTTGGGTACATGGGAAGTGATTAGGATCACAATGTGTTTGTCTCGCTTGATAGAGACTTAGGTGTAGTGTCATATGCTATGTGCTTATGTGATAACATGTTTATGTGATTATTTGGGTATGGGATTTAATTTCTAGGATATCGATTGGATCCTTGGGTTTCTGGGAGTCTTGTTGGAAAAGCACTTGATCAATGCTGTTTCTAACCAGAACTCTAATAACGCCTCGGGACTATCATCATCCGGAAATGAAATTCATAAGTGCTTATGTGTTTATGTACTTACATGGAGTGAATTACGGTTGTCCATGCATTAAGACGCGAGTGTTTAGTTTCGGCACATTTATGAATGTGCTAATGTTCTTCGTTACCTTTATTAGGATGTCAGGACGAGGAAGAGGTGCTAGGCGTGGCAGGCGTGGTAGGCAGGAAATGCCTTTACCGGATGATATTCCGGCAGTATAGGAGGGAGTTGGTCAAGCCAATGTGGCCGAGCCAGCGGGTCAGCAGGCTATGAGTGCCTTGGCCCGAGAGATAGCAGGAGCTTTGGGTATTCTCAGAGCTGGGAATCAGGTTGCTGAGGCAGGACCTTCTTTCTTGAAGAGGGAGTTCTTCCAGTCTAACCCGGATGAGTTTGTTGGGGATCCAAAAGAGCCACTGAAGGCTGACGAGTGATTAGAACAAATGAGTAAGATGTTCAAGATGCTTGGCATTGAGGACGGGACACTGAAAGTGACCTTGGCATCCTTCCAACTGAAGGGAGATGCGGGTCAATGGTGGAAGTACGAGAAGGTCCGTGTTAGTGCTGCATGGGAGGCTTTTGTAGATGCTTTCCAGGAGAGGTTCTTATCTTCAACTGCTAGGGTGAAGCTGAGGGATCAGTTTTGCTGGCTTAATCAGCAGGGTTTGTCTGTGGCCGAGTTTGAGGCTACATTTACTAGTTTGTCCAGGTTTGCAACTGAACTTGTGGCATCCAAGGAGCGCCGTTGCTTTGAGTTTGAGCGGAAGTTAAGGCGTGGCCTCAAGTTGAGGGTTGGTGGGTCTTTCATTCGAGAGTATAGACATCTGGTGGATGCTGCAGCTCATATGGAGCTCATGATGCAGAAGGAGGATGAGGAGAAGCATAGAGGCTCCAAGAGGGGCCAAGATGGCCAGGGTGATGGCAGGAGACAGAGGGGTTATAACCCTCAGCAGTCTCATGGTGGTTTGGCTAGATCGACCTTTCCAGTGCCGAGTGCAGGCTCGGGGAGAGGCAATCAAGAAGAGTTCACCTGTTACAAGTGTGGTCAGCTGGGCCACAAGGCTTCGGTTTGCCCACAGAGGAGTGGAGGTTAGAGAGCTGCTTCTTCTTCAACTAGACCGCAGGGTCAAAGTTTGGGCATGGGCCAGCCTTTGTCTTGCTATCAGTGTGGTCAACCTGGGCACCTGAAGAGGTTCTGCCCACAGTTGAGTGCCACTTCTGGAGCGTCTAGTTCTAGGCAGACGCAGGGTTTTCAGCCAGCTCAGTCTGTGCAGGCCTCGAGGGCCAATCCGGGGGCTTCGTCGTCCCAATCAGTGCAGCAGTCGTATGCTCTGAGGGGTGAGCAGGTGGATCAGGGACCTACAGGGCGCGTGTATGCTGTTACCGCGCAGGACCTAGTACTGGCTCCATCAGTAGTGAGAGGTACCTTTCTATTTTGCAACTCGGTTGCTAGTGTGTTGATTGATACGGGTGCATCTCATTCTTTTGTATCTGCTGCATTTGCATCTGTGTTGGAGTTGGAGTTGGCACTGTTAGCATCTCCTATATGTGTAGTGTCATCAGTTGCGGGTGAATTGATTTTGAAACACGGATGTAGAGGCTGTGATATAGAGGTCGCCGATCATAGGCTTTCGCTCCCTTTTGTAGTTATGCCCATGAAGGGCTTTGATGTTATTTTGGGTATGGACTGGCTATCGTCATACCGGGTTGTTATCGATTGCTACCGCTAGAGGGTCATAGTATGTACCTTGAGCGGGGAGTGTTTCCATTTCTTGGGGGACCGGGTTGGTAGTGTTTTGCCACCAGGATATGATCCGCGAGGGCGGGGTGAGCTTAGTGGTCTACTTGCTAGCTTTGAGAGTGGTGAGTGTGATGAGACCCAAACTGTGTTGCCGAGAGTGGTTTGTGAGTATTCAGAGGTTTTTCCCGAGGACCTCGTCGATTTGCCACCTCATCGAGAGATAGAGTTCTCTATTGATCTAGTGCCCGGCACGGCGCCGATTTCTATGGCACCTTATCATTTTTCCCCAGCAGAGTTGGTTGAGTTGAAAGGTCAGCTCCAGGAATTGCTAGATAAGGGCTTCATTCGCCCTAGTGTTTCGCCGTGGGGAGCACCGGCCCTCTTTGCTAAAAAGAAAGATGGTGCCTTGAGACTTTGTATCGACTACCAGAAGTTGAATCGGGCTACAGTTAAGAATAAGTACCCTATGCCCCGTATTGATGATTTGTTTGACCAGTTGAAGGATTCCCGTTGTTTCTCTAAGATAGACTTGAGATCGAGTTACCACCAGTTGAGGGTCAAGGAGGAGGATATTCCGAAGACGGCATTCCGTACGCGGTATGGCCATTATGAGTTTCTGGTAATGCCATTTGAGCTTACTAATGCACCGGCAGTCTTTACGGATTTGATGAACCGGATCTTCCGGGAATTTTTAGATCATTTTGTGGTCATTTTCGTGGACGACATTCTGATTTATTCACCTTCAGAGGAAGAGCACGAGGAACACTTGAGAGTGGTACTTGAGTTTCTTAGAGCCCTTAGGCTATATGCCAAGTTTGGGAAGTGTGAGTTTTGGCTAGAGGAAGTCAAGTTCTTAGGCCATGTGGTTTCCGGGGAAGGGGTGTCTGTTGATACATCCAAGACTAAGGCAGTGCAAGATTGGGCACAGCCTAAGAGTGTGTTTGAGATCCGCAGTTTTCTGGGATTAGCTGGGTATTACCGTCGGTTTGTGAAGGATTTCTCCAGGTTAGCTTCGCCGTTGACTAGACTGACTCGGAAGGGAGTCAAATTTGTATGGAGTGAGACTTGTGAAGAGTCGTTCCAAGAGTTGAAGGTTAGATTGACCACCACTCCGGTCTTGATTATTCCGGAGAGAGGGTTGGGTTATGCGGTTTATTGTGATGCCTCACGAGAGGGTTTGGGTTGTGTGTTGATGCAAGAGAGGAAAGTGGTAGCTTATGGCTCACGTCAATTGAAAATACACGAGAAGAATTACCCTACACATGATCTAGAGTTAGCAGCTGTGATCTTTGCCTTGAAAATTTGGAGGCACTACCTTTATGGTGAGAGATTCGAGGTGTTCTCAGATCATAAGAGTGAAGTATCTGTTTACACAGAAGGACTTGAACTTGAGGCAGAGGAGGTGGATGGAGTTTATTGAGGATTACGACTTCGAGTTGCACTGTCATCCAGGGAAGGCCAATGTTGTGGCCGATGCCCTTAGCAGGAAATCCATAGGTGATGTAGCTTGTATAGCCATCCGGGAGTGGGAGATGTTGGGGGCACTTGGTGAGTTTGATTTGCTTCTAGGCGAATCTGTTGGGGCTGCGGCCTTGTTTTCTGTTGTTGCGCAGCCTACACTTGTGACTCGAGTGTTAAAGGCACAGAGAGGTGACCTTGAGGTGGAATCCCTCCGAGAGAAGATCTCCAGTGGGAAAGTTGAAACGGGTTTGACGGTGTACCCCGACCTGAGTGTGAGATACCGAGATCGTCTGTTTGTGCCGGAGTCTTGCCAAGAGGAAGTACTCCGAGAGTTCCATCATTCGCGCCTTGCGGTGCATCCGGGAGTTACTAAGCTGTATCAGGATTTGGGTCGCCAGTTTTGGTGGCCAGGTATGAAGAGAGATGTGGCAGTTTTCGTGTCTAAGTGCCTTACTTGTCAACAAGTAAAGGCCGAGCATCAGAGGCCAGCGGGTTTATTGCAACCCTTGCCTATTGCCGAGTGGAAGTGGGAACATGTCACTATGGACTTCGTTGTAGGTCTTCCGAGGACTCAGCGGGGTAGTGATGCTATTTGGGTGGTTGTAGACCGGTTGACTAAGTCGGCGCACTTCATTCCTATGCACATGAGAGATTCGGTAGATCATCTTGCCGACTTGTATATTCGGGACATAGTGAGATTGCACGGGGTCCTAGTGACGATCGTCTCAGATAGCGATCCTCGTTTTACTGCTAGGTTGTGACAGAGTTTGCAGAGTGCCTTGGGCACTAAGTTGACCTTTAGTACGACTTATCATCCTCAGACTGACGGGCAGTCCGAGCGTACTATTCAGATCCTTGAGAATATGCTTCGAGGTTGTGTCCTTGACTTTAGTGGGACGTGGGAGAGGCACTTGCCCTTGGTGGAGTTTGCCTACAACAACAGTTTCCAGTCTAGCATCGGTATGGCACCATTTGAGGTCTTGTATGGCCGACCGTGTAGGTCTCCAGTTTGTTGGGCCGAGGTGGGTGATGCACCTCTGTTGGGTCCGGAGTTGGTAAGGGAAACGACGAAGAAAGTTGAGCTTATCCGTAGGAGGCTTGTTACAGCCCAGAGTTGTCAGAAATCATATGCTGACCGTAGGAGGAGACCTTTGGTGTTTGAGGTGGGTGATCATGTCTTTCTGAAGATATCACCTAGGCGGAGATTGATGAGGTTTGGGAAGAGTGGGAAGTTATCCCCTCAGTTTATTGGTCCTTTTGAGATCTTTGAGAGAATTGGCAAGGTTGCTTATCGTTTAGCTTTGCCGCCGCAGTTGTCCGGAGTTCATGACGTGTTTCATGTGAGTATGCTTCGGAAGTATGAGTCGGATCCATCACGTGTGTTGGATTGGACCGACTTAGAGGGAGATGAGGATGCCTCGTATGAGGAGAGACCGGTTCGGGTCTTGGGTAGGCGGGATCAAGTCCTGTGTGGCAAGACCATTCCTTTGGTAAAGGTTTTGTGGAAACATCACAGAGTCGAGGAAGCCACTTGGGAACGTGAGTTGGAAGTCCACGAGAAATATTCGGACTTGTTTGTTGATGTGTAATCATGTATTGTGATTTTGTAATTTTAATGAACTTTAAGAGCATTAAAGATGTCTTAAGTTGTAAAACATGGTGTATGTTTTGGTTAATGAAAGTATTTTGAAACTTGCCTCAAATGGAAGTTTGTATAACATTGCATATGTTGAATATATAGTAGAAATGGAAATGTATCATGAATATTGATTATGATATGGAATTGTGAACCATGTATGTTGGAAATGGTTGAAATGGAAAGGAAATGCATGTTAAAATGTATATATTGTGAAATACCTCTTGACAAGAGATGGAATGACCGGTAATGGGTCGAGTTATTGAATGTTGTAATATAACATTGTTTAAAATGGAGACAAACTTGTTTTTCAAAAACTTGCACTTAATTTCAGGGACGAAATTCTTTAAGGGGGGGAGATTATAGCGATCCCGGGTTTTACCCCTTGTTGTACAGTGATCCGGACTTGGTTCCGTAGATGTTAGCAGTTGTTTAAATCTGGTTTACATCCTTTCCTGCTTTATATTTGAGTTATAGGATGTGTTGGGCAAGTTTGTTACAGGTTGGTTGTGTTTGGGAACAAAAGGTTGCTGCCCAAAATTCTGGACCTTCGCTCGAGCGAGCAGTTTTTCGGTCGAGCAAGCTTTTGTTTTTGGTCCTTCGCTCGAGCCAGGGTTTGGTCGCTCGAGCGAGAGTGGAGTTTTGTGTCTGGTGGCTCGAGCCAGAGTGAGAATCTACCCTAAGTGCTTTGTTAAAAAGGTAGAGGGTGACTTGGGCTTCGTTTTAATATGAAAATCTTTGGATTTGGAGCACGTTGGTCCTTGGGTCTTCATCTCCGTTTGAGCTCAAACTTCGAGGTAGGGATAACCTACTCCTCTTTATGAGCTTTGCCTTTAAATTTTAGCATTTTGATATGTTGGAAGTTGTTGTGTAATTTTGGGCTATCAGTGGAGGATAGTCTTGATTGTTGTAGACAATGCATGATGATTAGGCAAACAAAAACTAATCAATAGAATGGGTCATTGAGTATGACGGTTAAAAGAATACATTAACTTTATGTATTGATTGATGATGTGTATAATAATTGTTTATATGCATTGTGTTGTGTTGGAGGAGATAGGAGATGTACTCCATGGTTTAGGGGATGATAGGGGATGGACCTCTAAACCGGATGTTGTGTGGGAGGAGATGGGGGATGGACTCCGTAGATACAGCTCATATGCTTGTCTATTGATGTGATGATACAGCTCATATGCTTATCTTTGGAAGTGTGATATAGTTCTTATACTTATCTGCGGAAGTGTTGATATAGCTCATATGCTTATTTGTTGATGTGTTGATATAGCTAGTATGCTTATCTATTGTGAAATGGGAAAATGTTTAATATGAGTTACTGTCTCATATAAGTTGTTTGGTCAGGTTCTGAGCCATGGTTATGAATTGAGAATTGAAAAGAATTGGAAAATGAAAAGTAACGTGGACTTGCATGTCATGAAACTATAATGTGATATAAGTGGATATATTAGTGTTGGCCATCTATCAATTGCTAATCTTTTAGTCATTGTTCATAGTTGGTTTCGTGTATTTCTACTGGGTTGTGGCTCACCCTATATGGGAACATCATTTTCAGGTACAGGTAGCATGCCACCTCCAAGGACATAGCTTGGGAGGCTAGAGGCGGATACACTTTTTGTTGTCTATTTTCTTTTGATGTATTATATGTAGATTCAAGCCAAGGGCTTAATGTGTAATTGAGCTAGTGCTCTCTTTTTGTAACCAAGTGTTAACTTGGAAAGCTGTAAGCCCGTAGGGCATTTGCTTTTGTTGTTAACATGTAATACTTTTTGTAAGGAATTACTCTAATGAATAGAAGAATGTTTATCTTTTATATCAATGTATGTCTTTATTGATGGGTTTAATGTTATTATTTTGAGGGCGTTACATTTTCTGAATTACACCTCATGGATTGTAAACACATACTAACAAAAATTATATTTATCATGCGATAGAGAAAGCAAAACTTAAAATAATAGTTATAATTTAAAACACATAGCTTGTTCATAACAGTTTCTTTCATGGCATATGAATATTATACTTTTCCTTGAAGATTACGTGTTAATTATAGACAGACGTTTTCTTACCAAGAAACAACAGATATAGGCATTCAATTATTCATATAATACTAATTTCAAAAACAGAGTAGAAAATAACTCATACATGTCAATCTAATTTTCATTATCATTATCATATAAAATTGCACATATATAGAAAATGCATACATCGTTTCTTAATCCACTTTATACTATAAATAAAATTGAATTCAGCCTTACTTGTTGTACACAATTCCAAATACACATTAATGTGCTTCCATCTCTTTGGAATACCGTCTTAAGATTGTTGGTGCAAATTTGGTAAATTAGATGGAAAGAGATAAAACAAAAAATAATTTGTACTGCTTCAAAGCGTGTTACAACGTCACTTTCCTTAAGACGATATTTGCTCCCACTAATTCTATTGAATATGGTGTGCACTAGATTACCTCCAAATTTGCCTCCAGGATACAATGAAACCTAATCTAAAAACTGATGTATGACTGCGTTATGCACTAACGAAATTAGATCCCGAATACTTCGGGATTTTTCTAATCCACCAAGTATAAAGGAAAATAACAATACTTTTGGATTTGTCCTTCTTGGTTCACTTATATCATCTTTATAATTTTATATGCATCAAGTAATTACAATGGCAAAATCTTCACATCTCATATTATTGGTCACTTTCTCATACCAGGAAACTTGAATGGGATCATCATTTATTTTTCAAATGAGCGTCCACAAGACTTAAAAACTTTTGACATAATTTCAAGATGTTTGCTAATCTCAGAGGTTCATCATATCCAACTCTGTAATTGCAGCCATAGTTATGATAGATACACAGCCCAAATAACTACTTTTACCACTCAATAGAGTGTTACTCCTTGTACAAGAAGCTCAATAAGCAGTTTCTGCTAAAAAGAACAGGAAGATCCAAATTGATTAATAATACACAACTTTGGAAGATCCAAATTGATTCCTATTGCAGTTTTCATGGTATAATAGGTAAAATAACAATAACATATCTTCATAGTCATTGGCATCAATTCAAAAGTATTATAAATTACAAAAGCTTAGACTAGACTGCTTATTGAGCAAGTACTTCCACTTCACAAAAGCTAATAGCACATGCATGGAAGAAAATTACAGATTATAAGCTTCTTATTGAGTTAATTTCTTCTTCCTTTCCTTTTCTTCCACATTTGAGCTTGTTTCCCCGTTCCAAAGGTCCCGTCAAACCATTTACGATACCTCGTGGTCAGAATGTACCCGGTAACCAGCCCAACTATTAGCCCACTTCCATATCCCATGAATATGACAATCCAGTCAACGCTGCTTGGAAACTTTGAATCATCACCTTGAAAGCTCAAGGGTGGTGGAGTTGAGGCCTCTAAATTTCCATATGACTTCAACAGAGGCTTACCACACAATCCAGAATTCCCGAGATGTGAGCAGTTTTCAAATGCATCAAATTGTTTCCCTGGAGGTATAGGGCCTGTGGTTGTTAGGGAAAATATATGATTCCCCACAAGTAAATCAATCAATGGGAATAAAAACTAATGCGGAAAAATTAAATCAAAAGCAACACAAGAATTTTACGTGGTTCCCTCAATGTGAGGTACGTCCACGGGATCGAAATCCGATTCCACTATCAACCAAAGAGTTTCCAAACGATTATAAACGAGACACGAATGGTCTCACAAACCACCCTTAGGTGAATTCCAAATAATCACAAATAAACAAGAGGAAAGACCTCACCAAATAGATGAACAAAAATCTTCGAAACCAAAGTTGTAGAAGATCCAAAATAACAACCCAAATCAACACCTTCTGCACGCCGAAGTTGTCAAAGCCCTTAAACAGTGCTTGAAAACAACCCACTGAATTGAATTTATATCAAACAAATTGTTGCCACACAAAGTAGACTCCACCGAATTGATTACCCAAGTGCTATCTCACCAAATCAATTAGCTACTGCTGCTACACTAATACCTTGGAGGAACATAACACCATATATATATATTAAATCTTATGGGCTTTTTTTATCAAACCGTAATTGTAACCAAATTGAATTGGGTTTCCACAAATTAGATATAATATATAAAAGTATATTATAACTAATACCAAACCAAATTAAACTCTTTTAATAAGCCAATTGGGTCTCAAACTCCAATAAAGAGATATACCCCAACAATTCTCCCCCTATCGACTTTGGTGGAGACATCAACCATACCCGCCAAAGTTCGACACTTTAAATGTTTGTCCCCCGACAAAGTCTTAGTCAACATATCTGAAATATTGTCGTCTGTGTGAACCTTTTCGAGTTGTAACAATTTCGAATCTAACACATCACGAATCCAATGGTATCTCACATCAATGTGTTTCGATCTCGAATGAAAAGTAAATTTTTTACTCAAATGAATAGCACTTTGACTATCACAATAAAGCACATACCTTTCTTGCTTCAAACCCAACTCTTGCAAAAATTTCTTCAACCATAACTCTTCTTTGCAAGCTTCCGTAATGGCAATAAATTCAGTTTCAGTAGTTAAGAGAACAACACATTTTTGTAATTTAGATTGCCATGCCATAGCTCCCCTTGCAAATGTCATCACATATCCCGAAGTAGATTTTCTAGAATCAACATCACCGGCCGTATCAGAATCTGTGAACCCATCAAGCATTGGTTTACCATCCCCAAAACACAAACACACCTTGAAAGACCCTCGAAGATACCTTAGAATCTATTTTACCGCTACCCAATGTTCTTTACCCAGATTAGAGAAAACAACTCACCACACCAACGGCGTGAGTAAGATCTGGCCTTGTATAAACCATGGCGTACATCAAAGAACCAACTGATGAAGCATAAGGAATTTTTAGCATATCTTCCTTGTCTTTTTCATTTGTAGGACATTGATTCGAACTAAGCTTGAAGTGACTTGCAAGTGGACAACCAACCGGCTTTGCTTTATCCATGTTGAACCTCTCAAGAACTTTCTCAATGTAACTTTCTTGAGACAACCAAATCAGCCCCTCTTTGCGATCACGAACAATTTTCATACCAAGAATTTGCTTTGCCAGCCCCAAATCTTTCATAGCAAAAGACTTGCTCAACTCTAATTTCAACCTGTTAATCATAGTGTAATCTTGACCCACAATTAACATGTCATCAACATAAAGCAAAAGAATAATAAATTTACCATCCGAAAATTTTTTCACAAACACACAATGATCCAAAGTGGTTTTAGAAAAACCATTATTCATCATGAAAGAGTCAAATTTTTTGTACCATTGCCGTGGGGCTTGCTTGAGGCCATACAAACTTTTCTTCAATTTTCAAACAAATTTCTTTTTCCCTTTCTCCACAAAACCCTCTGGTTGCTCCATGTAAATTTCTTCTTCAAGATCACCATGAAGAAATGCAGTCTTCACATCAAGTTGCTCAATTTCAAGGTTCATACTTGCAGCCATGCCAAGTACAACCCGAATAGAAGATATCTTCACAACCGGCGAGAAAATCTCATCAAAGTCAATACCTTTCTTTTGCCCAAAGCCTTTCACAACAAGACGTGTTTTGTACCTCAGATTCTTGCTATCATTCTTTAATTTGAAAACCCACTTATTTTTCAGAATTTTCCTCCCCTTAGGCAACTTCACTAAATCATAACTGTGATTTTCAAGTAAGGAATTCATCTCCTCTTCCATGGCCTTTTTCCAATCATCTTTCTTTGCATGCTCAATTGCTTCTTGGTAGCTCTTAGGTTCCCCTTGATCGAAAATCAATACAAATTCATTGAGAGGATACTTTTTTGAAGGTTGTCGGTTCTTTGTAGATTTCCTCAACTCAATTTGTGGTGATGATTCTTGAGTTGGATGCTCTTCCTCAATTTCTAACTCAAGTTCATTAGGATTAGTATCATCCTCTGCATCTTCAGTAGGTGGATGCACATCTCCCCCATTTTCATCATCAGCTGAAGATGAAGGAGATGGATCCATGTCAATGACATCACTAGTTTTGGGCTCTGCTTGATCACCTTTGCCAAAGTCTTCAATTGTTTGGTCTTCAAGAAACACAACATCACAGCTTCGAATAACTTTTTTGTCGATCGGATCCCATAATCTATAACCAAACTCATCACGTCCATAGCCAAGAAAAATACATTGTCTTGACTTACTATCAAGCTTAGACCTTTCATCCTTTGGAATGTGAACAAAAGTTTGACAACCAAACACTCTCAAGTGCTCATAAGACACATCTTTGTCGGTCCAAACTCTTTCTGAAACATCACCATTCAAAGGATAGGAAGGAGACAAATTGATCACGTCAACCGCTGTCTTCATTGCCTCACCCCAAAAGGATCTTGGCAATTTAGCTTGTGAAAGCAAACACCTTGTTCTTTCCACAATGGTGCGGTTCATCCTCTCGGTAACGCCATTTTGTTGAGAAGTCTTGTTAACTGTATTTTGGTGCTGAATACCTTGGCTGCGACAATACTCATCAAATAGCCAAATGTATTCACCACCATTGTCTGATCGGATGCACTTCAATTTCTGCCCTGTTTCTCTTTCAACCATGGCCTAAAAATGCTTAAATACTTCTAGAACTTGATCTTTAGTTTTTAGTAGAAAAGCCCAAATTTTCCTTGAATAATCATCAATGAACGTAACAAAATAAAGTGCACCACTATGTGTTCTAACTTTCAAAGGATCACAAACATCTGAATGAATCAACTCTAAAACATTTTCTTTTCTAGAATCAACATTTTTCTGAAAAGAAACTCTATGTTATTTACCCGCCAAACAGTGAACACAAGTTTTAAGATGTGTACCTGTCAAACCGGGTAGAAGCTCTTTCTTGAACAAAACTTGTAGCCTCTTTTCACTCATATGGCCAAGTCGCTTGTGCCACAATTCGGTAGAAGTATCATCTTCAAGTGCATTGACAGCACCTTTACAAATTTTTCTTGCATCGAATAAAGTGTATGAGTCTCTTGCACTTAGCCACCACCAAAGAACCCTTTGTGAGCTTCCATATTCCATTACCAAATTTTTTGTTGAAGCCTTCATCATCTAGCTTCCCTATAGATATCAAATTGAGGCGAATGTTGAGAACATACCTCACATCTTTAAGCAATAACTTGCAGCCCAAATTTGTTTCCAAGCAAATATCACCTGTACGGGAAAGAAATAAACCTTCTAGTATAATCCTGTTGATCAAGTCTGCGCTTCTCCATACGTCGTCACTTTACTCCCTGAAAACACAAACGTGAGCTAGCCGGCGGGTGTGTGCCGGATACCTCTCCGATGCCTAAGTCAGAACAATAGACAAATAGACAAAAAGCTATGTGTATTCAGGAATCAAAGTTGTGTTACCTCTCCATAGGTGATGTTATGAGCTTTTATAGGTTCCGCGTGGCACAATCCTAGTAGGACTCTTACTCCTTCACGTAGAGTCCTCCTAGGATTCACATTCCTGATAGATAATCCTTATCCATCAACACCCCCTCACTGCTTAAACCAAGTGAGATGGTTTCACCATGGTCGGATTATCATACGACCGAAATATCATTGCCATACTAGACATGCAGAAACGACCGAACTCTGCTTAGCTCGAATCTTCCTTTTACAACTTGTATCTCGGTTTCTCATGCTAAACCGAACTAACCTTAACAAGCTCGGACCGGACTGACCTTCACAAGCTTGGACCGGACTAACTGCCATCAGTCAAATCTCAATGACCGAGCTAATCACAAGGCTATCTCAATACTTCGGCTTAATATGGTACGACCGAGCTTACTTGTCCCAATCGCGGTGACCGAGCTAACCGTTGCTCTTTGGGACCAGGCTAATTACTAAGCCCTTTTACTCAGTCTGGCAGCAAGCATCTCATTACGACCGAACTAATGCCTGTTCGCGGCCCATCCTCCAAGCCTCTTCACCACGGCCCATAGAACGGTCCATTTACCTAGCTCAGCCCAATTTACATATAAATTACCCTCTCAATTGCCCCTTAATTCCATCTGCGCAGCATGATAGGGATTACTTGTCTATCAGCCGAGCTAAAAACTTTAGTCTTCACGACCGAGCTAAACTCTTAAGCCTTTCCAGCTGAGCTAAATTCAAGCCGAGCTGTACCTGTCCAGTTAAAATGCCTCTTCAATCACAGCAACTGAATCGCTTCTCATTCCCATGACACGTGGCCCACTCTGATTGGCTAAAAGCAGCTATCACGCCGTCTTCGTACCTCGTGCTTTTTGAACAGTCCCACCCAAATTTTGGGTTTTTCAACAAAACCAACCCTTTTATTCTTTTGAATCATTCTTACACTATTCATCTCCCTTCTTTCTGAGCTTTCACTGTTCTTCGTCTTCTGAAAGAGCTCGTGTTTTGCTGTTGCCGTTTGCACCCATCCTCTAGGCTCTTTAATCTTTATCAGGTAAGCTACACATATCCGCTTTTGTTTTCACCTTTGTTTAATCCACAGCTTCATGTTTGTGTTTTTGCGAAACATATTCTTTCCATTAGCTTTGCCTTGCGTCTTTCTGGGCAAAACCTTATGAGAACCACCTGTATTTCACTAAACAATCTATAGAACACTTTATTTGATCCAAAATCACAACATAACCGAACTAGGAAGTTGTTTGTTGTTGATGTCAATCTAGCCGGACTGCACAACCGAACTAACTCTTCATGCTATACTTATAGTTGTAATAAGTCAAACCAGCTTTTGATTCAATTTAGCCGAGCTATTGAACTGTACTAGGTCTGTGCAGTAGTGTGCTTGAAAGCCTTAACCACGACCGAGCTACAACTTGGGGCTAAACCAGCCATCTTAGTTCAAACCGAACTAAGAAGGCTGCCCCTAGAGGCTCAACCGGGCTATTAATTCCCTTGCTCAAACCGAGCTATCAAATGCCCTGCTGGAACCAAAATAGGACCTGTAGCATCTCGATAGTCGAGCTAGGACTTCTTTTATTTTGCCTCCATTTCTTTTAGCACGGTCCCACGATCTGTGCTTGACACTTTTGTTTTCCACTTTGCAGACTTTAGGTTGCCCAGGCACTCCTTTGAGCGCTCAACCGAGCTACTCAGCACAATTCTTCGACCGGCCTAGCACACAGCTTAATTTATACATAACTTAAGAGTAAATGGGAAAATATAGGTTTTTAGTAGAGACACCTGGTGGCTTGGCCGAATTCCGAAGGGAGTATAACATTCCTGACGATGTCCACCTCACCTTAGCCAAGCAAGATGTCACACCATGGGGAAACCATGGTTTTGTACCTTTTACCCTTTTGTCCATTATAGAAACCGGACTAAGATTCCCTGTACAGCCTTTACTTTGTGAATTCCTTAAGCAAACTAGGATATGTCCCACCCAGCTTTCCACAAATTCATACCGAATAATAAATGGCATAGCCGAGCTAAATCGCCGAGCTGGCATTAACCTCGGCTTAGCCGAACTCTTCCATCAATACTCCATAGCATCAAAAGAAGATGGCTGGGTCTATTATCTAAGAATACGCCGCCGCTGAGAGAAAATAATAAAGGACACACCGGATAAAGACTTGAACGATGATGATTTCTTCTGGGTATCTGGGAATTTTGAGGATCACCAAGCCCAGATCCCTAGTCGTAGAATAAACTGGAATAAAGGATCCCCTGGTATAATTACTTCGGCTTCTTTGCATGCTTCTCTTTATTTTGGTCTCCAATTCCTGAACCGAACTAACTTTTGTCTTCTTTATGCAGATTCAGCCCACCTCAAGTCGCTGTACAGTTACCCCAATTTGGACACACTTCGCGCCGCACTGCGATATCCCGAAAGAAGTTGGGCCAAGCTACTGAATTTTGAACCGACGTACAGATACAGTAGCCGACGAAAAGCCAGAGTAACAGACTTCTTGCTAGAAGCCTCTCCTGAACCGGATCCATCCTTACCTCAAATCAACTTGGTCCGAACTACAAGTGAACAAGAGATGGCAAAGAGGAACAGACTAAGGGCCCTGCTAACCGAAACACACCAAGCCGAGGTACCACAAACCGGTCAATCCACTGAGACCGTGGTAGCTCTTCCATCTTAACAACCTTCGACATCTCGGGCGAGCAAGCGTGCCCGGACTACAACGACCGAGTAACGTCTTGTCGACGAAGAAGAACCCATCCTTCCCCAGACCACTCCGCCGAGCTCACCGCCAGCACGCTCGGACCGAGCTAGCTCTTCTAAATGGTCTCCAAAAATGACTTTCCAAGACTGTGCCATCCGTGATACTGACTCAGTGGTGGCTGACAAAGACCATATGCTAGCCTTCAATCTGGCTAAGAGTGTATGTCTGCCTCCTGATATGGAGCTTCACAAGCATTTGACCGAGCTCAAGGCCATCCGGTCGGCAACGAAATCAATGATCCTGGTAAGTAGCTCCTCTTGTCTTTCTAATTTTTTCGACTTCCTACTCAGTTTTGTCACTAGTTTCTTTCCATTTTTTTGTAGGCCCTGCAGAAGAACCACATCGCTCACAAGCGTGTGTTAGAGCTTCGTAAAACAGCAAGGCAAGCCATGGCTGAAGTAACCGAGAGAACCGCCGAGCTAGAAGAGGCCAGGAAGGAGATAGCCGAGCTACAATCTGAGAACGGTCGTCTGGCCGTTCTTGTTAGCTCGGCTGAAGCAGACAAACAAAAGGCTGTAGCCTTGATGAAAGACAAATATATGCGCGAACTGGCAAAACTTGAAGGAAAGAAGAACGCCGAGATAGAAATGCTGAAGAATAGTGCAAATGATGCCGAGCTCCGGGGTTTCAAGGAAGGCGAAGCCCTTTACACCAAACAGTGTGAAGCTACAAAAGATCTTTTCTTTAAGTGCGGCTGGAGGGGGGCCGTGGTGCAGCTTGGCCATGGACCTGAGACCGAGGTATTCAACCTTCCTTCTTATTTCATACCGAGCTCACTAGCGGAGTACGCTACTACCCTTCAGCAACAATTTCTTGAAGAAAGTGATGATGAAGACTCTGCCCCTGAAGACAACTCCCAGCCCGGTCGCCAATCTATCTCTCCAATTCTAGTGATCTCCAATCCTCCAGCACCTGATGCAACTATTGTGGTGCCTCCAGCTAGGGCTGCAAACGAACCGAGCTGTTCGTGAACAAGCTCGGCTCGGCTCGTTAAGGGCTCGGCTCGGCTCGGCTCGTTTAGTAAACGAGCCGAGCTCGAGCTCGAATATTAGGCTCGTTTAATAAACGAGCCGAGCTCGAGCACGCATAGGCTCGGCTCGTTAGGCTCGGCTCATTTATCTTTATTTAAATTATATAATAAATATATTATTTATATATTAAAAATATATAAATATATATATAAATAATAATATAAATATATTTTTTATATATTAAATAAAATAAATAATATTTTTAATTTAAATATTTATATTTAAATAATATAAATAATATTTAAAAAAAATTATCGAGCCGAGCTCGAGCCCAGTTCAAATTAACGAGCCGAGCCGAGCTCGAGCTCGAATCCTTATCGAGCCGAGCTCGAGCTCAATAAACGAGCTCGATAAAGTAAACGAGCCGAGCTCGGCTCGGCTCGGTTCGTTTGCAGCCCTACCTCCAGCTGAGCCAAACCAAGGGGAGCTTGTTTCAACTGAACCCAACCAGGAAGTTCTGGCCACAACCGATCTTCCTGCTGAGACCGGACTCAGAGTTGAGTTGGATGCTGATCTGGATGATTTATTTAACTGATTTTGTATTTCTCTGTTGTCTTTTGGTCACAAGTTTGTAACCGGACTGAGTCCCCAACTATTGTGCCTTTTCCTTGCTTTTGAACTTTGAATGAATGCTTCTATCTTTTTGAATGAAAAACTTTCATCTTTTTGCTCGGTCTGTGCCATACCTGCCTTTATTTTGTATACAAACATTTTCTTGCCGAGATAATTATCTCGGTCTTAACCTTGCAATATAATTATTTGCCAACCACTCTTTGGTCAAGATACCAACCTCGGCTGAAGAGTACTAAGAGTTGATTTAATCTAGCCAACCACTCTTTAGCCGATATCCTTACTTCGGCTGAAGAGTACCAAGAGTTGGTTTAATCCAGCCAACCACTCTTTAGCCGATATCCTTACTTCGGCTGAAGAGTATTAAGAGTTGGTTTAATCCAGCCAATTTCTAAATTGGTTATTCTTGCCAGTTTAGAAAAATGTTTGGTTATTCCTGCCAAACGTCCTGTAGCCTGGATCCTTATCCTGGGCTTAGGATGGGTGTTGGTTTAATCCAGTCAACCTCTAAGTTGGTTTTTCCAACCAACCTAGAATAAAGTGTTTTGGTTTATTCTGACCAAAACATCCTGCAGCCTGGATCCTTATCCTGGGCTTAGGAATGGTGTTGGTTTTTCCAGCCAACCTCTAGATTGGTTTTTCCAGCCAACCTAGAGTAAAGTGTTTGGTTGTTCCGACCAAACGTCCTGCAGCCTGGATCCTTATCCTGGGCTTCGGAGGGGTGTTGGTTTAATCCAGCCAACCTCTAAGTTGGTTTTTTCCAGCCAACCTAGAATAAAGTGTTTGGTTATTCCGACCAAACGTCCTGCAGCCTAGATCCTTATCCTGGGCTTAGGAAGGATGTTGGTTTTTCCAGCCAACCTCTAGATTGGTTTTTCCAGCCAATCTAGAGTAAAGTGTTTGGTTGTTCCGACCAAACGTCCTGCAGCCTGGATCCTTATCCTGGGCTTAGGAGGGGTGTTGGTTTAATCCAGCCAACCTCTAAGTTGGTTTTTTCCAGCCAACCTAGAATAAAGTGTTTGGTTATTCCGACCAAACATCCTGCAGCCTGGATCCTTATCCTGGGTTTAGGAGGGGTGTTGGTTTTCCCGGCCAACTATGTTTACAATGTTCCTAACTCGCTAAAGCTATCTTTTACAGAAAACAACTATGCTGAAAAGAATCTACTTTGTTTTATTGAGAAAAAGGAAAATTACATATACTTGAAAAAAGCTAAAAATAAAATAGTTTGAGATTGGCAGTGTTCCATGGCCTAGGAATGGCTTTGTTGTCCTCATCTTCTAAGTGGTATGTCGCTTTTCCAGCTAATCCGACCACTTTGTAAGGTCCTTCCCAATTAGGCCCCAACTTGCCATCTCCCGGTACCAGGGTGTTCCCCATCACTTTGCGCAGCACCCAATCTCCGATCTTGAATTGCCTTGGATGTACTGTCTTGTTATACTTTCGGGACAATTCTTGCTGGTATGAAGCAATGTGAACCAGTGCTCTCTCTCTCTTCTTTCTTCGACAAGGTCGAGCTCCAATGCTATGGCTTCGCCATTTAAGTCTGGATCAAAATTTTTGCTTCGAATTGTGGGGAGGCCAACTTCCAGTGGGATTACTGCCTCCATGCCATAAGCTAAGGAGAATGGTGTTTTGCCTGTTCTGGCTCATACATTGCGATCTAATGGTAGCCTCTGTCGCCCCTGCGTTCTTTAGGCCAAAGGGCATGACCTTGTAGCAATATAGTCCTCTTGGCATCGTGAAAGATGTGACCTCCTGGTCTGGCTCATACATTGCGATCTAATGGTAGCCTCTGTACGCATCAAGAAAGCTAAGTCGGTTGTGCCCCGCCGTTAGGTCTACCGGTTGATCTATCCGTGGTAGAGGGAAGCTGTCCTTTGGGCATGCTTTGTTGACTGTTTTGTAGTCGACGTAGACACGCCATTTGCCATTCTTCTTAGGCACCACGACTGTGTTGGAGATCCATCTGGGGTAGTGCACCTCCCTGATAGCCCCTGCCTCCAACAGGTTCCCTACTTCTTCGCCACTATCTCGGCGTGGTGGAGTGTCGATCTACGGGTGCGTTGAATGATTGGTCTGGCGGATGGGTGGACATTGAGTTGGTGACAGATGAAGCTTGGATCAATGCCTGGCATGTCGTATAGGGTCCAGGCGAACACTTCGATGTTAGAGGTCAAGAATTCCAAGACCTCTAATCTCTAAGTGCTGGATAACGATGAACCGAGCAGAAAGAACTTATCCGGGTTCTTTTCATCTATTCTTACCTCGACCAAGTCTTCCACCGCTTTTTGATTAGCTGCTTTGCCAACATCTGCGAACAGTTCATTGCTCTCAGGTTCTTCAACCGAATGAACATATCCCTTGGCAGCGCGGCTGCCGTTTACCGTGACAAAGCATTGCTTGGACATGATCTGGTCTCCAAAGACCTCTTCAATTACCCCAGTTTCGTTGGGGAACTGCATTACTTGATGGTAGGATGACGCTACCGATCGCATGGCATGCAGCCATGTTCTGCCCAGGATGATGTTGTAAGTGGAGGGGACTTTCAATACCCAGAATTCCACTTGCTTTGTCATGCTTCCTGCTCTAACTGGGAGGATGATCTTGCCGACTGGCCACTCTGGCATTGAGTTGAATCCGATCAGGGGGGATACGGCTGGTGCCAGGTCTTTGTCCTCCAATTTCAACTGTTTGAAGGTGTCATAGTACATGATCTCACATGAGCTACCCTGGTCAATCAGGATCCGCTTGATGTCATAATCCTTGACGCGGAGAGTGACGACCAGAGCATCATTATGAGGGCAGTATATCCTTGCCAAGTCTCTGTCTGAAAAGGATATAACGTTTGAGGCTTCTGTTCTCCCATTCTTGATAGTAGGTTGAGCGCTTAGTACCTCCCTTAAGTGCTCAGCCTTTTTGATCGACCCTCTGAGCTCGCATACACGCTCAGGTTCGAATACTCCATGTATCACGTTGATTACGCCTTGAGACGGGGCATCAATTGGCATCCCGTTGGGGTTATTATGGTCCTGGGGGGCTGGCTGCGTCCCTCCTTCAATATATTTATCCAGGTGACCGGCCGCCACCAATTCCTCCAAGTGCTGTCTTAAGGGCGTGCAATTTTCAGTGCGGTGCCCCTTTTCTTTGTGGAAGGTACACCATGATCTTTCGTCGTAGTCTTTCTGGGCCTCCCCTAGCTTAGTTGGCCATCTGACGAAAGGCTCATCACGTATTTCACTTAGAATTCGGTAGATCGGTTTCTTGAATACCGTGGTTATGGCAGTGCGGATTCTCAACCATCTTTTATCCTGGTCATCTCCGTTGTCTCGCCTGCCTCGTCCGTTTCTGCTCGGACGGTCTACCGTGTTGACCTTTGCTGAGGCCTTTTTCTTTGGTACTGCGGTCGTGCCAGATTTTGTTTTGGCATGGGCGCCATCCTCTTCCACCCTGATGTGCTAATGCACTCTTTCCATCAAGGCCTCCATGGTGAGGGGTGGCGTCATGGTGATTGAGTCCCTTAGCCTGTTGCCGACCGGAAGTCCTCTTTTGTACTGTGCAATAGCGAGATTGGTGGGGCAGTCCCCAATCGGGTTGAAGGTCTCCCAGTAACGACTATTGTAGGATCTTAAGGTCTCCTTGTCGCCCATGTCGATGGAGAGTAGCTGGTCGATCTCCACTGAGGTTTTGGTGTTCGTGCGGAACCTTGTTACGAATGCCTCCGCCAATTGTGCCCAGGAGGCTATGCTGCCTTCTGGAAGTTTTTCGAACCAAGTCAAGCCTAGGTCGCCAAGGCTGGAGGGGAAGAGGATGCACATCAAAGCCTCATTGTGCTGATATACCGCCATAACCTGGCGGAAGTGGCTTAGGTGCATGTAGGGGTCTGTCTTCCCCTTGTACGTGGTGAATTTGGGCTGAAGGAGGCCTGAAGGTAGGGGCGCATTTTCAATTGTCAGAACGAATGACGAGGTCTGCAGCCTTGCCAATGCTTTGTCTGTTAGTTCGTAGGCAGGGCGCGGTATCGGCATTCCAACCTCGACGCTTCCATGCGTCCGAGGAGCCAACCGCTGTAAGGCAGAAACTCTGTGTGGGTCGCGCGCCCTGGTATCCTCCTTCCATCGTGCCTTTTCTTCTAGCACGGTTCGCAAGTCAGACGATCTAGGCAACTCCGTTTGCCTGGATGATGTCTGGTGCGTGCGCGAGGGCCGATAGGTGCTTCTTTCCGTGTATGACCTCTCAGATCTCGTCCTCTCAGACCTGGAGTTACGAGTTCTGGAAGTCTTGGATTGTGTATCGCCTGTCATGAGGATCCTACTTTACGCTTGTGATGGTGTGATATGTCTACATGATCCTCCGAGTGGCGAGGGGGTGTCTTGCGCCTCTCTCCTGTCGCCACTCTTTTTCCCTTCATCTAGCGCTTCATGGACTCCATGTTTGCCGCCATCTGTCGTATCAATTCGTCCTGCTCCTTGACACGATCCTCCAAAGCTTGAGGGTCGATCCTCCGCCTTTGTCTGTCAAGACTTGGTGAGTGAGAGTGGCGGGGGCTGTTAGTCTGCCTCCTCTCCCTTGTATCCCTCCTGGGGTTCTGTCGCTGTGGCTCCAAATCCGCCATTGAAGGAATAGAAGGCAAACCTTCACGCCTCGCACCCCCCTCTGGTGTTTGCCCATCGATGGCGGACTGTGGTAAATCTTCGTTGTGCACCATTGTTTCTAGAGAGGAAAAGCTTGATCAAGAGGTTTTGTTCTTGTCTGAATTCCCACAGACGGTGCCAATTGTATGGGAAAGAAATAAACATTCTCGTATAATCCTGTTGATCAAGTCTGCGCTCCTCCGTACGTCGTCGCTTTACTCCCTGAAAACACAAATGTGAGCTAGCCGGCGGGTGTGTGCCAAATACCTCTCTGATGCCTAAGTCAGAACAATAGACAAATAGACAAGAAGCTCTGTGTATTTAGGAATCAAAGTTGTGTTACCTCTCCATAGGTGATGTTATGAGCTTTTATAGGTTCTGCGTGGCACAATCCTAGTAGGACTCTTACTCCTCCACGTAGAGTCCTCCTAGAATTCACATTCCTGATAGATAATGCTTATCCATCAACACCCCCCTCACTGCTTAAACCAAGTGAGATGGTTTCACCATGGTCGGATTATCATACGACCGAAATATCATTGCCGTACTAGACAGGCAGAAACGACCGAACTCTGCTTAGCTCGAATCTTCCTTTTACAACTTGTATCTCGGTTTCTCATGCTAAACCGAACTAACCTTAACAAGCTCAGACCGGATTGACCTTCACAAGCTTGGACCGGACTAACTGCCATCAGTCAAATCGCAATGATCGAGCTAATCACAAGGCTATCTCAATACTTTAGTTTAATATGGTATGACCGAGCTTACTTGTCCCAATCGCGGTGACCGAGCTAACCGTTGCTCTTTGGGACCGGGCTAATTACTAAGCCCTTTTACTCAGTCTACTGGCAAGCATCTCATTACGACCGAACTAATGCCTGTCCGCGGCCCATCTTCCAAGCCTCTTCACCACGGCCCATAGAACGGCCCATTTACCTAGCTCGGCCCAATTTACATATAAATTACCCTCTCATCACCCATGCCAATAATCTTGGACAAACCTTCATTACCCATTCAAACAGAACCATAATCTCCTTTGGTGTAGGTAGTGAAGAAATCTACTCGAGAAGTCACATGAAAAGAAGCACCAGAATCAATCACCCAATTGCCCTCTTGGCCCACAAAATTGATACAATCATCTTCACAAACGACCATGAGATCACCATTGGTTGTAACTGTTGTTGTGTCTTCTTGCTTCTTATCCACACTTTTGTCACGCCTTTTCTCCTTATTCTTGAGCTTTCAGCATCCCCGCTTCGTGTGCCCTTTCTCATGGCAATAGTATCACTCAATGTCTTTCTTTGAAAAAGAACCATCTCTTGATTTGTCACGGCTTTGATCATGACCATGAGGAGTCTTACTCATCCCCCTTGTTTTGCTTCGGCCTCTCACAACAAATGCTTCTGAATGAGAGAAACCCGCTGATTTTCTTCTAGTTTCTTTATTCAACAAGCTACTAGTGACTTGGCCCATTGTGACAACTCCATCGGGTGCCAAATTACTAACTGTCACAACCAAAGTTTCCCAACTTTCGGGCAAAGAACTAAGTAGCATCAAAGCCTCCAACTCATCATCAAAAATAATTTTCATAGAAGCAAGTTGGTTAACGATACTCTTTATTTCATTCAGATGTTCTGGAATAGGGCTGCCCTATTTTATATTTTAAATTAACCAACTTACGAAACATAAAAGCTGTATTTGTGGCTGATTTCCTATCATAAAGGCTTTCTAATTTTTTCCATAAATCATGTGCTGAAGTTTCAGTAGCAACATGATGAAACACACTGTCATCAATCCATTAATGGATAACACCAACGGCTTTTCGATTAAGCCTCTTCCATTCATCATCTTTCATATCATCAAGTTTGCCACTATCACCCACAATTGGTCCATACAAATCTTTACAAAATAATAGGTCCTCCATTTTAGTTTTCCAATTTACCCAATTGCTTCCATTGAAGCTAGACATACGACCCACATTCTCCTTCATTGATTTACACAAATAATTAAACCCAAATAAACCGTAAGCTCTAATACCAATTGTTAGGGAAAATATATGATTCCCCACAAGTAAATCAATCAACGGGAATAAAAACTAATGCGGAAAAATTAAATCAAAAGCAACACAAGAATTTTACGTGGTTCCCTCAATATGAGGTACATCCACGAGATCGAAATCTGATTTCACTGTCAACCAAAGAGTTTCCAAACGATTACAAAAAAGACACGAATGGTCTCACAAACCACTCTTAGGTGAATTCCAAATAATCACAAATAAACAAGAGGAAAGACCTCACCAAATAAATGAACAAAAATCTTTGAAACCAAAGTTGTAGAAGATCCAGAATAACAACCCAAATCAACACCTTCTGCACGCCGAAGTTGTCAAAGCCCTTAAACAGTGCTTGAAAACAACCCATTGAATTGAATTTATATCAAACAAATTGTTGCCACACAAAGCAGACTCCACCGAATTGATTACCCAAGTGCTATCTCACCGAATCAATTAGCTACTGCTGCTACACTAATACCTTGGAGGAACATAACACCACATATATATATATTAAATCTTATGGGCTTTTTTATCAAACCCTAGTTGTAACCAAATTGAATTGGGTTTCCATAAATTAGATATAATATATAAAAGTATATTATAACTAATACCAAACCAAATTAAACTCTTTAAATAAACCAATTGGGTCTCAAACTCCAATAAGGAGATATACCCCAACAAGATGGTTATATGAAACATTTAGGAATTCAAGGAAGGTGAGTTGGGCCAGTTGTGGGGGGATCTCTCCAGAGAGCAAGTTTCTGGAAAGATCCAATGATTCCAGCTCTGTTAGATTTGCTAACGATGAAGGGATTTTGTCAATGAGATTGTTGTTTGAAACATTTAGCACCTTAAGCCCACAAAGACTTCCAAGAGCTTTTGAAATTTTCCCTTCGAATTTGTTGTTTGATAGATCAACAACTACAACGGTATTTTGGATCTTCTTGTATACGATCAATTTGCTAGTTATTGTTATTGAATAGATAATAGTAATTTGAGATGGAAAATAAATGAATGTCACATTAACGCTGGGTTTGGTTTGGGAATTTGGGAAGGGATTTGGACATAGAAAGGGAAAGGTTTCCATTTCCAAATCCCTTATCAAATCCCCAACCAAACACAGTGTAAGTCTTCTAGTTGTAGACTTCACCAACTGAATTGTAAGAATTATCTGACTGAGCTGCATATATGTTTACTTTTCTGCTTTTTTCATTTTCATTGCATTCCAATTTTGGAATAATTTTGATGGCAAGTTACCGGAGAAACCATTGTGAGAGAAGTCAATGATGCGCAAGTTTGGAAACTGTAGATTGGTTTTAAGATTCTCAATGGTACCATGGAATCTATTAAATCGCAAAACAAAGGGAAAAAGTATCCTCAATCTCATTGTTTAAAGAACTTGTAAATTAGGAAGATCTCCAACCAAAAGGGAAAAGTATCCTCAATCTCATTGTTTCCAAAATCAAGAATCTCAAGCCTAATACAAATTGCCAATGATCTTGGTACTTGCCCATATAATTTATTGACTTAAATTAATCATTGTCAAACTGATCCATGTACTGAATGTCTGAGGAATAAGCCCATGAAAATCATTGCAACTTAGAATGAGCACCATCAGAGAAATAATAGAACCTGTCAAACATTGAGGAATTGTGCCACTTAAGTTATTGAGAGGGGGATTTTGTGGGCCGAAGCCAAACTGGGTCCGGGAATAGTGATGGACTGAGCTATGGGCCGAGCAAGGTCCAAGTATAAGAATTAGTCAGGCTGTGGGCCGATGTGATTGGGTTCTGTGACTTAGACCCAACTTCTGCTATCCCGGTCAGAGGCAGTTGCAGATTACCTCGGTCTCGGTGGTAACCAACCGAGGTATAGGTGGATGGAGACCGAGCTAACCGCTGCACATAGAAGCGCCGAGCTATGTATGTCGAAGTTCATGGGTTAGCTCGGTCATACTGAGGTTTTACCGCGGTATAACCATCTCCCTTGAGTAAGCAGTGGAAAGGGTGTAGAAAGATGAGCATTACCTTTCTAATTCCTAGGAGGACTCTGCTAAGGAGAGTAGAGTCCCACTAGGATTGTGCAAACCATCTCACTTGGTTAGTAGTGAGTAGGGTGAGTGATTCCTAGGAGGATTCTTATGAGGAAGAGTTGGAATCCTACTAGGAGTGTGCCAAGCGGAATCTATAAAAGCTCATAGCAGGACCTCTGTACAGGTAACACAACTTTGATTCTCGAATACACAGAGCTTTTGTCTATTTGTCTATCTTGCTGACTTAGGTATCGGAGAGGTATCTGGCACACACCTGTCGGCTAGCTCACGTTTGTGTTTTCAGGGAGTAAAGCGACAACGTTTGGAGGAAGCACAAACTTGATCAACAGGATTATACGAGAAGATTATTCTGCACTCGTACAATTGGCGCCGTCTGTGGGAAGTCCATAAAGAAAAAAACCTCTTGATCAAACTTTCCTCTCTAGTTGGAAGCAATGGCGCACAATGAAGACTTGCCACAATCGGCTATTAATGGGCAAACCCCGGAGGGCGGTGGGAGGCGCGAAGGTTTGCCTTCTATGCCTCCCATGGCAGATTTAGAACCCCAGCGATGGAACTCCCGGAGGGACGCAAGGGAGAGACGGGGCACTAACCCTCGTCGTTCTCAAAGTCCTGATAGACAGAGGCGGAGGCTAGATCCCCAAGTTCTGGAGGATCGCGTGAGGGAGCAGGACGAGTTAATTAGAAAGATGGCGGCAGACATGGAGACAATGAAGTGCCAGATAAAAGGAAAAGGGGTAGCGACAGGAGAGGGGCGCAAAGGCAACACGCCCCCTCACCACTCGGAGGATCGTGATAGGCATACCCCACCATCACAAGCACAAAACAGGAGCCATAGAACAGGCGACACTCAATCAAGGACTTCTAGGACTCGCCACTCCAGGTTTGAGAGAACAAGAACTGAATGGTCTTATATAGAGGGAAGCAACTATTACCCCTCGTACATGCACCAGACGACATCTAAGCACACGGAGTTGCCTAGGTCAGCGAACTTACAGTCGGTACTCGAGGAGCGGGCCCGACGGAAGGAGAACTCCAGGGCCCACGACCCCTATAGGATTTCGGCTCTATAGCGATTGGCCCCTAGGACACGTGGAAGTGTCGAAGTAGGGATGTCAATGCCACGCCTTGCTTACGAACCAGTGGATAAGGTATTAGCAAGGTTATAGAGCTCGTCGTTCGTTCCGGCAATAGAGAACGCACCACTACCTTTGGGCTTCCACCAATCCAAATTCACCACTTATGAGGAGAAGACAGACCCCTACATGCACTTGAGCCACTTTCGCCAGGTTATGGCAGTGTACCAGCGGAACAAGGCCCTGATGTGTATCATGTTCCCATCCAGCCTTGGCGACCTAGGTCTAACCTAGTTCGAAAGGCTACCAGAAGGCAGCATCGCCTCTTGGGCACAATTGGCAGAGGCGTTCGTGACTAGGTTCAGAACGAACACCAAGACACCAGTAGAGATCAATCAGCTACTCTCCATTGACATGGGCGACAAGGAGACGTTGAGATCCTACAACAGTTGATATTGGGAGACTTTCAACCAGATAGGAGATTACCCCACAAATCTCGCCACCGTACAATACAAAAGGGGTCTACCAGTCAGAAACAAATTGAGGGACTCAATTACTATGATCCCACCCCTCACAATGGAGGCCCTAACGGAGAGGGTGCACCAACATATCCGCGTGGAGGAAGATAGCACCTCGGCTAAAGCAAAATCTGGCTCAACAGTAATGCCAGAAAAAAAGACTGCAGCAAAAGTCAACACGGTGGAACAACCAAACAGGAATGGGCGAGGTAGGCGAGCCAACAAGGAGGACCCCAAAAAATGAGGTTAAGAGTTCGCACTGCCATCACCACCGCGTTCAATAAACCTATCTACCGAATTCTCAACGAGATAAAGAATGAAACCTTCGTTCGGCGGCCAGCCAAGTTGGGAGTAGCACAAAGAGGCTACGATGAGAGGTCCCGCTACACCTTCCATGATGAGAAGGGGCACCTAACTAAAAATTGCACACCCCTGAGGCAACATCTGGAAGAATTAGTAGCTGCTGGTCACCTAGACCAGTATATTGAAGGGGGAACACAGCCAACCCCCCAGGACCTCAATGGGCCAAACAGGATACTGGTGGACGGACCACCCCAAGGCGTAATCAACGTTATTCATGGGATCATTGAACCTGAGCGGGTATGTGAACTCAGGGGGATGATAAAGAAGGCAGAGCACCTGAAGGAGGTACTAAGTGCACAACCCGCCATCAAAAAGGGCAAAATAGAGGCTACGAATGTCATAACCTTGTCAGACAAGGACCTAGCAAGGCTACATTGCCCTCACAATGACGCATTGGTGGTAACTTTGCACGTCAAGAACTTCGACATCAAGCGAATCCTGATTGACCAAGGAAGTTCGTGCGAGATAATGTATTATGAAACCTTCAAGCAGCTGAAACTAGAGGACAAAGACTTGGCCCCTGCAACATCCCCCCTAGTTGGCTTTAACTCAATGCTAGAATGGCCAATAGGCAAGATAATCCTCCCAGTCAAAGCTAGGACCATGACTAAACAAGTGAAATTCTGGGTATTGAAGGTCCCTTCCACTTACAACATAATCCTAGGAAGAACATGGCTGCACGCCATGCGATCGGTAGCGTCAACCTACCATCAAACATTGCGGTTCCCCAACGAAGCCGGAGTAATTGAAGAGGTCTTGGGAGACCAAATCATGTCAAAATAGTGCTTCGTCACAGTAAATGGCAGCCGAGCTGCAAAAGGATATGTACAGATGATAGAAGAGCCAGAGAGTAATGAACTATTTGCGGATGTTGGCAAGGCAGCAGAACAGAAGGCAGTGGAAGACTTGGTAGAGGTAAGGATAGATAAAAAGAACCCAGAAAAGTTCTTTTTGCTCGGCTCGTCTTTGTCTAGCACTGAGAGAATAAAGATCATAGAATTCTTAACCTTTAACATCAAAGTGTTTTCATGGACACCATACTACATGCCTGGCATTGACCCAAACTTCATTTGTCACCAACTGAATGTCCACCCGACGGCTACACCAATTATACAGCATACTCACAGATCAGCACTCCACCACGCGGAGATAGTGGCGAAGAAAGTGGGAAACTTGCTGGAGGCAGGAGCCATCAGAGAAGTACACTATCCCAGGTGGATATCCAATACTGTAGTAGTGCCAAAGAAGAATGAAAAATGGCGTGTTTGCGTGGACTACAAAACAGTCGACAAGGCATGCCCAAAAGATAGCTTTCCCTTACCCAGGATAGACCAACTGGTAGACTTGACGGTAGGGCACAATCGACTTAGCTTCCTTGATGCGTATAGAGGTTACCATCAGATCGTTATGTATGAGCCAGACCAGGAGGTCATATCTTTTACAACGCCCAGAGGATTATATTGTTACAAGGTCATGCCCTTTGGCCTAAAAAATGCAAGGGCCACATTCCAACGGATGGTCACCAAAATGTTTGAACCATTGTTAGGAAAACAATGGAGGCTTACATAGATGACATGGTGGTCAAAAGCAAGGATGAGAAAGACCATCTCAAGGGCCTAGACGAAATGTTCCAAATCCTAAAGAAGAACAAGTTGCGTCTAAATGCATCTAAGTGTGCATTTGGGGTAGGATCAGGCAAATTCCTAGGCTTCTTGGTGACCAACCGAGGTATAGAAGCAGACCCCTCTCAGATCAAAGCAATCCAGAATCTAGAGAGGCCCAACACAGTAAAAGAGCTGCAGCATCTCCCTGGCCTAACTGTCGTACTTAACCGGTTCATAAGTCGGTCATCAGACAAATGTCGACCATTCTTCCAAGCGTTGAAGGGCAAATTTGAGTGGGATGAAGAATGCGATCGTGCCCTAGAGAGCCTGAAAGACTACATGACTTCTCCTCCATTGCTAGTAACCCCAGTACCTGGAGAAGAACTCTTTTTGTACTTAGCAGTTTCACAACATACAGTCAGCGCAGTGTTTGTCAGAGTGGAAAGAATCCAACACTTGCCTATCTTTTATGTTAGCAAGACCTTGCTAGGGGTAGAAACCAGGTACCTACCACTGGAAAAGCTGGCCTTAGCTTTGATGATGGCCTCAAGGAAGTTATCACATTACTTCCACGCCCACATCGTAATCGCCCTAACAGCTTTTCCCTTAAAAGCTTTGTTTGAGAGGGTGGACTTTTCTGGACGAATCTTGAAATGGGCGGTGGAATTAGGACAGTTCGACGTCAAGTTTCGACCCAGAACTGCAATAAAAGCCCAAGCTCTAGCAGACTTTGTGGCTGAGTTCACACTAGGAAGCCATCACATCTGCCCAGTTGACTTAACTGTTACAACCGAAAAGGGGATGAAAAGTGCCACAGGAATTGCACAGCCCCCAAAACAAGATGCCCAGTCACATCCCAAGGCATATCGGATTGAAGAAAGTGATGAAGAGGCAGACCGTGCTATACCTAGCAAAGACTCATCAACAAGTAAAAACCTGGTACAGTCAGATAGTGAAGAGCAAACCCCAACAGTAAGCATGGACTTGGAAGAAAACATTAGCAACACTCATGACCTTAAGACATCATCTGACCCCTCCACTTGCTGGAAGCTATTCGTTGGAGAGATGTGGAAGCTCTTTGTGAATGGAGCATCCAATAGGCACGGTGCAGGACTTGGCATAGTTCTCATCTTACCAGATGGCCTGATAGTAGAACAAGCAGTCAACCTTGGCTTCCTAGCATCAAACAATGAGGCAGAGTACGAAGCACTTCTAGCAGGCCTAAAATCAGCACTCTTCATGAAGGCCACCGAACTAATGGTTTACAGTGACTCCCAGCTGGTAGTAAACCAGATTTCAGGCGACTATGAGGCAAAAGATGAGAGGATGGCTAAGTACTAAGAGTTATTCATAAAGGAGATCATGAAGTTCGAAGTAGTGTGAATAGAGCAGATCGGCCGAGACAAAAACAACAGGGCAGACGAACTAGCAGGTTTTGCCTCCATGGCAGACACATCTATCCCACATCTATTACTGATCGACTTCTTACCTAGACCAAGTATTGAAGAACCCGAAGTAACAGAGGTATGTTGTGCCGAACTAGGCCCTTCATGGATGGATCCCATTATTGTATTCTTAAAAGACGGCATCTTACCTGAAGAGAAGAAAGAGGCCAACAAGATCAGAGCAAAGTCACAGCGATTTTGGCTCTCTCCATCATTGGCATTATAAAAAAAATCCTTCACAAGACCTTACTTGAAATGTGTCCATCCTAGCAAGGTCGAGGCATTCTTGTTCGAGATGCACGAAGGCGTATGCAGAAGCCACCAAGGGGGAAGATCATTGGCCTACAGAGCAATTTCACAAGGATATTGGTGGTCTTACATGCAAGCAGATTCAGAGAAGTATGTCAAGAAGTACGAGAAATATCAAAAGTTCGCACACCAAATACATCAACCAGCCAGAAAGCTTCTACCATTAACTAGCCCATGGCCCTTTGCGATGTGGGGCTTGGACATAGTAGGGCCATTTCCAACAGCACCCGGCAATAGAAAGTTCTTTCTCGCAATAACAGATTACTTCACGAAGTGGGTAGAGGCTGAAGCACTCGCATCAATAAAGGAGAAAGATGTTAAGAAGTTCATCTAGCAGAATATCATAACCCGATTTGGCATACCAAAGGCTCTGATATTCGACAATGGCACTCAGTTCGACGGCAAAATCTTTAGAGGCTTTTGCGAGGAATACAAGATAGAATTTTGTAACTCTACACCAGCATACCCCCAAGCAAATGGCCAGGCGGAAGCATCAAACAAAGTCATCTTAGATGGATTAAAGAAAAGGTTAGAGAAAGCAAAAGGCAAGTGGGCTGAGGAGCTTCCTCATGTTTTATGGACTTACCGTACCACACCTCGGCGGTCAACTAGAGAAACGTCTTTTTCCTTAGCCTATGGCATGGAGGCAGTAATTCCATTGGAAGTCAGCCTCCCCACAATTAGAAGTGAAAATTTTGACCCAGACTTGAACGGAGAAGCCATAGCCTTGGAACTCAACCTTGCAGAAGAAAGAAGGGAAAAAGCTCTAGTTTACATTGCCTAATACTAGCAGGAGTTATCCAGAAAATATAATAAAATGGTACATCCAAGGCAATTCAAGATTGGAGATTGGGTATTACGCAAAGTAATGGGCAACACTTTGGTACCCGGAGATGGCAAGTTGGGACCCAACTGGGAAGGACCATACAAAGTGGTTGGATTAGCAGGAAAAAAGGCATATCACTTGGAAGATGGAGACATCAAGACCATTCCCAGGCCATGAAACACTGTCAATCTCAAACTATTTTATTTTTAGCTTTTCTTTAAAGTACTTGTAACTTCTCTTTTTTCAATAAAACAAGTAGTTTCCTTTTCAGCATAATTCTTTTCTTCTGTAAAAGTTGTTTTAGTGAGCTAAGGGCAATGAAAGTAGAGTTGGCCGGAATAACCAACACTTGGCTCTAGATTGGCAAGAATAACCAACATTGAGCTCTCTTCAGCCGAGATCAGGATCTAGGTTGAAGAAGTTTGCAGGAATAACCAAATACTTGGCTCTAGGTTGGCAGGAATAACAAACATTGAGCTCTCTTCAGCCGAGATCAGGATCTAGGCTGAAGAAGTTTGGCAGGAATAACCAAACACTTGACTCTAGGTTGGCACGAATAACCAACATTGAGCTCTCTTCAACCGAGATAAGGATCTAGGCTGAAGAGGTTGGCAGGAATAACCAACATTTATCTCTCTTCAGCCGAGATAAGGATCTAGGCTGAAGAGGTTGGCAGGAATAACCAACATTTATCTCACTTTAACCGAGATCAGGATCTAGGCTGAGGAGGTCGGCAAGAATAACCAACATTTATCTCTCTTTAGCCGAGATAAGGATCTAGGCTGAAGAGGTTGGCAGGAATAGCCAAATATTTATATCTCTCTAACCGAGATAAGGATCTAGGCTGGAAAAGGTTGAAAACATAGATTACAAAGCTAAATAAACCGGGATGGTTATCTCGGCCAAAAAGTTGAGACAAACACAAGCAGGATGTGAACCGGGCAAAAAGAAAGGAAAATAGCATATTTCATTCAAAATCAGAACTACATTACATGAGGAGGGGCTTTAACCTGATTACAAATTCTTTCAAAAAGTTAAAAGAAAATACATGATTAAGCAAATAGGTCATCCAAATCAGCATCCCAGTCAACCCGAGCTTCACCACTCGGTAGCTTGGTGTTGGCAGGTAGGTCAGTCACTGCCACATCTTCAACAGTAATGGGCACTGGTGGATCCACCCGAGCTGACTGAGCAGTCTGGAAACCGGGGTCACTAGTAGCAGCTGGGGTGTCTTCTGGTTCTGGGGATGCCTCATCTTCCCCCCTACTTGGAGCAATTTCTCTTGGATAGCATTGGCGTAGTCCGCCATGTAACTCAGAATGAAGTGGGGAGGAGGGTTCTGGAAGACCTCAGTTTCTTGGCCAAAACCGAGCTTTATTGCAGCCGCCTTCCATCCGCATTTGAAAAATATGTCTTTTGAAGCTTCGCACTGCAAAATGTAGATGGCTTCTCCTTCCTTGTAGCCACGGTCTTCTGTATCTTCCATATTCTTCTGTAGTTCAGTGATCTCTGCATGCTTCTTTTTCTCTAGCTTGACCAGCTCGCGCAGATATTTGTCTTTCCGTTCGGCCAAAGCCTTCTGCTTATCTGCTTCAGCCGAGTTGACCAGCTCGGTGAGTCGGGCTATTTCAGATTCTAGCTCGGTCATCTTTTGCTTGGCCTCATTCAGCTCAGCTGTTTTGGTATTGGCATCTGCAATAGCCAGTCGTGCTGTATTACACAGCTCTAGCACGCGCCTATGAGCAACGTGATTCTTTTGCATAGCCTACAAAAATAGAGGTAGCAATTGTGATTAAAACTGTGCAAACAGATATGTGAATTGAAAAGACAAGCAAAGGGAGAACTTACCAGCACCATCGATTTTGTTGCCAAGCGGATGGCCTTCAGCTCGGTCAAATAGTCGTGATGCTCCATGTTGGCTGGCAGGCATACGCTCTTGGCAAGGTTAAAAGCCAGTAAATGATCTTTCTCTGCAACCACTGAGTCAGTGTTTGTTATAGCTCGGTTCTTGAAACTCATTCTTGGTGCCCATTCTGAAGGGTTATCCCGGTCAGAACGCACGATCTCTGGGCTCGATTGCGTGGACTGAGGAAGCACGGTGTCATTCTCATCCACAAGTTGTGGCTCGGTCGTGGAAGTGCGAGCACGCTTCCTAGACTGGGATGACGAAGCTCGGGCTGATGGAAGGGCCACCACAGCTTCACGTGTTTGATCAGCTTGAGATGTCTCGGTTGGATAACCGCTGGCTGGAGTAGTTGTTTCGGTGATTAAGGCTTGGACAGCTCGGCGTTTTTTCCATTTCTTGCTCTTCGGTTAAGGGAACAAGATTGATTTGGGGAAGAGTTGGATCTGGTTCTGGTGAAGGTTCCAGAAGGAAATCTGTCACCCTGGTCTTCCTCCTACTGTTGTATCTGTATGTCGGTTCAAAATTGAGTAGCTCGGCCCAACCTCAATCGCGGTATCAAAGCGCGGCACGGAGTGCGTCTAGATTGGGGTATTGGTACTGCAACTTTAGTTGGTTCAAGTCTGCATAAAGAAAAAGGAAACGGTTAGCACGGTGCAAAACTTATAAAAAGTAAGAGTAAAGAACGCACAAGCTAAGCCGAGGTATTCATACCGGCTACTCCTTTATTCCAGTTAATTCCATATCCCGGTATTAAGCCTTCCTAGTCTTCAAAATTACTAGAAACCCAGAAAAAGTCATCGTCATTCACGTCTTTGTCCGGTGTGTTTTTAATTATTTTCTCTTGGCGTCTTCTTATTCTTAAATAATATACCCAGCCATCTTCATTTTGGCCTAGCGAGTATTGATAAAATAGCTCGGCTAAACCGAGGTTGAGGCCAAGCCAGTGGTTTAGCTTGGCGATGCCATTTATTATTCTATATGAGTTTCTGAAGAGCTAAGTGGGGCAGAGTCTTGTTTGCCTAAGGAATTCACAAAGGAGTGGCTGGACTGGGAATCGGAGACCGGCTTCAACAATGGATAGTACGGTAAATGGAACGAAACCTTGTTTTCCCCAGGGCGTGGTATCTAGTTCGGCTAGGGAAAGATGGACATCGTCTGGAATTTGGTAATCCTTTCGGAACTCGGCTACGACCCCTAGAGAGTTTACTAAAAATCGATATTTGCCCATGTGGACTTAAATTATGTATAAATTAGCTTGCAATACTAGCTCAGTGTTGAGATGACATTGAGTATCTCGGTTGAGCGTGCAAAGGAGTGCCTAGCCAACCTAGTCAGAGTTTGTAAAGTGGAGATGAAAAGTGTTAAGCCCAGATCGTTGGACCGTGCTAAGTATAAAGGCAAAATAAATATAACCCTAGTTCGGCTACATGGGATGCTACCTGTTCTTAGTCCGGTTGGAGCAGCTCGGCTAAATGTGAAAGAAGGTTCTTAGACCGGTTATAACATAAGGCGAGGCGTGAAAATTTTTCGGTTATTGGGTGGAGTTCCCTAGTTCGGTCGTGTTTAAGCCTAGAGTTGCCTAAACAGGTTTTTAGCTCGGTTACAGCACGATTCTAGATTCAAATTCGTGTTTTCTGAATCCAAACGGTGTGTTCTTGAGCACGAGCCTATGGTTTGGGGTTTATAGCATTTGCTCAGTACTATGGTGAATATCTAGCATATATAAACACATGTATGTGGGGATTGAATATCAAAAATGAAGAAATAGTTGAAAAAGAACAGCATAAAGAAGTGTTAGCAAACTTACAAGTATGAAGTCGCAAAAGAACAGTAGCCAATGAAGATGAAGGCATGAGTATGGAGCTTCGAATGCACAAGTTCTCAGAGGGCAAAGGAAAGAAAATGAATAGTTTTTTTTCAAAAATGAGGGTTCTTTTGTATAAAGCACATGAAATGGGCGAGACTGTTCAAATTTTCATAGTACGAGGGTGGCAACGATAGTTGTACTTGACTAGTGGGAGCCAGTCACGTGTCCACACGAATAGGAAACGATTCAGATGTATAGAGTGAAAGGACGTTTATGAACCGGACTAATCGGTAGCCCGATAAGGGGTGACCTCGGTTGACTTGAATGTTTTTAGCTCGGCTAGAGAAGAGTAATCCCAAATCATGCTCTGCAGATGGAATTAAGGGGCAATTGAGAGGGGAATTTTGTGAGCCGGAGCCAAACTGGGTCCAGGAATAGTGATGGACCGAGCTATGGGCCAAGCAAGGTCCAAGTATAAGAATTAGTCGGGCTGTGGGCCGATGTGATTGGGTTCTGTGACTTGGACCCAACTTCTGTTATCCCGGTCAGAGGCAGTTGCAGATTAGCTCGGTCTCGGTGGTAACCAACCGAGGTATAGGTGGATGGAGACCGAGCTAACCGCTGCACATAGAAGCGCCGAGCTATGTATGTCGAAGTTCATGGGTTAGCTCGGTCTTACTGAGGTTTTACCGCGGTATAACCATCTCCCTTGAGTAAGAAGTGGGAAGGGTGTAGAAAGATGAGCATTACCTTTCTAATTCCTAGGAGGACTCTGCTAAGGAGAGCAGAGTCCCACTAAGATTGTGCAAACCATCTCACTTGGTTAGTAGTAAGTAGGGTAAGTGATTCCTAGGAGGATTCTTATGAGAAAGAATTGGAATCCTACTAGGAGTGTGCCAAGCGGAATCTATAAAAGCTCACAGCAGGACCTCTGTACAGGTAACATAACTTTGATTCTCGAATATACAGAGTTTTTGTCTATTTGTCTATCTTGCTGACTTAGGCATCAGAGAGGTATCCGACACACACCCGCCGGCTAGCTTGCGTTTGTGTTTTCAGAGAGTAAAACAATGACATTTGGAGGAAGCGCAAACTTGATCAACAGGATTATACTAGAAGATTATTCTGCGCTCGTACAGTTATTATCAGACAAGTCTAATATATAAAGAGAACTATTATAGCAAATTGATTGTGAAATTTGTCCTGTTAGTAAATTGCCAATCCCCTATAAATAACAGCAGATGGGGTTGGCATTGGGAGTGCTCGTTTTAGCCTGTTAAAACTAAGGTCTATAATTTTTAATGAATTCCATGAATGTTTGTGGAACAAAGCCTGAGGAATAGTGCCATGAAAATTTTTAATGAAATACAAAACTGGCCAGACTTTGAGAAATTGTGCCATCTCCCTCTAAGTTACTATCAGACAGATCAAAGTGGGCCTAATTTATATAACAAACATGGCTCAAGTATTAAAGTGGGCTTTTACTATTGATTTGCTAAAATCTATGCCTGAAAATCGGATGTGCTGAAAGGTTTGGGTTTTCAATTTAAATAAGCCGAGCAATTTTTTGCAATACCAAAGGGTTTGGGCTTTCATAGGCTGAAGTTGAACGTCCATCACTTAGCTTGACAAAATGTCACATTAACAAACTTTTACCTTCTTTAAGTGTTATTTTCAAAAAAATTGTATAGATTAAAAATGCCAATTTAGGTTATCAGTCAAAATACCATTATAAAATCCTAACTAAAAACACTACACTATTGATCATAACTAACACTATGTGGTGTCATAACAAAAAAAACATTGTTACAAAAATATAAAAAAAAATAAAAAATTCACGGAGCTATAGTCAATGCCAATGGTCCATAATTTTTATACCACATTCAATCATAATTATTATAAAAATAAAAATAAATAAATAAACTAGTTTGGATTATAATTAATACCAACATTTCAATGAAGATAAATTTATTCTTCTTTATTATAATATCCAATTTGTAGAATTATGTTACAAGCAGAAGCTACAGGCATTGCTTCAAAAGAGAAATTACAAATTACACAAAAGCATTATTGAAAATTACACTCACAAAAGCTAATAGCATCCACAAGGATAAAAATTACAAAATAAAATACTGCTTACTGAGTTAGTTTCTTCTTCTCTTCCTTTGCACCCTTCTCTGAGTTTGCTTCCTTGTTCCAAATTTCTCAACAAACCATTCATGATACCTCGTGGTCAGAGTGTGCCCAATAACAAGCCCAACTATTAGCCCACTACCATAACACAACAATATGATAATCCAGTCAACAACACCACTTGGAAACTTTGAATCATCACCATGAAAGCTCAAGGATGGTGGTGGTGAGGCCTCTGAATTTCCACATAACTTCGATAAAGGGTAACCACACAACCCAGAATTCCCATCATATGATCTATTTTCAAATGTATCAAACTGATTCCCTCGAGGAATAGGGCCCGTGAGATGGTTGTGAGAAACGTTTAGGAATTCAAGGAAAGTGAGTTGGGAGAGTTGTTGAGGAATCTCTCCTGAGAGCAAGTTCTGCGAAAGGTCCAATGATTCCAGCTCGGTCAAATTTGCCAAGGATGATGGGATGACTCCAGTGAAATTGTTGTTGGAAAGGTTTAACATCTGAAGCCCATTGAGCCTTCCAAGAGATTCAGGAATTTCCCCTCCAAATTTGTTGTTTGACAAATCAATAGCTATGAAGGCCTTTTGGATTTTCTCGTATAATCTATGTGTGCCTTTGTTATCCATTACTACTGAATACATGTAAGGCAATATATTCCAAGTAAAAGCTGAATTTACAGTTATTACTTCTAGACTTGCCTGCATATATGTTGACTTTTCTCCCTTGACCATTGTCATTGCATTCCAGTTTTCGAAGTATTCTGACGGTAAGTTACCAGAGAAACCATTGTTAGAGAGGTCAATGATGCGCAATTTTGCAAATTTTAGTTTGGCTTGAGAAACTTTAATAGCACCATGAAATCTGTTAGATCGCAAAATAAGAACTTGTAACATAGGAAGTGCTCCCAACCAAGAAGGAAAAGTATCCTCCATTTGATTATTTTCAAGAACAAGAATCTCAAGCAATGTACAATTTTGCAATGATCTTGGCACCAACCCGTGTAAATGATTGTGACTTAGATCAATCATCTTCAAGTTGATCCCCATCATGTGAGGAATAGTGCCGTGAAAATTGTTGAGACTTAGATTGAGCACTGTCAGAGAATCACTAAAACTGGACAAACATTCAGGAATTGTGCCACTCAAATTATTATCAGACAGATCAAGAATTTGAAGAGAACTATCGTGGCAGATTATTGATGGTGGAATTTCTCCAGATAAAAAGTTACCAGTGGCCAGATAAATATTGATGGACGGTGGTGGAATTGGTATTGACCCTTGCAATCTATTAAAACCGAGGTTTAAATATAATAGTGACCACCATGGAATGATATCTGGATGCTGTTCAAAACCTGTCAGAAAATTGTGCCGAAGGTCCACCGCTTTCATAGTATCTTTCGATTTGTTCCAAAACCAAGTTGGTATTTCACCTTGAATTTTGTTATCAAAGAAATATACGACGTCCAATTCATCCTGGAACTGCAGGAAATTGGGGAACTCTTTCATGTTACACGATTCCAATCCTAGAACTTTAAACTTCGGAAGAGTAGCATTGGTAATATTTTTGGTAACGACTGTTAATTTATTCCCTAACAATTCCAAGACAACAAGGTTTTGGAGCTTCAAAAAAATGTCTAACTCTACTTCACCGCTCAAGTTGTTTACATCAAGATTAAGCCATTCAAGATATTTGAGTTGAGAAATTGAGCTTGGAATCATGCCATGTAGTTGATTGTCTGAGAGTTCTAAAAGAGTTAATTTGGTGAGGTTCATAAGCCAAGATGGGATTTGACCAACTAATTCATTTGAATCGATAACCAAAGAGGATAGCTGGGTCAGGTTAGCTAAAAACTGTGGTATCTCACCACGTATTTTCATATCTATAAGGTATAATTCAACGAGTTTGGATAGCTTACCAAGTGTCAAAGGTAAGGTTGGTGCATCAAAATTATTTTCACCAAGATGTAAGACGGTTAGTTGTGATAGGTTTCCCAGCGATGCAGGAATTTGGCCCCAAAACTGGTTCAAACGAAGGTCCAAATAGGTGAGTTTGGTCACACTACCGAGTGAAACTGGAAGGATCCCAGAAAAATGACATCGTGCTAAATCCAATTGCTTTAGGGGACTACCAAGGTGAAATTCAGGCAGATTACCAGTGAGATTGTCATTTCTTGCCAGCCTTAGAATCTGAAGGTTTGGTAGCTGAAAAATGGTTGTTGGGAATTCACCATACAACTGACAACTCTTAAGAAAAAGAGTTGTTAGTGAAGACATATTTGACAAAGCAGGAGTCACTGTAGAAGATATATTTACCCAACTGAGGCCAAGTACCTTCAAGCTGGTAAGATTTTGAACTAGGTCTTCCAAATTGGGTTTTCCAAGTTTCAGAAGGCTTTTACCATTCCAGTCAACATTTCGAGAGAGATCGAGGTAAGCCAACTTTGAAAGATTTGAGATATTTGAAGGGATTTGACCAAAAAATACAGAGTTGGATAGGTCTAGACTGGTTAGCCTCAAAAGGTTTCCGATTCTAGGTGGGATTTGAGAATAATTGAAGTGATTGTCGGAAAGATTCAACCTCTGAAGGTGAACCAAGTTGAAGAGGCTACTATTGGAGTTTATAGAACCGTAGAGAAAACTGCTGCTGAGGTCGAGGCCAACCACATGACCAGTGTCGTGGTCACACTCGACACCATCCCATGAGCAACAGTCACTGCTTTTTCCTTCGAACTTCTTCCACGATTCAACCTTTGAATAAGCTGATGGATCACCTGAAGCAGACTTGTTAATAAAAAAGCTATGCTTGAACTGCAGCAAGGATGAACTCTCGTCTTCATGGCATAGTGGCTGCGCAGAAGAGGAAGAGTTAGTCAAAATTATAAAAAGATAAAAACAACACAAGAGCATGAACACATGAAGATAGAAAGATGAACCCATGTTGCATAACAAACTCAAAGTTACCAATCTTGGGTGATGAAGCTAATGGCTGTGTGTGCTTTTATAGTTGGGATTAGTGAGTCGTAAAAAATACATACTAGTACGCATGACACCATGAAAAAGTCTATAAACAACTAGTGTCAATGTCTCTGTGTATAAAAAAATAATAATTAAAGAGTGGTGAAAGTATTGACAAATAATCTTTTGTCTATATTATCCTCACCTAATAAAGACTAACAAAAGACTTGTGTAAATTAAAGAGACAAAGTAAATCATATCCCCACAAAATAGCTACAGTGATTAAGAATTCAATTTACAACCTATTCTGGGCTTCTTCATAATTTCATTTCAGGTTCCTTTGATTATTTAAGTATTTATGATAGGGTATTTACTGTAGTTTATTCTAACACCCTATGGTTTCACATACTTTGACCATTATATTGGGCCTTTATTCTATTTGTTTAGTAAAATAGTCAAATTGATAATTTAATGAGAGAAAGGTGTATTGTGTTTGATTGTTCATCATTTTCCCACACTTTATTGTGATATCATATAGTTGTAGAGGACTTTAAGTGGATGCGATATTATTATTTTTGCATAGCTACAGAATACAGATGCAACGGTAGTTCCATCATCCCCTCCTCTCTTTTAAGTTTGAAATCTTTTCCCCATTTATAGCTTTTACTTTGCCTGTTCAGTAAATTAGATATTTCTTTTAAGCTTTCTAGGATGCATATTTGTTTGCTGAAGTGTTTCATTGAATTTTAATACCTATCAGGCAAGCCTTTACAGAGTTGCATCTAGGAAAGAGAAACCTAGAGGACGTCATCATGGGTTAACTCAACAGAAGAGGCAAGAGATAAAGGAAGCATTTGAGCTTTTTGACACTGATGGCTTTGGTATTGAAATGTGTGTGTGTGTATTAATATGCGAGACCAATCCTGAGACAAAAGAAGTCAGTCTTGTTTGATATGGATTTTTTACATCAGTTAGTTCAAGTAATGAATTTTTTTAGAACTCACCAACTTTTACATTTGAATTACCATTTCTACGCTTATTAATCAATTTCACTGAAAAAATTAGACTACAAGCTTGAGAAACACACATTCAAGTCAGAGATCTTGTTCCTCCTTGTTTCTCTGATCTCTACTAGTGTAAATGAACCTCTATGGTCCAATAGTTCTGGTATATGCACCTTAAAATCGAAAGTGTTCTTATTTATTTTTTTTTTTTGAATTGTTGAACTTACATAATATGCTTTTCATAATTTGATTATATTAAATCTAGAACAGGGAATATATATGTTATTATAATGGTGATTTATGTATATGCTTTTATCTCTTCATGCTTTTGATATTATTTATTGCTTTGTTCTAGATTATCTTCAAAAGGATTATAATTTGCAACTGTTATTTATTTATCTGCAGGACAAAGGACAATTTTGCTGAGGGAAAGGTTTGACCCAAGATGTAAAAAGGAATTTGTTGCTTGTGCTTTTTTTTTTTTTTTTTTACCAGGCCCAAAATTGAAATCTTATTCGAATTTTTTTTATTTTTTATTTTTGGTAAGAGCATTAAAATATCCAAGTGTGCTGATTGGTGAATTTTAGAACTTTTTTATTTTTTTTATTAATTTTTTTTCTATCAAATATCAAATTTGATGGTTTTATTTTATCAACTTTTATTTTTATTTTTTGCTCTGCTTTATGGTTTTATGCAAATTGGAATATGAATAAATAACTACCCAGCTCAGCAACATATTTTATATTAATTAAATTATGAAAAGAAAAAAGATGGCGTTTTTGTTCAAAACGTCACTGTATCCCGTGATGTCATCGGTTATTATTTAAACAGATAGCATATTATACCGACGCTGATGAAAACGCCACTGCAAGTATTAGCGACGTTTATAAAGCGCTTATACCTATGGTGACGGGCTTATACCAAAAACGAATTAGCGACGTTTATTAGCGTCTTATACCAAAAACGCCGGTATATCCTTTGGCAGCGTTTTTGGTGCTTATAGAGGCGTTTTTGAAACGCCGGTAAAGATAATTTTTCCTGCAGTGAGGTAAGTATTAACCTCTATATTGTAAGTTGAGATTTCTATATATTCATTTTCACTGTATGATCTAGATAAGTATGATCTAAATTTTTATCTCCACAATTTTCAACATACTACTAATCCATCAGTCCTATTGAAATTAGGAAAAAAAGTTCCTTTTTGTGGAGCCCCCACCACCCCCAATACATTTGTGATTGGCCAAGTTTTAGTTTTTGTTTTTGTTTTTGTGTTTTTTTTCCCCTTCCTATCTCTTGCTGACATGTGTCTGTAGGGATTATAGGGATAAAAAAAAAAAAGGAGTCTCTATCATTGTTGTTGAAATTAATATGAGAAATAGGCTTGCTACAATTTTCAAGAGAGAGAGAGAGGGGGGGATAAGCTTGAAATTAATATGATCTAATTTTTTCTACATTATTTTTTTCTCTCTCTGTATTTTCAAAACTCACTACTCCCAACCCATTTCCGAGTAGGTTTAGAAAACATAACACAAAATAAAATTATTATGGGAAATGAAACATAAATTGAAAATAAAACAAAATTATAATTTTTTACTCAAAAATGTCTGATGTGATAGTCATTTGACAATTTTTGTTCAGTAATTGGCCATGAGCGGAAGGCCTCTTAAAATGATTTACAACTAAAATTACAAATCTTATAATTAATCAACATGATTCACAACTAAAATTACAAATCTTATACACAGTTTTTAATTGGTGTGTAACAACTAATTTTCCAATAATTAATGATGCTTGTTTTAGACATAAATTATTTAGTAGTTCCAATCTATATACTACGTTGTGTATCCTTACAATTATATAGGGCCACGAGACTAATTGTTCTTATTTTTTCTCACACATTTTAGACAAAGTGATTATGTGTTCTCTTCTCCTAAAGTAGGGGTCATCAATTGGACGGGTCGGGCTTACTCGGCCCGCAACTATTGATGAAAAAAACAGTCTCAAATTTTAGAAAACCACTCAGGAATCCAAAATTTGAATTTAGAATTAAATTAAATTCCCACAATAATTTTTATTGAAAAAATTCAAATGAATTTTATCTAAGTGGTTTCCTAAAGTTTGTACCTTTTCTTTTATTTATTATACTATTCACATAGTTTAATATATATATATTTTTGAAATAGTTATTAAATGAAGTTCCAAACAGCCAATGGATCACTTTTCATTATTTGAAAAATATGTTCAAAAGTTGCAACGGTCAAAATCAATGTTTGAATAAGTGGTGCACTTGTTCTTTTCAAACAATGCCTGTTCGGGTAAGTTTTAAAGGTTACCAAGTGGGCTATATATACATACCTATTTCCAGCAGTCTTTGGTTCGGAAAAAAACTATCTAATTTTCCTATCCGGAAAAAATCAGTCAAGTTGTCTCATTGATGTCCAATTTTTCTCTAATGCATTTATTCTTCATATTTAGTTTTAGAAAAAATTAAAGAGAGTATAGATCGCAGGTTTGGTTCGCCGAACAAATTTGTTTGAAGTGCTTCTACAAATTTGTGAAGATCATTGTATTCTGGGAGATAGACGCCACTTAATCATAAGCACCGTAGCCGGGTGAATCTGTCTTAAGGACAGAGTGTCACACACTCGACTTGGTCTTTTAATTTTAATTCGGTTCGATAAATAATTTCGGTATGTTATTTATTTATTTTGTTTGAATTTATTTCAAGTTATTTTATTTTACACAGAAAATTGTTCCAACAATCTTAAGACATATTCGAATTATTCTATTTACAGAATTTTTCGTTTGTTTCCTTTTCCTTCTTTTTAGAAAATTATTTTTCTGTGAATTTACAAATTAATATTCTGGTTGGAAAAACAAATAGTGCTTATATGCTATTTGACAGATAGTAGTAATATAATGTCTATTTTCTTTGACAACTAGTAGTACGATACTAGTGTCATTAACAATTCAGAATATATATTTGTGAAATTTTGTCATAAATTAATTTTGGTTTATTGAAATTATTTTCTGAGTTTTCTTTAATTAAAATTCTGTTTCAGTATTTTAATTATTGAAGTGTTACAGAAATTAATTTTCTGTGTAGAATTAATTTGGTTAAATAAAATTTTATTTTATTTTGTTTCCAAATTAATTGGAAAATAAAAGTTACATTCTTGTTTCTTTTATTTTTACAGAATTTAATTATGTGAATTTGGACTAGTTTTCTGTGTGGATTTTTTTTTAGTTAAATAAAATTTTATTTTATTTTATTCCAAATTAATTGAAAATAAAAGTTACATTTTGTTTTGTTTCTTTTATTTTAACAGAATTTATTTCTGTAGTTTTGGTTTAATTTGTTTAAATAAAATTTTATTTTATTTTCAAATTAATTGGAAATAAAAGTTACAATTCTTGTTTCTTTTATTTTTACAGAATTTAAAATTCTATGTTTTTTTGTTTAAATTTTTTGTATAGTATAAAATTCTAATTATAATTTAGAATGTATGGCTACTAAAACTGGTCAAACTAATGTTCAAATCAGTACTGGTATGGTGATTGTCATTACGCCAACCTCTCCTTATGTTGGGACTGTGCCAGTGAATCATGGTGGAAAACCAGAGTTCTTTAGAGCTGATTTTTGCGAAGGCAAAGGAAGAACGAATAAGAAAGTTACTAAAGCCGATATAACCGAAATGGATATAATTTCCAATGGTGTAGATGTCATAAATCTTTCTGCAGTTATTTCCGAGGCATATCTTGTCGGAAATCCTAAAGAATGGTGGGTGGACACTAGTGCTACTTGTCATATCTGTGCCGACAAAAAGATGTTCACATCTTATTCTACAGTGGACAATGGTGAACAACTTTTTATGGGAAACTCCTCAACTTCCAAAGTTAAATGACAAGGAAAGATTGTACTAAAGATGAAATCAGGAAAGGAACGCACTCTCAACAATGTGTTGCATGTACCGGACATTCGCAAGAATTTAGTTTCCAGATCTTTGTTGAGTAAGAATGGATTTAGGCTAGTTTTTGAAAGTGACAAGTTTGTACTTACCAAAAACGGGATGTATGTAGGAAAATGTTACATGTCTGATGGCCTTTTCAAGTTAAATGTAATGACCGTTGTACCCTCAGTTATTAATAATAATACATCTTCTTCTTACATACTTGAGTCTTCAAATTTATGGCATGGTAGACTAGGACATGTTAAATATGGATCTTTGCGTAGATTAATTAATATGGAATATTTACTTAAATTTGACATTGATTCAAATCATAAATGTGAAATTTGTGTTGAGGCAAAATTATCTAAAACTCTTTTTCATTCAATTGAAAGAAGTAAGGAACCACTTGAATTAATTCATAGTGACATTTGTGATTTTAAATCAATTCAAACTAGAGGTAGAAAAAGTATTTTATCACTTTTATATACGACTATACTAGATATAGTTATGTTTATTTAATTCGAACCAAGGATGAAGCTTTGGAAACTTTCATTCAATATAAGAATAAAGTTGAAAATCAACTTGGTAAGAAAATCAAGAAACTTCGAAGTGATAGAGGTGGTGAATATGAATCACCTTTTGGTGAGTTTTGTAAAGAATAAGGAATAATTCATCAAACTACTGCTCCTTACTCACCTCAGCAAAATGGAATTGCTGAAAGGAAAAATAGGACTTTAAAAGAAATGATGAATGTCATGTTAATAAGTTCTGGATTACCTCAGAACTTGTGGGGGGAAGCAATACTTTCTGCTAATTATATACTTAATAAAGTACCCCGAAAGAAACTGAATCAAACACCTTATGAAATGTGGCATGGAAGAGTACTATCCTACAAATACTTAAAAGTGTGGGGGTGTTTGGCTAAAGTGGCTATTCCTAGTCCTAAAAAGACTAAGATAGGTCCTAAGACCATTGATTGTATTTTCATTGGTTATGCCAAGAATAGTAGTGCATATCGGTTTTTGATTTATAAATCAGAACATTCCGAAATGCATGTAAATACTATTATTGAATCTCAGAATGCATCTTTCTTTGAACATGTATTTCCGAATAAGATTGGACAAGAGACTAGTAATAAGAAAAGATCTTTTGATACTATTACTAGTAATGATCAAGAACATGATCAAGAACAAGAGTTAGATCAAAATGAGGAAGAGGAACCTAGGCGTAGTAAACGCGCTAGAACCTCAAAATCTTTTGGTCCAGATTTTCTAACATATTTGTTAGAAAATGAGCCTTTAACTTTTAAAGAGACTATGTCCAATCCTGAAGCTCCTTTATGGAAAGAAGCTGTCAACAGTGAAGTTGAATCCATCTTGCAAAATCACACTTGGGAATTGGTGGACTTGCCACCAGGTTGTAAACCTCTTGGGTACAAGTGGATTTTCAAAAGAAAATTGAAAGCGGATGGATCAATTGACAAATACAAGGCAAGACTTATGGTCAAAGGATTTAGACAAAAAGAAGGTATTGATTACTTTGACACATACTCACCGGTTACCAGAATAACATCCATTAGAATGCTAATTGTCATTGCATCTCTATACAATTTAGAAATTCATCAAATGGATGTTAAAACCGCTTTCTTAAATGGTGAGTTAGAGGAAGAAATTTACATGAAACAAACAGAAGGGTTTTCTGTTCCAAGGAAAGAAAAGAAAGTGTGTAAATTGGTTAAATCATTATATGGTTTAAAACAAGCGCCAAAGCAATGGCATGAGAAATTTGACAAGGCAATGATGTCAAATGGATTTAAAATTAATGAGTGTGACAAATGTGTTTATATTAAAAACATAAACAAAGGTTATGTCATTGTATGTCTTTATGTAGATGATATGCTCATCATAGGTAGTAATAATGATATGATTAAAACTACCAAGAAAATGTTGAATAAACATTTTGACATGAAGGACATGGGCATTGCTGATGTAATTCTTGGTATGAAAATTACCAAAACATCAGAAAGTTATACTTCGTCACAATCTCATTACATTGAGAAAATACTTGACAAATTCAACAAAGATGATGATCATCTTGCTAGAACACCTGTAGATGTTAATTTGTATCTTTCTAAGAATGTATAGGAAAGTATTTCTCAATTAGAGTATGCCCAAATTATTGGAAACTTAATGTACTTGATGAACTGCACTCGCCCAGATATAGCTTATGCAGTAAGTAAATTAAGTAGATATACGAGTAACCCGGGAGTAGAACACTGGAAAGCAATTATAAGGGTTCTAAGATATCTTCGATTTACTCTTAACATTGGGATTAATTATACTAGATATCCAGCAGTACTTGAAGGATACTGTGATGCAAATTAGATATCGGATACTAGAGACTCGAAATCCACCAGTGGATATGTCTTTACTCTTGGTGGTATGGCTGTATCTTGGAAATCTTCCAAACAGACTTGTATTGCTAGGTCTACTATGGAATCAGAATTCATAGCTTTAGACAAAGAAGGAGAAGAAGCAGAATGGCTTCGCCACTTCCTTGAAGATATTCCAATATGGCCAAAACTGGTGCCTACTATATGCATACATTGCGATAGTCAATCAGCCATTGGTAGAGCACAGAGTCATATGTATAATGGTAAGTCTCGACACATTCGTCGTCGACATAATACCGTGAGACAACTACTCTCTAATGGAATTATTTCCATTGATTATGTTAAGTCTAAAGACAACATAGTGGATCCACTAACCAAAGGGTTAGCAAGAGAGCTAGTTGAGAATTCATAGAGGGGAATGGGACTAAAGCCTATTAAATAAGAGTTACCACAACGGCAACCCAACCTAGTTGAGTGGAGATCCCAAGATCTAGGTTCAAAGGGACAACCGAGTTGTGAATGACTCAGAAGGATCACTGGGGAGTCTAACTCCTACCCATTTCTATGATGAAATAGTGATGTCTGCAGCGTTCTAGTTTAAGTAAAACTTTTAATGATTCTTATATCTAGGTTAACCTAGTGGAGGATGGCAGGATACTCTTCATAAGAATCACATATATGAGTGTGAACTGGGTCGGTTCTATGAGATTTGTGAAGGGCTACAATTCTCTAGAGCACTCATGAGAGACCAGGTTGTTCAGTGCCAAAATGAACACAACAGTGAGAACTAAATTGTGTCTGGGAATATACTATGTGAGTTCTATTGTCTTGGTTTACACAAACGGCTGAACAGTTTAAGACATCATGTTCACTGGTTAGCTAGTAAATCCGATAGTGTCTCACAAGGGAAAGTTCAAAGCCAAAAGCTACATATCCTTTGCAGAATATTTCCAATTTCTGTACTCTCTATAATAGATTATGTTGTTGCATTTTCTCTCCGTCAAATTCCATTCATGTGGGGGATTGTTGGAAAAATGGTTTAATATAGGCATATTTTTTAGCCAAAATTTGAGTGGGTCCAAAGAGGTGAAGTTTTTCCTTGCCACGTGGCAAGTCACACGGTGAAGACGGGACGTCAAAGCCATTTATGAGTGAATGGGAGGTTGACGTCGTTTTCGGGTCTAACATTAATTTTTTAGATAAAATTCATTTGAATTTTTTCAATAAAAATTATTGTGGGAATTTAATTTAATTCTAAATTCAAATTTTGGGTTCCTAAGTGGTTTCCTAAAATTTGTAATTATGGAAATTTAATTTAATTCTAAATTCAAATTTTAAGTTCCTAAGTGGTTTCCTAAAGTTTGTATATTTTCCTTTATTTATTATACTATTCAAATAGTTTAATATATATATTCAATTAGTTTAATATATATATATATTTGAAATAGTTATTAAATGAAGTTCCAAACAGTTATTGTGTTTGACCAACGGATCACTTTTCATTATTTGAAAAATATGTTCAAAAGTTGCAACGGTCAAAATCAATATTTGAATAAGTGATGCACTTGTTCTTTTCAAACAATACCTGTTCGGGTATGTTTTAAAGGTTACCAAGTGGGCTATATATACATACCTATTTCCAGCAGTCTTTGGTTCGGAAAAAAACTATCTAATTTTCCTATCCGGAAAAAATCAATCAAGTTGCCTCATTGATGTCCAATTTTTCTCTAATGCATTTATTTTTCATATTTAGTTTTAGAATAAATTAAAGAGAGTATAAATCACAGGTTTGGTTCGCCGAACAAATTTGTTTGAAGTGCTTCTACAAATTTGTGAATATCATTGTATCCTGGAAGATAGACGCCACTCAACCGTAAGCACCGTAGCGGGGCGAATCTGTCTTAAGGACAGAGTGTCACACACTCGACTTGGTCTTTTAATTTTAATTTGGTTCGATAAATAATTTCGGTATGTTATTTATTTATTTTGTTTGAATTTATTTCAAGTTATTTTATTTACACAGAAAATTGTTCCAACAACTATTGAATCCACATCCCATATATTAATGATTTTTTTGGATTTTGACCAATCAATGGACTGGTTGGCCTTATTTGAAAAAATTAAAACCACATCTCACTCGTTAGCCCAAATCTTACGGGCTAAAATCAAACTGAACCGGATTACATATTTTTTATTAGATTTATATTAACATTTATTTTTTCTTTTTTAATAATTCATATGATCAAATTAATTAATACTATTAAAACAACCAAATTAAAGTATAAATTCACGAATTAACAAATAATAACATATGTAAAAAAGTTGAGAGTTAGAAAGATATCATGATTCACAGTTAATTTCAATTTTAACAAATTGTGTTTTATGTATATTTTTTTAAGTATAATTTATAAGGATAATATAGGCTATCAAATGAGTTTAATGACTAAAATATATTTTTTCTGTTAATTTACTTAATATAAATAAGCAAACGATTTAGGTTGGAAAAAAAAATATCAAAAGATTAGTGTTAAAATTGAAAAAATTAAAATCTCAATATCAATTTTTTTTTTATAATAAAAGTCAAATTTTGAATTTTTTTTTAAATACCTTAAAAACTGTCATTCATATTAATTTATCAGCAATGATTTAGACCACTAATTTTGGTGCTCTAATGGAACACTAATGACATGGCAATAAATAAAAACAAAAAAATAAAAACAAATCAAGACCAAAACATTACATCACTGTGGGTGGAGCCCACTACCAACTCATTAGGACTATCTTTAGAGCTCAAAAATTAGAGTTCTAAAACATTTTTCTTAATTTATTGAAATATTTGGTCGAAACTCTCTCATGTAAGATAACGCAACGCTTTCAGTCCACAAACTCCACGCTATCACCTAATGCCTTTTTCTGAGTGACTTTTCTCTCGAACTCTGACGACTTCACAATTGGAAATTAGAGGTCTAGCCACAAACTCCACGCTATCACCTTATGTCTTTTTCTGAGTGACTTTTTCTCTCGGACTCTGACGACTTCACAATTGGAAATTAGAGGTCTAGCCACAAACTCCACGCTATCACCTAACGCCTTTTTCTGAGTGACTTTTCTGTCGGACTCTGACGACTTCACAGTTGGAAATTAGAGGTCTAGCCAGTATATGATAAACAAAAAGGATTGGTAGATGAAAAGGTTTGTCTCACACCTTATCCTAAAAGTTTCTATATTGTGTTGGAGACTTCCTAAACTTTTTTAGATTTTGTTTAACATGCTCTAATAGTAAAATTGGTTGGTGTTTGATGGCAAACGGTGTTAAAAAGAGAGATGGTTTAGTGGTGGTGACTTGGGTGGATTGACGATGGCGAATTGGGGAAAGTAAAGTTTAATTTATAAATATGAAAGTAAAATTTCATTTTTAGTTGTTATTGTTGTTATTCTTTTAATATGTACTATGTTTTCTTTTTTTGATATCTTGTTTAAGAATAATAGTAAAGTTATACTTTAATAGTGTATTCTTGAATTATTTCTTTTGTGATATAAATTTTATTGTAAAATAGAATAAAATGTTATTGTTTACGTCAATTTCAACGATAATTTTTTTTTTTAAAAAGAATTTCATAGTCAACATATATCTTGTTTGATACATCTTGATAAGAGGATTCTAAAAATACTAATTTTATTAAAAATGAACATCTACATCAAAAGTTATATCATTTGAAAGGTTAAAATATTAAATTAGTCTCTACGGATATTTTGGTAATAATAGTTTGTACTGGACTTTTCAAAGAAAACTTTTTATACTTATCCTTATTAATGCATTAAAGTTTTATTATGATGTAACTTTGTATAAATTCTCCTTCATTTTTATTTTTGGGTTACTTACAATTTTCATCCTTGTAGTTTGATTTAAATTTTATTTTAATACTTATAGTTTCAATTTGAATAATTTGGTCTTTACACTTTAAGTTTAATTTTACTTTAGTCCTTTGGTCTAAATTTTTGTTAATTTTTTCTATATGTATACCTCAGAAAATTGACAATTGTTCTAAAATTATTAATTTTAACTTTCAATTTAAATGAGAGAACAAAATTGAAGCTCTTTTGAGAAGTTAGAAAAAATGCTACCTTTTGCTTTTCTGAAACAGAAATGTTTTGTGGCACTAAAAAATTGGGCACTAATGCCCCTAATGTCTAAAACGACGTCGTTTTGGACAATTTTTTTTTTTTTGCTTGTGTCTTGGTTTGATTTTCGGGGCATTCGGGGCCCCCTGTTTAAGTAAGAAGCAACTTATTCGAGATATTTTTCTTTTAGCAAGATATAAATAAGTCATGTCAAATTACCAAAATACCAAAATTTATTTCATTGACTAGGGTATACCATATTATAATACTTTTCAAAAAAAAAAAATAGCTTTGCTTTTTTCAATGTTCCCAAGACACCCCTAGAAAATTGATAACTGTATTAAAATTGTTAATTTTAATGTCGAATTTAGATGGAAGTAGTAAATTACAATTAGATTTAAAATGTAGGAAGTAAATTGTTTAAATTAAAAATATATAGAAACTAATGTGAAATTTGAAACTAATTATATGAATGAAAAATATAATTAACTTTTTTCTTCCTTTTACAAATATTCGAATTTAAAATTTTCGAACGCATGCTAAGAAAAATGGAGCTAAGTTCTCCACCAACTCTCTTGACACCAAAAAAAAAAAACTAATGAAAACGGGAGGACTGACAAAAATACTCCACCAAAAAAAGTATCTCCATCACCATGTCCACACAAGTGGGAAAATGTCCATAATTGTAACCCTGGTGTATTTGAAGGCAAAATTGTCATTTGCTACTTATTCTATATTTTTTTACATTATTATTATTTTATTTTTTTTGTCTCTGCTGTATTTTCGAAACTCACCACCCCCAACCCATTTCCGAGTAGGTATAAAAAAAACATAGCACAAAATAAAAATATGGTGAAAAAATATAACATAAATTGACAATAAAATAAACTTACAATTTTTTTCTCAAAAATATCTGTGATAGTCACTAGACAATTTTTGCTGAGTACTTGGCCATGTGTGAAAGGGCCTCTCAAAATGACTAAAACTCCCTCAATACGCAATGCTTTAAGTCCACACAATTTTTTAATGGCTTAGGTCCCTATTTTTTATTTTGGGACGAAAAGTCCACCAACTCCACGCTATCACCAAATGCCTTTTTCTGAGTGACTTTTCTCTCTTGACTGTGACGACTTCACAATTGGAAATTAGAGGTCTAGCTAGTATATGATAAACAAAAAGGATTGGAATCTTATCCTAAAAGTTTCTATATTGTGTTGGAGACTTCCTAAACTATTTTAGATTTTGTTTAACATGCTCTAGTAGTAAAATTGGTTGGTGTTTTATGGCAAACGGTGTTAAAGAGAGGGATGGTTTAGTAGAGAGATGGTTTAGTGGTGGTCACATGGGTGGATTGATGATGGCGAATTGGGGAAAGTAAAGTTTAATTTATAAATATGAAAGTAAAATTTCATTTTTAGTTGTTATTGTTGTTACTCTTTTAATATGTACTATGTTTTCTTTTTTTGATATCTTGAGAATGATAGTAAAGTTTTGCTCTAATAGTGTGTTCTTGAATTATTTCTTTTGTGATATAAATTTTATTGTGAAATAGAGTAAAATGTTATTATTTACATCAATTTCAAAGATAATTTTTTTTTTTTTTATAAATAATTTCATAGTCAACCTGGATCTTGTTTGATACATCTTGATAAGAGGATTTTAAAAATACTAATTTTATTAAAAATGAACATCTACATCAAAAGTTATATCATTTGAAAGGTTAAAATATTAAATTAGTCACTACGGATATTTTGGTAATAATAGTGTATATTGGACTTTTCAAAGAAAACTTTTTATACTTGTTCTCATTAATACATTAAAATTTTATTATGACGGAACTTTGTCTAAATTCTCCTTCATTTTTATTTTCGGGTTACTTGCAATTTTCATCCTAGTAGTTTGACTTAAATTTTATTTTAATACTTATAGTTTCAATTTGAATAATTTGGCCTTTACACAAGTCATATGTCAAATTACCAAAATACCGAAATTTATTTCATTGACTAGGGTATACCATATTATAATATTTTTCAAAAAGCAAAAAAGTTATATAAAAAAAAAAAAAAAAAAAAAGAAACAGCTTTGCTTTTTTCTATGTGCCCAAAACATCCCTAGAAAATTGACAATTGTATTAAAATTGTTAATTTTAATCTTGAATTTAGATGGAAGTACATCACAATTAAATTTAAAATGTAGGAAGTAAATTGTTTAAATTAAAAATATATAGAAACTAATGTGAAATTTGAAACTAATTATATGAATGAAAAATATAATTAACTTTTTTCTTCCTTTTACAAATCGTTCGAATTTAAAATTTTCAAATGCATGCTAAAAAAAATGGATCTAAGTTCTCCACCAACTCTCTTGACACATAAAAAAAAACTAATGAAAACGGGAAGACTGACAAAAATACTCCACCAAAAAAGTATCTCCATCACCATGTCCACACAAGTGGGAAAATGTCCATAATTGTAACCCTGGTGTATTTGAAGGTAAAATTGTCCTTCGCTACTTATTCTATATTTTTTTACATTATTTTTTTGTCTGTATTGTATTTTTGAAACTCACCACCCCAACTCATTTCCGAGTAAGTTTAGAAAACATAGCACAAAATAAAAATATTGTGAAAAAATATAACATAAATTGACAATAAAATAAATTTACAATTTTTTTCTTAAAAATATCTGATGTGATAGTCACTAGACAATTTTTGCTGAGTAATTGGCCATGAGTGAAAGGGCCTCTCAAAATGACCAAAACTCCCTCAATACGCAATGCTTTAAGTCCACACAATTTTTTAATGGCTTAGGTCCCTATTTTTTTATTTTGGGTCGAAAAGTCCACCAACTCCACGCTATTACCTAATGCCTTTTTCTAGTGACTTTTCTCTCTTGACTCTGACGACTTCACAATTGGAAATTACAGATCTAGCTACCATATGATAAAAAAAAAGGATTGGAAGATGAAAACGGTTGGTCTCACATCTTATCTTTAATGCTGTGTTTGGTTAAGAGATTTGAGAAGTGATTTAAAAAGAAAAATAATATATAAGTGAAATATAAATAAAATATACTTATATTTCTCTTAATTTCATATGTCTTTTTCCCTTTCAATTTTCTAATTTCTCCTTAAATCTCCCAACTAAACACAACGTAAAAATTTCTATATTGTGTTGGAGACTTCCTAAACTATTTTAGATTTTGTTTAACATGCTCTAATAGTAAAATTGGTTGGTGTTTGATGGCAAAGGGTGTTAAAGAGAGCGATGCATTAGTAGAGAGATGGCTTAGTGGTGGTGATTGATGATGGCGATTTGGGAAAAGTAAAGTGTAATTTATAAATGTAAAAGTAAAATTTCATATCTAATTGTTGTTTTTGTTACTCTTTTAATATGTACTATGTTTTCTTTTTTTGATGTCTTATTCAAGAGTAATAGTAAAGTTTTATTTTGATAGTGTGTTCTTGAATTATGTTTTTTGTGATACAAATTTTATTGTGAAATAGAGTAAAATGTTATTATTTACATCAATTTTGACCGTAATTTCTTTTTTAAATAAATTCATAGTCAACCTGGATCTTGTTTGATATATCATGATGAGAGGACTCTAAAAATACTAATTTTATTAAAAATGAACATCTATATCAAAAGTTATATCATTTTAAAGATTAAAATATTAAATTAGTCACTACGGATATTTTGGTAATAGTAATGTGTATTGGACTTTTCAAAGAAAATATTTTATATTTGTTCTTAATGCATTAAATTTTTATTATGAGGAAACTTTGTCTAAATTGAGAGTTTGAAATATATCACCAATCACTGTAAAATTCAATTTTTATAAATTGTGTTTTGTGTATTTTTTTTAAATACAATTTACAAGGATAATATAGGCTGTTAATTTTTTTTTATTTATAAATGGAACAGTATTGGTTTTAATGAATTAAAATTGAATTCAACAATATTATTTTCCTAGATTCGCCCACGCAGACTTGTACGGGTCGGGTTGATGGGCGGGCTAGGATTTTAAACCTTTGTCCAAAACTGTAAATCATCTTCTATGGGATAGAATGGGTTGGGCAATCAAATGGGCAAGGACGGGTTGGATGTGTTGGGTAATATCGATTTTGTTGCCCGCAGGCCATTTGATGACCCCTACTATAAAGTGGACACAATCACGTGGTAGGTCGAACATACCAAATAACTTCTTGTGTTGAGGAGGTGCAATTACAGAAAGGATTGGGCAAATATGAACTTCAGAAAACTTTATGGCCTATGAGGCTCACTACAAGTCTTTTACCCCTGATCAAAACGGTTTATTTTGTGAGACTTTCCATGTATATCATTCATGAAAAAACTTAGATTGTTCCAATAATCATAACCTTATCGCGTTTATATTTAAAAAAGTAGATGGTCTATTTAAAAAATATATATTTATCATCATTTTTTTAAAGACAAATGTGACAAAATGAAAAAATTTATGATTATAAGATTAAATAATTTTTTTTTATTAATAATATATATTGAAATCCATACAAAATAAATGATTCGAAATATTAAAACATGACATGTTATGTGTTTATGACCCGTCAACTTCGCTTAAATTTATAATTAAACTTGAGAAACATTCAATCTCTAAGAAAACTACTGGAGCAGCTAACCACTTCACAAACGTTCTTGTTATTTTGAGAAGATGGTTTAGAAGTTGCTTTCTGATTTTTTTAAATAAAATTTTTATAAAAGAGAGAAGTAGATTAAAAGTTAAGAAGTAATTTTTAACTTACTTTTTAAAATTTATGAAAACGAGGAAGACGGGCAAACGACTGTAGCAAAAGAAGCCAAGCATGGCCATCTCCACAAGTGATAAGGTGGCCCAAAAGAACTATTTAATCCCACGAAAATTATTAAGACTTGTCATAATAAGGATGAAAGCAAAATTACATTATTGCTAGGAGGGCCAAAGGAAAGATATTTAGAGTTGCGTGCAATGAGAATTAAGTCAAGTACGTCAAGGTCAAGTTGGATTTACATAATTATTACTCCTGGCGGACCCACGAAGGCTGAGAGGGCGATGGCCGGGGTTTTTCTCATATTAAGCTAATTTACTATTTTAATTCTTTAATTGGGCTTAGTTTAGACATAATTTTTAAATTAGGTTAAAGTGTTATTACAAATTACGTTTTTATTATTTGGAGCCGAAAATGTGATGAATAGTGAAAGCACTATTACAAACCACGCTTTTAACATAATTTTTTTTTTCAAAAAACGTGGTTAAAAAGCACGCTTTTAAGTAAAAAAAAAATTTCTACAGAAAACGTGATTTCAAACCACGCTTTTACTGCGCTTATAATTAAATTTTGTTTTCTGAAGAAAACGTGGTTCCAAACCACGCTTTCACTGTGCAAAATTATTTCCTTAAGAAAACTTTTAATATATATTAAAATGTGAGCAAAGCAAAACTTGAGTTCTTTGTAACTTAAATGGTAGTGCAATTGTTATGCTTGGCAGAAGCGCGGGTTGAATCCACGCCAACTCTTTTTTTTCTTTATCTTTTTTTTCTTTTTTTTTTTCACTCTATACTTTATATATTTATTATGTAATTTTTTTATCAAAAAAAAGTAAAACTTTTGTTTGATTAACTAAAATTTTTTTCTATAAAATACAATTTTTTTCAAAATGTCAACATAATTGTTTAAAAAGTATTCAGTGTATTTGGTTTGAGTTTTTTGGATTTAGTTATTTGAAAACTGAGTTTTTTTATTTTCATATTTTTTTTTATTTTTAGTAAATATTTTTAAAATTTTAAACATTTTTTTTTTAGTTTTTTAGATACACCTTAGTTAGATGTATCTAAAAAGTAAAAAATTTGTGAAAAATATTTTTAAAAATTAATAAATACATAAAAATACAAAAAATGTATTGAAAAATATTTTGTATTTTTAGTATTTTTTCAGCAAAATATTAATTTTTTCAGCAAAATGTACTCAAAAAATGTACTGAAAAAATTAATAACCAAATAACATCAATTATGTTGTACTTTTTTTTAGTAAATATTTTTAAAATTTTAAACATTTTTTTTAACTTTTTTAGATGCACCTTAGTTATTTGTATCTAAAAAGTAAAAAATTTGTGAAAAAATATTTTAAAAAATTAATAAATACATAAAAATACAAAAAATATACTGAAAAAATATTTTTGTATTTTTTGTATTTTTTCAGAAAAATATTAATTTTTTCAGCAAAATGTACTCAAAAAATGTATGCTTTAAAATATTTTAATACATTTTAAAAGCGTACATTTTGCTGAAAAAATATTTTTTGAATATGCTTTCACTGTGCAAATTTTTTTGAGTACATTTTGCTGAAAAAATACTAAAAATGCAAAAATATTTTTTCAGTACATTTTTTGTATTTTTATGTATTTATTAATTTTTTAAAATATTTTTTCACAATTTTTTTACTTTTAGATACATCTAACTAAGGTGTATCTAAAAGTTAAAAAAAAATGTTTAAAATTTTAAAAATATTCACTAAAAAAAAAAAAATACGAAAATAAAAAAACTCAATTTTCAAATAAATAAATCTAAAAAACTCAAACCAAATACACTGAATACTTTTTAAACAATTATGTTTGACATTTTGAAAAAAATTATATTTTATAGAAAAAAATTTTAGTTAACCAAACAAATGTTTTACTTTTTTTTTTTGATAAAAAAATTACATAATAAATATATGAAGTATAGAGTGCAAAAAAAAAAAAAAAAAAAAAAATAGAAAAGAAAGAGGAATTGGCGTGGAATGAACCCGTGCCTCTGCCAAACATAACAATTGCACTACCATTTGAGCTACAAAGAACTCAAGTATTGCTTTGATCACATTTTAATATATATTAAAAGTTTTCTTAAGGAAATAATTCTGCACAGTGAAAGCGTGATTTGGAACTACGTTTTCTTCAGAAAACAAAATTTAATTATAAGCACAGTAAAAGCGTGGTTTGAAACCACGTTTTCTGTAGAAATTTTTTTTTGCTTAAAAACGTGCTTTCTAACCACGTTTTTTGAAAAAAAAAATTATGTTAAAAGCGTAGTTTGTTACCACGCTTTCTTAATTAAAAGCGTGGTTTGTAATAACGCTTTCACTATTCATTACATTTTCGGCTCTAAATAGTGAAAACGTGATTTATAATAGCACTTTAGCCTAATTTGAGAATTTCATCCAAATTAAACCTAATTTAGAAATTAAGATAATAAATTGGCTTTTTTTTTTTGATCGGTAAAAAAAGAAACTTTATTGATAAAATAAACAAGTACAAGGTACAAGACAAATTACATCAATAAAGCAAAGGGAAGTGCAGAAGTATCACAGTGAGCTAAATGATCCCAACTAGGTTAGCACCACCGAGCATACCCTATCATTTGCTAGCACCCCTAAATTGGTGAAAGACCAACGGAAAAAAAGAAAAAAAAGAACCAAACCCAACAAACAAAGCTCGCACTAGAATCAAGCAGCTTTAACTTGACCATCATTGAATAATTTGACCATCATGCTGCTAGTTGACCAGAAGTAGAACAAAATAGCTCCTTGGGTACACTACACTTCTGCTGCTAGTTGGCCAGAAGTAAAACAAAATAACTCCTTTTTTGGTACACTACAGCATGTGACTCCCCTGTTACCACACCTATAGACATCCACCATCTTGGAGCATAGATAGAACCAACCAACCAAATAAAGTGAAGACACCCAAAATTTATCACAGCATCACAACAGAGGCTAGCAGCTGTAGACAGAAAACCAGTAGCAGAGAGCAGCTTGTAGGAAGGCATCCACCATCATGATGCATCCACCATCTTGGAGCATAGCCCATATCTTTCATCATCACAGAAGCATAGAAAAGAACATGTGCTTGCAATTGGAAAACCAAGCCAAAGGAAAGACATCATATGCAACCAGCAAATTGATATAGTCATCATCTCAGATTCCCATGCAAAACCCAAGCACAACACAAACAGATTGCATCCAAGCACAACCGATTGCAGCCTAAGACAACACTGACGTCAGCAAAAATCAACAGCAACAAACCAACAACCCAACCAGTCAGACCAAGCCAACAACCCAGCAAACAAGCAGACCCAATCAGCCCCTCAGGCAAAATCTAACCAGTAGCATCTGAAGACAAACCAGCTGAAAACAGATTCAGAGAAGCCTACAGATCAGCCTGGGGAGAACAAAATCAGCCAGCATAGCCATAAGAAGGCACAGACCAGTTCACACTGACATGCCATTCACGTAACACCCACAGACCCTCCCAAACACCTTCGAATTTGCCTCAAAATAAAAATGAAATCCTGCACATCACTCTGTATGAGACCAAGATGGCAATCTGGACAACATACAAAACCAGAACAGCATCCTTCCAAGGCAATCTGAAGACAGATTCAGACATGCATCAACAAGGCATTCAATAAACCCCCTATCAGAAGCCCATCTTCACCAAAACAGAGCAAAACTTCAGCAGAATTCAATCAACTCTGTGCAGAGATACAGCAGCAGCCCCACAACACCAAGCTCTACTACTTCAGGTCAAATCTGTGCAGGGATGGAAAGCAGAAATACCAGCAGCAGAACAAAAGACTTCCACAGCTCAATATACACCTGGAGCACCTGCATTAGATTCCAAGATTACACACCCCTACCCCCCAAACACCTACGCACCTGGGGCAGATTCTCAACCACATCATGAATGTTAGATATATCATCCCATGAGGGGTGATAGTGCACCACTTGAAGAACACACTAAGAGAGAATGGTGTGGTTGGAATTCAATGGCCAACAACAATGGAGCCTCCACCAAGCCAACAATGGAGCACTCATGGAGTGGGGTGGTTGACGACTTTGGAGAAGAGTGGAATGGAGTTGGTGGTAGCCAATAATATCTCTCCTCATTTGTGTATAAATAGAGGAAGAGATGTGTAGGCAAAATGTGAGAAACCAAGAGTGTTAACAAACAAGAGAGTGAGAGATGTGAGAAACCATCTCCCTCGGTGTGAGCGAGGGAGACGGGGGAATGGGTGAGTGAGAACGGTGTGAGCTTCTCCTCTGTAATATTTCTGTAATCTCTCCATAAATGATAAACGGTTACTCTCCCGTGGACGTAGGCATTATTGCCGAACCACGTTAAATATTGTGTCTCTTTCCGCATGGGTGTGTTTTTTTGGTTGTTATAATTCCGTAAGGTCTTGGGCGGGATCCCCGATCCCAACAAGTGGTATCAGAGCCTCGTCGGTGGCGTTTCTGCACAAAAACAGTGCGATGTCCGAAACTGCCCAGAAATCGCAATGCTCGAAATCAGATTTTGAGCATACCAGGAGCAAGGGCTCGGCGAGAGGATTCCAGAAAGGTAAAATAGACACCCAGATGATGCCACACGCGCCCTCACGCGCCTCCTGAAGATGGCGCGTGAGGCCCAGTCGCAGCCACGCGCTGCACGCGCCACCAGAGGAAGAAGGTGACGCGCGTGTGACCCACGCGCAGGACACGTCAGGAGCCACGTCACGCCACGTGGCAGACAGAGAGACGCGTGGCAGGACACGTGGCAGGGTTGACCAAGCCACCTGAGCCGTTGACCAAGCCGTTGACCAAGCAGCCGCGCCGCCGTTGACCAGTCGGCGCGCCGCCGCTGACCCAGCCGCCTGAGCCGTTGACCGGCTCGTTGACTGAGCCGTTGACTCAGCCGTTGACCGGGGAAATCATCCGGTGCTTCGCAGGCGCACCAAATTCTGCCGATCAGAACCGTTGAAACTGTTTTGGCCCTATCTGAGCCATTCGGAGTCCGTTTTTGGCGATCCAATAGTGGTTTCTAACTATTTGGAGTATTCCGGACACATCCGTATGGTCAGATTTTGGAATTGGAGTTTCTATAAAAAGAAGGCAGATGAAAGTGACAGACGGCGGAAGTGCGGCAGATGGAATATTTTTTGTTGGAACACATAATATTCCTGAAATTCTGAAATTGCAATTTTGGCCCCTGTAGTTTGTGAAATTACAGTTTGGTCCCCGTGTTTTGGAAAATTTGCAATTTTGCCCCAGTTTTGGAGAAAGTTTTCAGTGAGATCCCCGGAAGTGCAGCGACGATTGGTCCTAGCTAATCGGACCGTTCCGGACGCAACCGCAAGGTCAGAATGGTGAAATTCTGAACAATTTTTTAAAGACTGTTAAAACATGAGAGTTTGTCATCTTTAATAGTCGAAGGAAGGTTGCCGGATATTGTGGAACGCTGAAATGCAGCGAAGGTTGGTCCTAGCTAGTCGGACCGTTCCGGATGCAACCGCGAGGTCAGAATGGTGAAATTCTGAATGGTTTTTAAAGATTGTCAAAACATGGGAGTTTGTCATCTTCAATACTCGAAGGAAGGTTGCCGGATATTGTGGAACGCTGCGGATTCACTGAAGAGGTTAGAATGGGCATATTCTAACCAGATTGGACAACCAGATACAACTCGAGATAGATCATTGAAGACCAGAGGAGATCAGGCTTGATTAAATGGCAGATCGAGGGAGATTAGGATTGGTCAGGGGCGATCAGAGGATTGCAGGTATGATTATCTCAAGATCAACAATGTCTAGGAAAGTTCTGTCAAAAAGACACTGTCTAAGGAGACTGGTTCTTAAGTGGGACCGTTTGTGACCCCACCAGTCTTTCCTGGGAACTTTCCTAGTTGTTGATGTCATCGGAGGATCTGGTTCAATCAGAAGAAAAGTCCACTTCATCAGATAGATGATTGGCAACCAGTACAGGCTCAGGGGAACGTTGTGGCAGTTGGAGCTACTGTCAAACATAATACAAGAAGTACTGGTAGTATGTGAACGTAGAAGGACAACAGCTGCAGTAGTACACAGGAATGTCATACAAGGTGCAGATATACAACAGTGCAAGAGTACGCAGCAGAATCGTACAAAAGTGCAGTGTGGTGGGTTTTGGCCTGGCAGCATCAACTAGTTCACAGGAAAAGCTCCAGACAAAGAAATTGAAAGAGATAAGACGCTGTAGTGCGCACCCAGTGAGAGGCAGGTTTTTTTTCTTTGTCCTGAATCTGGTTCGTGGCAGTGAAGTCGCGACGGGCACCCAGAGAGTTTGGGTGGAGTCACCTTAACAGGGAAACAGTGAGCATTCTATTGGAGGATGCAAGTACCTGGTGATAGAGGTGCGAGCCATGCAAGATGATGTGTGGCGGTTGAAGACATTCCAAGTAGGAGGTGCAGATTCACTCTGGATGCTCAGTGGAATGGAGGCATATTTACAACAGTGTTTTATCATCCATGTGGGTGATGGGGGTGATTTATTTTGTTCACCCGGTTGAAGCCAATTGGAAGCCAATTGAAGACCTTTCAGAGTCAGTTGCAAAAGTTATCAGTTCATTTGGAGACTCTCAGGTTAGTTGCAGAACTTCAGAGTTCGTTGGGTTTTTCTCTAGGGGATAGAGAGAACAAGCATTGGCAGAGTGTACTACGGAGATTTGGCATATGTAATAAGTCCAAATGGTAGTACTTTATTGGCATTGGCCGCTGTGGAGGCGTTGGAGATCCTTCATGGATCGTTGTTGGAAGACTCGCATCTGGTGAAGCCTTGGTTTCCGCATTTGTCAATTTGAAGAAGGTGTGACAATCTACTTCAGATCTTGGTGGAGTTTTTTCCGCATTTGTTGATTTGAAGAAGGTGTGAAAATATACTTCAGATCTTGGTGGAACTTTGGCGGTTTTGTTCAATGTCTATTGGAGGCATTGTTGTTGGCGGTCTTTCACGGATTATTGGCGACTTTCAGAGTCGTGGTTTATTGAGATTCATTATCACAGCTGGGATCTATGATTGTGTCTGATTAGATCCAGGGGTGTCTCCGGTTTGTGAGACTTGATTGTTTCTTCTTCTTGTGGATTTTCATTTTGGCAATCTGTTCCATATTCAAAGACATCAGCTATTGGTAGTCTGGGTGACGATTCAGGCTCCAGGTTTTTGCTTCTCTGGAAGCGGTTTGACCGTTGGTGTTCATTGAAGATTGAAAGAGATTGCTGCGGAGAAACGTGAAGATGGTGATTTGTGAATCTCATGTGTTGGGATCCATTCCTTAATCTGCCGTTGGATTTGGAGGGGATAAATCGTTTGCAGACTCGGTGGAGTCAGCGGGGACTGTTGGAGTTGTGCATTTACGGTGCACGTGCCTTTTGGGCGGTTTTTGGCAGCTGTGAAGATGGTGCATCATCTTGTGTCTGCCGGTTGGAGTTGCAGTTGGAGGAATCTGAAGTTTGCTCGACACTTCAGAATTTTTGGCTCTTGGTATTTGGTAAGTTCATTTGAAGTTTGTTCCGATACTTCTGAACTGGTTAGAGCCTAACTGCGTCCACAGTCCAGTTTTGTTTGGTAGAGAACTTGCCTCAGTTCTCGGAGAATTTATTTGGCTCTCTTGATTAATTCGAGCTTGAAGAGAGCAGTATTGTGTTCGATGGTTGATCGGACATGATGTTTTTGGTACCGCTTTCGAAGTTGCTTTGACGGAGAATTTGAAGCCTCTTTTGTTTAGTCTCCTCAGCATTGGTTCAAGCGGGTTGCTCACCATGTTTTGTTTGGAGTTGTCAAGGACAACTTGTTTGGCGCCTATGGAAATCGGAACTTGGCACTATGGTGGAGCTTGAGTTGCAGAAAATCGAAGAGCTAGCTCGATTGGTTCTGCATGTTCTTTGCATTGGCTCAATGTGATTTTGAGCAATGGAATCTGCTGTGTTTTTTAGAAAAGCGCTTGTGTTTTGTACAGCAGATGGCATTCAGTTTTTGACTGAATGGTTGATACCTGGGTTATGGTATCGGTTTTGATTCTGTGGCAGGGAACGCACCTCTTAATGAAACAGAGTTGTTGCGGATCTCTCAGGCGAGCTCGAGCGCAGGAGGAGAGATGGAGCCACGATGAGCACTCAAGAAGTATGGGTGCAGGTACTATGCTAGGTGTTGCATAGTTGGTGACTTGTACAGATTTGTTGAAGTTGCTTTGGAAGAAAGAGCTACTGTCAGCCATCATCCGGAAGTACAAGTGATAGATACGCAGGTAATGTGTATTGCTGAACTGGAGATCAGGGATTGCAAAAGGCATGAACAATAAGTGTGTGGAAACGCTGGGAAGTTGTTCAAGAGTGCAAAGGGCAAATGCTGATAGTTCAGGATAGTTCAAGGGAAACTCCGAGCAAAGAAAACCAGGAACTTTGACCAGACAAAAGAAGAGTTTTCTATTGCTCCAGTTTTTGGTCATGTAAAGAGATAAGGCATGACAGTCAAGGGCATCTCAGCAGGGGGTGCAGGACATCCAATCAGGGGGTGTCGGATATCTTGGTTACGCCAGTTCAAGCATAGCAGGTGAAGACATCCAAAACAGGAAGCGTGGAAGAGATGTGTGGGAGATCGGAGCAGAGGCTCTCTCCAAATCAGAGAGTGGTGTGAGTTGAGTTGAGGATGTCGGATTCCCTCCTCCTCTTGTATCTCTGGTGTATTATCTCTAGCTTCAGGGGATGCAGCGTCTCAGAAAGGAGATGAAGATTCCGTTAGTTTTTTGGGGCGTGACAAGATTAGCAGCAGTGTGTGCAGTGGATCACCTCACATGGGTTGAGGGGGTGATTTGTTAGATATATCATCCCATGAGGGGTGATAGTGCACAACTTGAAGAACACACTAAGAGAGAATGGTGTGGTTGGAATTCAATGGCCAACAACAATGGAGCCTCCACTAAGCCAACAATGGAGCACTCATGGAGTGGGGTGGTTGACCACTTTGGAGAAGAGTGGAATGGAGTTGGTGGTAGCCAATAATATCTCTCCTCATTTGTGTATAAATAGAGGAAGAGATGTGTAGGCAAAATGTGAGAAACCAAGAGTGTTAACAAACAAGAGAGTGAGAGATGTGAGAAACCGTCTCCCTCGGTGTGAGCGAGGGAGACGGGGGAATGGGTGAGTGAGAACGGTGTGAGCTTCTCCTCTGTAATATTTCTGTAATCTCTCCATAAATGATAAACGGTTACTCTCCCGTGGACGTAGGCATTATTGCCGAACCACGTTAAATATTGTGTCTCTTTCCGCATGGGTGTGTTTTTCTGGTTGTTATAATTCCGTAAGGTCTTGGGCGGGATCCCCGATCCCAACAATGAACAGAGTACTGCAACAGACTTGTATTAGATCTTATCCATAGGGCAATTCTAGTTTTAATTAGTTCACAGGCATCCATAAAGCAGTGCTGTTTGCCTTTGAAAATACAATCATTCCTCAGAGTCCATATTGACCAAAACACAGTGAAGGGAATTACATTCCAAATTTTAGATTCAAGTTTACCCCATTTGAACCCTCTCCACCACTCCAACACACCTCTAGCATTCTCAGGAATTACCCATTGCATACCCCACCAGGACAGAATATTCGACCAAATTTTCCAAGCAAACATGCACTGGAGCAACACATGACAACCTGTTTCAACAGCACAGCCACAGAACACACACTCTGTGGTTGCATCCTGACTGAGGCACCCTATACGTTGAAGGAATGCTCTAGCCTTGATTCTACCCTTCCAAACAAGCCATCCGAAAAACTGCACTTTTGGAGGAGATAAATTCTGCCAAATCCACCTAACATCCTCCGACCCCTGAGCTGCATCATTCCTGCTATATGCTGATTGTACAGTGTACATTCCTGAAATTGAGGCTTTCCAAACTAAGGAGTCAACACTATCTGTTAAAATTGGCTCATGAGCAATCAAATACGCTTTAAGTCTTTCCAACTCGTCTTCCTCCCTAAGATAATAAATTGGCTTAATATGAGAAAAGCGCGATGGCCACTGCAAGGCTTTGAATTTTATATGCAAATTAAATGCTTTTGATATTTGGCCCTTCCAATCAAAAGCCAACGCCTTTGAAGACTAGAATTAAAACTTATCAAGACACTATTTCCACAATTTACGTTGTATTAATAAAATTTCGACAATATTAATTTCTTATCTTATCTTATTTGTTAGCATAATATTAATATAATAAATTTTATTATTAAAGTAAACTTCTAATACAATGCTAATAACTAAATTTACACATTAGATTATAAGATAAGATAAGATAATAGATGACAATTATAACATTACTCAAATTTCAATATCATTTCAAATAAAAAACTAAAAATCATTAATATTATAATCATCATCGGTTTTCTACTAGGGTTTATTTATTACTTTATATGTCAAAATTATATTAGTTTAATGTGTTCCACTACTCATGCTTGTTACTAATATAATATTGACGTATGATATTGTAAACAAAACATGATAACAAAATATAATCATTGTAACATTGTTTGGTAAAATAAAAATAAAAACAGTGCCCATCATAAATAAAAGGTGGCCTCGCAATTTTATTTTTTATTTTTATAATAAATATAAAAATAAATTGAGAGATAATAGATTGAGATGATTTAGTCATATGCAACGAAGACTAATAGAGAAAATAGTTAATAGATGCGATACAGTGACGATAGATGAAAGTTTTTTTTTTTTTTTCGGATCGACAAAAAAGAAAACTTTATTAATGAAAAAAACATATATTACATATGAATATAGATGTAGATTAGGTAGTAAATAAAGATATGAATCTCCTTAATTTGACCAATAGCATTTCATAGAATCAAGTAGAAAAGAAGGATTCATGTAACCGACCCTATTTGATAGGATTTGAGACTTAGTTTGGTTGGTTGGTTTGTTGGCATTTTTATATAATAAATATACAATTTCCATACAACTCATCTCACATACGTTTTGAAGTAAAAAAGATTTATAATACATTTTCAATAATAACAATAATAAAATAAAGAAGCCAAATTACTCTTACAACGAACAATGAAAATTTTGATTGTCAATATGTGATTAATAGAAATACAAAGCAAATAAAAGTTAAGTAATGAAAAATTACTAAGCATTCTTACTCCATGTATAATTGTATATATCAAGTTGAGAAATTAATCTTTATATTATTATAATAGGGAAAAGCAAGGCCACTCTGACATTTTTGGGATCCTAAGAACTCCTAATATGGGGCCTTTTTATATATTAAAAATAATTATGATCAAAAGATTATTGATAATTTTTTAAAATTGTACTTACGAAAATGTTACTTCCATATACAACTAGTAAAATTTACTTAAATTTGTAACAAAGTTTACAATAAGAAAAATGCTCAAAATAATCTAAGGTCAGCTACTAAATAAAAAATGAACAAACTGTAACAAAATATCATTTGAAGATCATTTTTGCATTTTTAATTGCAAAATTATTGATCAAGCTTGCGCAATTCACTTATCAATTAAATTATTTTCAATGATAAAATTGCTAATCTATTAAATTTTTATTGTAACATAGTTGATCGAAAGTAATATTTAATTAATGTTAAATTTGAAACAAATTTTTTCTCTAGAAACAACTTTAACTGGTATTCTATACATAGTCGATGCATTTGAGAAACAACCTTGCATTAATTTCAAATAATTCACCATATCAATCATCCTTTTAGTTTTTTTTTTTTTTGGATAAAAACAAGTCTACATTAGTTTTAAATAATTCAACATATCAACCATATATTAGATTTGATTGTTCACCAAACTTTGTTGGGAACCCCCTTGGAAAAACTGGAGCTAATCACATTCATAGAAAAACTGAAGCTAGAGCCACTCCACAAACTCTCTTGTCATATCAACATCAATTTAAAATGGGAAAGACGGGAAAAACGACTCCACCAAAAGAGCTAAGCATATCTCCATCATTGTCTTTTCACAAGTGTAAAAATGTCCATAATTGAGACCGAATCCCTGCAATTATTAAAGGTTTAACAACTAGAAAACTCATAATCTTACACACGTTTTTAGTGGTGTGTAACAAATAATTTTTTAGTTATTAATGATACATGTTTTGGGTAGAAATCATCTAGTAAATCCGACCTATATGTGCCATTTCAATTGTATAGGGTCATAAAATTATTTTTTTCTTATATGTTTCAGACAAAGTGATTGTGTTCTTTTCGTATATAAAGTGGACACAACTACACGATAAATCGAACTTATCAAATAACTTCTCATGTTGAGTAGTGGCTTGGGCGCCCATGGAGCCCACTACAATTCTTTTTTGATGATCCAAACCATTCATTTTGTGGGATTTTTTGTGCATATCATCCATACAAAAGTTAAGTGAATTTAATAATCATAACATCTTAATTTTATCGTATTTTTCTTAGAGAAATAGCTTATCTATTTTAAAACATTATCGGTTCCAATTTATTTATTTATTTTTTAGACAAACATGATAAAATGAAAAATATTTACAACATATAAGAGCTTTAGAGACTAAATTTTTGTCTCCAAAAGTAAAAATTTTGCTGCAAAAAATATTGGGGCACCAATTCTTGTCCTTGCAAGGATAGTAGCTAACACTGTGTTTGGTTGGAAATTTGAGAAAAGATTAGGAAAGAGAAACATAAAAGGTGGGTGAAATATGAATAAAATATACTTATATTTCACCTAATTTCACACACATTTTCCCTTTTCTTTTTCAAATCCCTCTCCTAATCTCCCAACCAAACACAACGTAATGGATGGTCCTAAAAAGTTACAAAAAAAAAAAAAAAAAAAAAAATTATTTGTGACAAAATTTTGTAAATATCGCTAATAAATTCACTCTTAGCGTCAAAATAATTTTGTCCAAAAAATGATTAATTTTTTAGACAAAAATTTTGATCCCATCCGATATGCAATGCACACTCTATGCAACCTTACCATAAACTTACGGAAGTTTTCACGAATCTACATAAGTAATATCACAAAAATGTGTAAGTTGAATACAAATTCACATAAGTTTTAACAAATTTATGCGAATTTGTTCTCAACTTACGAATTTTTGTGAGATCATTTATATAAGTTTATGAAAACTTACGTAATTTTATAATAGGATTGCATACAATATATGTTGCACACCAGAATATTTCCCATATATGTATATGGTATCAAGCTACAAGGCCTTTGGCTTAGTATAATTTCAATTTTACCCTTGTTGTCAATTGTTGTCTATAATAAAACAGAACTTTTTGATGTTGGTCGAAACTTCTTTTAAAGTTTTATTTTCTCTTAAACTATCCTAAAAAAATCAATTAAACCCTTGAATATATTAGAAAAAAATTAAATTTAAATATTAAATAATAATTTTTCATCTAAATTTTTTTTAAAAAAAAATTTAAAAAAAAATTATAAACAAAAAAGTAATGTATTTGGGCATTGAGTATTCTTTAAAGAGTTGTTACTAATTTTAGTATCAAGTGACCTTCGGTCAATGATGCGATCAGGTAAGTATTAACCTCTATATTGTAGGTTGAAATCAATATTCATCTTCATCATTCAATATATTGTTTCTCAAATTAAAAAAAAAAAAGAAAAAAAAGAAAAAGAAAAGATGTTTCTTTCAAAACAAATGTGGTCTAAAATTTTATCCACATAATTTTCAATCTATTACTATTTGATCAGTTCTATTGAAATTAATCTGAGGAATAGGCTTGCTGCAATTTCCAATAGAGAGAGAAGGAGAAAACCGACCAAGAATTTTGAGCTTTATTAGTTTTGCAAGACTGGATAAAGATAATTTGAGACTTCAACTGATAATTTCAAATGAGGCTTTTTATAATTTTTTTAATACTTTCACTTTAGTTTAAAATTTCTTTTTTTGACCTTTTAAGATAATATATATATATATATGTTAAACATAATTTCTTAAATACATCCAAGAGTCTAATTGACATTTAGGAATAATTTGGGTGGTGAAATGAAATTTCAATGTCATGTCAACAAGTTTTGTTTAATTATGGACAACAACTGATAGTAGAGATGAAATTAATCCAAAATCAAATAGTTTAGATGTAAAATTAATATGACTAAAAGAACAATGAAGGGCAAAATAAAATAGGGCATTGACCCATAAATCCTAAAATCAGAACTTATAGACCAACTAGTCCCACAATTATTTTAATGAACACACAAGTCTTTGTTTATTTAAATTTACACATTTGCCACTGTTTTTATGATATGGTCAATTTAAAGATTATATCCTTATTTTTAGTTATTTATGTTTCAAAAAAATACACTAAATTTTTTTTTATAATCACATTACTAATTTAAACAAATTAGATTTCGCATCCAATCCACCCAAAATCTAACCTGGGCATTATAAAAATCAAATCACATTTCTCATCCACAAGCCATCCACGAAATAACAAGAAGTTCCCCCCTCGATGGTCCTTTCCTTTCCAATTTATGTGCACAAGGAAACGTAATCAAAGAGGAACTATACTCCTACAAATCCGCTGCTACATCACCACACGAACGGTAAAAATGCCAGCCAATCCCATCCCCACACACTTAACGCATCTGATTGAAAACAATACCAACAAAATAGGATCTCATATATGGAGTTGGAGATGCTGCTGTGCGGGATGCGCAACAGCATCTGCTGTGCGGCTAAATGGATCCATTTTAAGGCTCATTTTGATAATTCGAACCGTTTACATTTTAGAATACATAGAGTAGAACGTGTCTGCAAAAAATCAAGTTAATCGGATATCGTTTACTTATTCATCTACTCACATTTGTATCTACAAAAATAAATAATAATTGTGATTTAAAGTATTAAAATGAATATAAATGTGTGTGGATGAATAGGTAAACGATATCCGATTAACTTGAATTTTTGCAAGTATGTTCTACTTGATATATTTTAAAATGTGAACGGTTCGGATTATCAAAATGGGTCTCGCAATAGGCCTATTTGGCCGCACAGTAGATGTTGCTGCGCGGGATGTGTAGCAGCATCCCCAATTCCCTTATATATCTATATATTATGTAAGTAGAAGGAGGTTTTTAACCTATAAAGCCTCTAAAAGTTCTAAGTTTTCAATATAAATTTCATAATTTTTTAATTTTTAAAAATTCAAAAAATATTCTATTGGCTAGCTTTTATTCAAGTGAAAAAAAAGGGTTAATTACAAAAAGAAAATAAAAAAATCTTAGAATTTCGTGTGTTTTTCAATTTAAACCCTGGAGTTTTATCCATGTTTCAATGTGAACCCTCCGACCATCTTCGTCTCACTTAATCTTTTTTTGTAACGCCCCCAAAATATTACAAATAAACCCAACTCATAAGAGAAGTGATCATAATAGAATTGATGTACCTTCATTCATCAGAGTTCGTATTACAAAAGATAATACATGCAATATACATTCATAAATATTCATCCTGAATCTATAGCATGTAATACCAACTAATGACAACAAAATAAATGCCTTGCGGGCTTACATCTTTCCAAGACATTACTTTGTTATAGTAAAAGAGAGTCATAAGCTCTATACATATAAAGCCCTTGGCTTAAATAAACATTTAAACAATTAAGCAACAAAATAGAGCCTCCAGCTCTTAGATCCTCCCAAGCTACGTCCTTGGAGATAACATATCACCAGTACCTGAAAATGGTTTCCCAAGTAGGGTGAGCCAAAGCCAAGTAGGAACAGTATATCACAATATATGAGGTTTAACTAGATACAAGCGTCAAATATAAACATATTCAATATTAATGACCAATTCACATTCTTTCCATGACCACACAGTACCAATGCTCATATCTCATTCCATTCCCATACACTCATTTCAAATTAGTACATTTCGTTTCAATTCATAGATCAAATTTATAATTCTCAAATAATCCAACTGAGACTACAACTTAGTGGTTCTCAATCAACATAACAACTATACAAGCACTTCAACCTTGTCATTTTACGAAAATTTCGTCTGCGGGATCGACACTCATGTACACATATGAATTTAAGAATTTCACATTGGAAACTCCGGCCAACTTAATTTTCAATGGAGTCCATCTCCTATCTCCTTCCAAAATATGGAGTACTTCTCCTTTCTCTTCTCAAAATATCATACATATACAATGTATTTAAAATATACCGTCACATTCAATGACTACAATCATGCATATTCAATGCCTCAACATACCGTTATATTCAATAACACAATTAAATGATTAGTTTCAATTCACCTAATCCTCATGCAATTTCTACAACAATTATAGCTATCTTCCATCGATAACCCAAGACAGATATTTCTAAACAGATATAGAATCTTTAAAATAGATAATTCCTCAAATTTCCATAGGTGAATCATTCAATAAATCCAACTACACCATTCATATATACATCCTCTCAATTTCACATTTTTCATACCAATTTCATTATTTTTACAAAATAATTATTCAAGATATATTAGGGCAAAACTTTCATTTCTTCTAATATTGATCCAAAGGTTAAAATCAACTATTTTAACACAAGATAACTTCAAAACCAAACCCCATGATCAATTATATGACATCACATTGAAACCCCTCTTTTTAGACTTGAACCAAACCCTAGGTTTCTTCCAAAACACTCCAAATCTCACCATTTATCCATAACAATAAATAACTAGGTTAAAGATCATAAGAAAGTGTAGAATGTGCCTACCTCAAGTGTAAAAGCTCAAAGGAAAAGTGGAGAAACTTCAAAGACGCCCAAACTTGACTTTATTCGGATCAAATGGAAGCCCACGGGATACTCTAACTTTTTATCAAAGGGAGTAAGGTGGTGAGATCACTAGATCTAGGCCAAAATGTAGAGAGAAAGTGTGTATTTTAGAGTGAGAAAGTCTAGATCTAGGTTTTCAGAATGTTTTAGAGAGAGAGAGAGAGGAATGAAAAAGTGATATAAAATGTCACTTTCACGATCTGCTATACACACAATCCGCTCGAGCAGAGAAGTTCAAGCTCGAGCGTCAGACACAACATTTTGTTCCACTCGAGCGCAAAAGTGGCCCGCTCGAGCGCAGAATACACACATCTAGAACTTTGCAGATAACAGACAAACCGCTCGAGTGCAAGAAAGTTCGCTCGAGTGCCCACCCACTTAAGCGTAGGAAACACCGCTCGAGCGTAGAAAACACTCCTCCAGTAGTTTGCAGACGTGCAAGGTACTGAGTGTTTGCAAACCCTGCTCAAGCGCAAGAAGACCCACTTGAGCAGAAGACCAAAATTCTGGGCAACACAAGGTTTGAAAACTAAAAAAGCCCAAATAACAAATTTAAGGAGGAATAAAGAGTAAATGACAATGAACAATATTCATAAACCACATGCCGGAGTCCGAAATGCAACAAGTGATGGGTCAAAAATCGGAATCGCTATATCTTCCTTCTTTTCAGATTTAAACCCTTGTATCTCAAGGAACCTTGGTTTTCAATCAAGCGTCATCCATTGCATCTTCGCTACTAAGAATATTGTCGTGATAGCAGCAAGAAAAGAAAAAAAAAAAAGAATGAGAGAAAAATCTTATTTTTGGCCAACTTTCAAAACTCCGACGACATGCAAAAAGAGGTGAAATAAGGTATATGAGAAGTGGAATAAAAACTAAGTCATGAGATAAATCCAACACGTAAAAATGAGGCGAAACAGAGTTATGAAGAGGGAGCTATAAGGGCTTGAACATGTGGGTTTGAATCTGAAAAGTTTGCCCAAAGAGAGAAAAACAATTTGGCCAACTTTTGGATGTCTGACAATATGCAAAAAGATGTGGAACAAGGCGTATGAGGTATGAAATAAAAACTAAGCCATGAGGTGAATATAACGATGTGAAAATGAGGTGAAACGGAATTACAACAAGGGAGATACAAAAGCTTGAACATGTAGGTTTGAATATGAAAATTTTGCCCAAAGAGAGAAAAAAACAATTAGCCAACTTTTAGAGCTCCAATGGCATGCAAAAAGAAGTGCAACAAGGTGTATGAGGGGGTGGAATAAAAACTAGGCCATGAGGTGAATCCAATAACTCAAAATAAGGCGAAATGGAGTTACGACAAGGGAGATATAAGGGTTTGAAGATGTGGGTTTGAATCTGAAAGAAAGAAAACGATGAAGTGAGACAGAGATGGACAGAGATGGATTGAGGGTTCATATTGAAACACGGATGAAACTCCAGGATTTAATTTGTCGAAATTGAAACTCTGGAGTTTAAATTGAAAAGCACGCGAAACCCTGAGTTTTTTTTTTTTTTTTTTGTAATTAACCCCCAAATTTTTCTTAATATCTCTTGATTTATGACTTTCAAATTGAAAGTATATCAAATCTATAAAAAAAAATAATTAAAAAATGAAAAGTATATTAATTTATTTCAAAATTCAAATTTGAGGGTCACTAAATATGGAAATTAATCTATTAATTTAAATTTAAAATTGGCATAATATAAATTTAAAATTATAATGATCTATCCTGTTAATCATATTGTTTAATTTTGATGATGTCTAAAATATTATCTGCAAAAATTTGAATTTTTTTAATTTACATATTATTTGACACAAAATATTATTTGTTTAAAAGATATATTGTATGATACATTTGTTAAATATTATTTAAATAAAAATATTTTTTACTATTCACTTTTTAAAAAATTAGACTGATCACTATTTATCTTTTGACAAATTTAATATTGATTGATTATATTATTTTGATAAATTTGATATTGATGAGTTGTCTTCTTTTGACAAAAGTGATATATCCACATGGAGTGGTAGGTTATGTTTAGTTTAAAATCTCTACAAAAATTTAAAAAGGTATATATGTTCAGATCTATTATAAATATTATTTAAAGAGATTTTACTAGATATGCAAATATTTTATTAGAATATTATATATAATGCATATAATATAAGCAATTAGATTTTTTACACTACATTGATTATATTATGTCACACACACACACACACACACATATATTATAACAAAACAAGAAGAAAAAGATGGAGCAAATCATTTGCTTGTTTGAAAGTTATGAATTTTGTACCAAATTGCCTACAAAACGGTGACTCCATGTTTTTTGTATCATGTCACACACACACACACACACACACACACACACACAAGAAGAGAAAAATGAAGGAAATCGTTTGCTTGTTTGAAAGTTGTGATTTTTGTATCAAATTGTCTACAAAAGCGGTGGCTCCATGTTTGACAAAACAAAAAAAAAAAAGAAAAAGAAAATTATCATTTGCTGTCTATTTGAATCAAGCAGCGTGCCCACGTAATCCATGACGTCAACAAGGAGCGTCCTTGTAACGGCCCAAATTTCTAGCCCAAATGATAATACAACAATCATGGCTCTTTCAAGGAAAACCGAATATAAATCTCCAAACTTACATTAATTCAACAATAAGTAAATAAACAAATAAAAACCCTAAGGGTTTACAAGTTTTCAAGGCTTGAGCTTGGTTACACAAAACGGTTATTCAAACCCACACACATACAGTCCTTGGCTTACACACAAAGTCACAGCAAAATGAAAGTCTCGTACTCTCAACACACATTTCCTCGCCTTTAGTTAGGCGGCATCACCACATCTTTTCCTGCACAAAAATCCCGTAGGGTGAGCATAAAGCCCCGTAAGAAATCCTTAATAAAGTATATACATTTTATACAAGTCTCAAGAGATGAAATGCACATGCCATGCTATGCCCTTTTGAAAGAAAATCACATCTTCATCTTTGAAAACCATCATTCTCAATGATGTCATGCAATTTCAATTCTTAAAAACTTAACAATTCATTTCAAGAGCAGTAAATACGACTCTGGTAATCCCTAAGTTGGTATCTGCAAGTAGACTATACAAGTACTATCAATTTGTCATTTTTACCAGCATTGACTAGAAGGCTCGACGCCTATAATCTGTCATTTTTACCAGTATTAACTGGAAGGCTCGACACTTATTCAATTTCATCTACACCACTTGTCAAGACTTACCACCGTATTTACCCCAAAACCAATTCATGGAAACTTGTTTCTCAACATTCTTGTCTCAATGTAAGTTTTCAAATCAACTTTCAAAATTTAATGTAATCAAATGAATTGATATGCCAATAACACAAGATGAATATAAATACTTTTATTTCAATTCATCATCTAAGGAATAACACAATTCCCTCTTCTCAAATATTCTCAACAATTAGTCATTTCAAGACTATTTCAACGTTTTGAACAATAATTTCCAAAATAAACAATAATTCTCATATTCCCTGAAATTCATCATTTATATAAATATAAATAAGAAATTTTCTAAACATCCATTTATTTTGACACACAAAATAAATATAACCATATCATTTATGGATTTTTAGTCTTTTTTAAAAAAATCTCCAAATTCTAGGTTTTCTCACTAAAACTATACAACTCAAATATTTTAAAAGAAAACTTTCCAAAATCATCTTTTCTTCAATCAATGAAGATCAAAACCCATAAGATCATTTTAAAAGAACAAGAGACAAATGCACTTTCAAAATCGCTCAATTTCTTAAATCAACAATCAATTTTCAAAGCTATCGAAGGATGATTTCGAAAATCATCTAGATCTTGCAAATATATATATTTATAACTGTAAGGAAATCTCTACCTCAAATTTTGAAGAAAAATTGAGATGAAATCCCAAAATTTACGATGTCGAAACTCGATCTCCACCGCACACAACAAAGCCCTCGAGGTGATGACCAACTTTGGTGAAGAACTTAGGCCTAAATCCCAATGGATTTGGAGAAATCAAAGAGAGAATGTGACTTCTAGAGAGAAGAGCTGCAGATTTAGGGTTTTTGAGTGAAAAGGAAATCAATAGTGAAGCAAAACGGCGCTGCTGGTAACTGATAACACGCTAGGCTTGCTCGAGCGAAGGAGTTCTCGCTCGAGCGTAAAATACCTAGCTTCAGAAGTTTTTCAGACTCACTCCTCGCTCGAGCGCAAGAAGCTTCGCTCAAGCAGACAAGCAACTTCAAATGCATTTTGCATTTTTGCTTCAGAGGCGCTGTCTCTCGACCCCTCCAGGGTGCTGCCCTCAGACCTGCTAAGGGGCGCTGCCCCCTAGACCCCCACGAGCTGACCGGGCAGCTCGACCCCTAACATACTCAGCAAAGTGGCAAAACATGAAAGACGAGTCAAAACCAGGATCACTACAGTCTTACCTCCAACGGGTATATTTTTGTGTATAAATAGAAGTGTTGTGTGTGGAAAAAAATCAAGAACTTGAAGAGAAAAATTTCTGTGTGCTCCAAAAATTTTGAGTATATTGTATTTTGCTCTTTCATTTTCAGATCTAAGTGTAACATTTGTTCTTACACTTTTATATCTACTCTTTGTGAGAGAATTATTGTAAAAGAGGGTTTAAGTACCATTTATTTTTATTCATTATTTTTGTGAGAGATTTTTGTAAGGATGAGGCATTTATTGTTGAGTGAGGCTTAATAGATAAGAGTTAGTCCTATGCAAAATCCACAAGCTTGGTGAAGACTTGGTGGTGTATTAATTTATTTTGATAGTAAAAAAATTCTCAAGGAGGTTCCTTGGGGAGTGGACGTAGGCCTGGCCTGCCGAACCACTATAAATCTCAGTGTTTGATTTTCTCTCCCTATCTCTCTTATTTTTCATATTGATAATTATTATTCTGTTTTTTATTTGTTAAAATTCTGAATATTGTGTTTATAAATTTTAATATTATAAATTTTTTTAAATAACCCAATTCACCCCCTCTTGGGTTATCTACCTGGGATAACATATCCCATGATTTATAAGTTTTAAATACAAATTTAAAATTATCATAATTAGCTTATAATTTTTGTATTAAACAGTAACAGTAATAAGAGTAACGTTGAGATTATTTATATATTTTACAAAAAAATGGTTTTAAGAAGAGATATTATGAGAGTTTCAAAACCTCATACAAAATCTATATACTATTATAATTGCAAAACGTTGTCATCTTATTAAAGTTGAAAGTTGCAATTCTTTATTTATTTATTTATTTGATTTTGTTTAATTTTTGTTAATATGTGTCACAATATGATTGGTCTATAAATTAATTTTATATTTTTAAAATAAAATTTTAAATTTAGATTCTTCCTTAAATTATGTTACCAGAATAAGATCAATATGCATTCCTTAATTTTAGAAATTTTAAACTTAAATTCTTTTTTTTTTAATTATGTTACTACAATTAGAATGAGATTAATATTCACATGTGTTATTAATGATGTGTCATCATATTAGTGATCTAAACATAATATGTTATTAAATACACGTATTCGAATTTTAATCACCATTAAAAGTTTATATTTTTAGTTTTTGTCTTTTTTGGTTTTAAATTTTATAAAAAAAATTATATCCTTCTAAACTACAAGGACTTAAATAATAAATTTTTTTAATACAAATATTTTTTTTAACAAAAGACAAAAACATTAAGAAAATGAATACTTTTTTAACAATTGCCAAACATAATGAATTCTATTAATTTTTTATATCCTTATAGTTTTTTTTTTTAATCTCAATTGTCAATTAAACAAACTAAAATAAAAAATGTAAAATTTTTGGCTCAAATTGCTGAAAAGTGACAAAATGTGATAAACAATAGGATAAATTACACTTTGCACCCCTGCACTTTATACCAAAGTTCACTTTGGTCCCTACACATGAAATCATGACAGTAAATCCATGCACTTTTGGCAGTGCCGGCCCTGGGCATGGGCCAACAAGGCCATGGCCTAGGGCCCCTCAAAATAGATTCAAAAAAGGGACCCCCTTATATTATGGTTTAGTGTAATATATTAGGCATGTTTTAAGTTTAAAAAAATTAAAGAAGACCCAAATTAACTTAAAATAAATTGACCCATTAAAAAATTAAAAGGTCCATTCAAAAATATTAATATTGTTATCCATTGAAAATATACCCAAAAAAAGGTCCTCCTATTATAGTTTATTGTAATATATTAGGTATATTTTAAATCTAAAAAAAATTAAGAAAGACCCAAACTAACTTAAAATAAATTGACCCATTAAAAAATTGAAATGCCCATTTAAAATAATTAGTATTGTTATCCATTGAAAATGATTTTGCAAAAAAAAAAAAAAAAGATTATGCAAGTGTGATTGATTTATTTGCTTCTAAAAATGCAAGAAGAGTGAGAATCAAGCGACACTTATTAATTGTTGTAATGTAATACTAAGGATTTTTTGTGATTTTGACACAAATTTTTTGTCTTTTGTCTTCATTTTTTTTTTTCATTCAATGAAAAAAAAAATGTGAAGGGCCCCAAAAATTTATTAGTTGATTATTGGCTTTGGGTCCCGAAAATCTCAGGGTTGAGCTTGACTTTTGGTCAAATCTCACTTTAGTCCCTACGCATGAAATCGTGACACTTAACCCTGTGCACTTTTACTCAAATCCCACTATGGTCTCTATATAAGTGTCAATGTCCCTTTTTTGTTATCTCATTTTTAAATTTTTAACAAAATCCAGTTATATGACAAAAATGTGATTATGAAATGAGAGTAAGAGAGAAAAATCATTCATGTTACCCACCAATACACTTTGTCTTACGTGATAAACACATGAGAGTTATATAATACAATATATATATACATATATGTTCATATGGTAAAAATTGGGACGAAAACGTAAGAAAGTAAAATTTTTGAAATAAATAAATAAATAAATGACAAAGAAATCAAAGAAAAAAAAAGATGAATAGAGAGAAAACTGTGTTACTATGAAAAAAAGAGTTTCATGATTTCAATTTATGTAAAACCCTAGTAACTAGTTCATTTTCTTAATTGTTCACAATCTGCATTTTGTTTTAGCCTATAGCGATAGATTTAGAAAATCATCATAAAAAAACCTCACTACTTTTCAGTTTTTAACGACACATTCAACAAATAGTCACACACACACACACAAACGATTCTAATAAGTTCAACTATTAGGACCGCCTAATAATTTACTCAATTTTTTTTATATAATTACTCAAAAATATATAAATTGGGTTTGTTTCAAACTCCCGTAACTCGAATTTAGCATGAGTAAATCAATTTTTTTATGTGACAATTATCTTTGTTTTTGATGTGTTTTTTGCTTCTTTTTTTTATTATTTATATTAAAAGTCATTTTGGAATATTAATCAAGGTAATTATGGAGATTCAGACTTACTTATCTTACTAATTTTTGTGATTTTTTCAACTTATAATTTTATGTGATTTTTTATTTTTATTTTTAATGGATATTGCCATTGTGGGTGTAGATGAAAATATGTGTTTGTTTTTATTAACGGGTTATATATACATTATTTGGAAAAATAAGTTGGGTATATACATAATAAAAGAAAATCTTGTGTTTTAATCATGTAATTCGAGTCATCCTATTATTTTTATAATCAAGTTAGTATTGATAAAATTTTGACATTAACATGATTTGACATGCATGACTCGTGTTTGAATTGTTAAAAATTAACTTGATATTGGCTCGTTAGAAAAAAATAGCCAAGTTTAAAAATAATTTAAAATTGATTAAGTTTTTAGCTCAAGTTTGAGCAAGCTACTATTCATCTTGATAAGCTTATATACATTATTAAAAAAAAAAAATTAACCTACTACAACTTGACTCATTATTGACTCGATAAAACCCTCACTTGAGATCAATTCTAAAAGTAAACAAGCTAAACATATTTGGAAACTCATCAAAATAAACAAGTCAAACTTGAACAAGCTCATACTAAACTGAGGCTCTGTTTATAATCTCCTTAAATAAGTAGTTTTTTTAATTAAAAAAGCCAAACGGAATTTTTTTTAAGGTCCCAGATATTAAGATTTTATAAGATAAATAGCATACAATATTTCATAGTAGTTAAGGTCCTTCAACATTTTCATAGAGAAAATTTGACTTAGAGAAATTTTGCCCAACTCAAAGAAATTTTGCCCCGATTCAGAGAAATTTCAATTTTCACAGAGAAATTTCTCAATGAAAATTGAAATTTCTCTGAGTCGGGTGAAATTTGTTTGAGTCGAGCAAAATTTCTCTGAGTCGAATTTTCTCTGTGAAAAAATTGAGGGATCTTAGTTAATAAAAATAATATCTTAGACCTCTCCTACTACACAAAGTTGGAGAGGGATGTTTCACTAATTTTCCTAAAGCCAAAAGCAAATAAGTTTGTTTGAGATGACTCGATCAATCTTATACATCAATCATTCACGTTTTTCTATAAAAATAGAAAAATCCATCCTAAACCAATTAACTTTTTCACCTTATAAAAAAAATTACTAAAAAAATCAAATCCCAAAAAGCCTTAAACAGAGTTTTTTTTTAGAGATGAGGATGAGCTTGGTTAAATTCTCCACCTTTATAATTGTGCCTAAAGGGATAAACTACTGAGTGATCTTTATTACCCCCTTCCAAGAAATTTTTAGTCAGATTTGGTGAAATTTAACATTTTGTATGAAAATCTTGCTTGATTAGCCTATAGAATACAACTCTTGATGCATGAAATGAATGTACCAATCTTTATTAAATTCCATTCTAAGGCATTAATGGTTTCTCAAGTCAAATAAATAAATTAATCAAAAAATTAGACAGTCCGAAAAAGTCACTTAAAAGTTATAGAAACAATATAAAATATATGATATAAATTCAAATTTAATGTGACGTGAGTAACATCTCAAATAAATTTGGGTCACACAATTCAATTCGTGAGGAAAATTTTCAAATAATTTTTTCAGGTTTCATAACATTGTTGTAAATTAATTATACTTACATGAGAGAGACCAAATTCTCTAGCTCTCTCTCCTATATTCTTTATCCCAAACTGCCTCTCTAACACACGATCAGTCAGAGAAACTCATAGTGTGGTAGAGATGTATAATGGTACATGGGAAAATGGGGTGTATAATAGGCAATAAGGATTTGCTTCAAAGAAATGCTATGCAGTAAGAAAAAATATTCTCAAATCTTCACACAATTTTGAATTTATGATGTACATTTAAATTGTGTGGTGTAAACACACTTAGAACAAATTTCAGTGACACATTTCAAATTCCTACCATTTTTTAAAAAAAGTATTTTACAGGCAATCCGTCCCTTGTAAAGTACGAACATCATCCTTTATCATTTGAGCAATTCTCAGGAACAAACTGCAAAACATTTGCATTGATATCATATATAAACCTAGTATCCCTTTGATGAAATGCACCCAATATGGTTTGCTTCCCAAGTGGCAACACTATACAGGTATCCCTTATCTGAGGATCAAAATTATACACATATCATGGAACAAAATCAGCCCCTTGAAAATGGAAAGTGATTTCAAAAAATCACGAAAATTTGGTTTGAAAGCGTAAAAGTTCCAATTCATACCTCCTCCCATCAACCCTGTCGAGCTTTCCAGCGTAATAATCTACAAATGCTCGAATCACTTTAGCATAAGCTTTTCGAGCAATAATTGTGTACAAAGCTCCAAAGTCTACCATGAAACAGCCATTTCTCAAAGAAAATGAACCTTGACAAAGTCTTAGGCATCGCAAGCCAACACTAATATATATATATCAAGTTCAAGTAGTAATGGAAAAGGTCTAGATGTTTTAATGGGGTTGTCTGAATAGTTGGTCCTCGCAGAACAATGTCCTCACCTAACCTTAAGTAGTTCCATCATGTAAACAATAAGAGAAACATCCATTAACTTTTTCACGCAATTGGGATTTTAGGGAAACTGGCATTCTGCTCAATCCAAGTACCCTAGAAATGGGGTTGTCTTTGATTTGATCAAAGAGAAAGCCTTGGTTTTCATTAGAACACCCAATAATCATATAAGGAAAGAACTTGTAGGTTTGGTTCTTGAGTGGCATTTGGAGTATCTCAAAGGACACAATCCCTTGAGTTGTTGTACCGGTGGAAGAGAAGTTGATCTTGTAAACACATTGCCCATTGACACATTTGTATAGCTTACGACACACACAGTTCATGCAAGGAAGCTTTGCATAGGTTGTAGAGATTCTCAAGTGATAAATTTTTGGTTTTTGGTTAAAACAGTATTTGCAAGGCTTGCATTGTGTCCATACAAGGCCAGAACTAGTATCCACAAGTAAGATCACATTTGATTTCCAATGCGTATAGTAGTAAGATAAAAGGAGTTTAGATGATTAATTGGTAATTGGAGGTTGTTGGGGTCATGAATTGAAATTGATGCCAAATGGTTAGCCCTCGATTTAGAGAATTCAACTAACAATTTAGTTAATTTAGTTCTTGCCAAACGAGGCTTTAGCCTTTTCAAGCTAAGTAAGGTTTCCAAGGTAGAAAGGAGATTCTGGGTGGTCCCTTGGAATGAGCTTTAAGTTAAATCCAATAGGTTTTGAAGTGGTGAAATGGGGATGGAAAAAGATGGTTATGAGGCAAAAAAAGAGAGTGGATGTATGAAAAGCCATAACTATGGCCATTTTTAATAGGTGAGAAGTGTTTGATTAGAAGTGAACACATACTTATAGAATAGTGAAGGAAGAAGCATAGATGATACAATTAACTAACTCTTTCTAGATTGGTAACATATAGTAAATAAAGGTTGCGTGTTTGAGTTTTGTATAGGGTGATGAGATCAACCTTTTTTTCCTTATTTTTGTTTAATGTGGGAATTTTAATTTTCTTTTTTAAAAAGAGAGATGCAAAATCTTTTGCATAAATCTATAGAGATTTGGACTCTTTACATGTGCAAAATATCATTGAACTGTTAGATAATGTCTCAATGGGACCACATAATTAAATGTGGTGTTATCATTTATAAGAAGCCTACAATTTAAGTGATTCAATTTAGTTAATAGGCTTAAGGGTATATGTGTTATGGACCTAATGTGTAGATACTAGTTGAATAATTTCTATTTCTATGAGGGGCAAAATAGAAATTAAAACATATTGGTTAAAGTTGGTTTTCATTCCTTTTGAACTTCCACAACCTTTCAGTTTTGAAAACCAATAAATAGAAATTAAAACCAATAATGGTTAAAGTTGGTTTTCATTCCTTTTGAACTTTCACAACCTTTCAGTTTTGAAAACTAATTACAACCTTTAAAAGATTATGGTCCCTATTCCTTCCCAAGTGTGAAAAAAGAACACTGCCATTTTTTTCTAAATCCTCTCAAGGAGAAACATAAGGCACCAAAGGGGAAAGGATTAGAAGGCAATAACATAATCAATAACAAAGAGTTTATTGATAATCACGCTTCCGTTTAACCGTTCATCAATGGATTCGGGTATGTCATTTTGTCTTGATTTCTTGATGATACACATGGTAAATGATCCGAAGTGTAAGGTTTATGTTTTGAAATTTATGTTTACAATTGGTATCAGAGCCAGCATATCATGTGTCTTATCAGAATTGATATGCTTTATTCATTCTATTTAGTTTCCTGGAATCAGATTCTGAATTTTCTTATGGATGTAAATTGTGTTTTTTCCTGTTTTGTTCTGTGAAAATGACAATCTGTTTTCTAGAATTGTAAAATGATTCAGTGGGCAGTTTTTTTTTTTCTCTCAAATGGATGAACATCATGTATTTATATATATAGATATATCTTGCGATTTGATCGGTTTGATTTTGAACATCATAAAAAAAAAAAAAACTATTTGTTTTTGGACCCGTTAATTCTATTTATATATATGTATGTATATAATTGGGATTGCTGTAGATTATATAACATATACGGGGTCACAAATTTAGAAATCTTTAAATTTAATGTAATTTCATACCACGTCTACAGAAATTTACTTTTCTACCATTCTCAATATAAGTCCATTCAAACAAGATGTCACAAAAGTGATCTCTCTTGTCTAGATTGTTTTATATGGAATGTTTTGATGTTCATGTCTGTGTATCTCATGCGGGTATTTATCGGTCCAAAGACATGATTAATACTTGGCAGAATTACACACACATTTTGTGGTGATAAACATGTGCCAATTGTAAAGGAAACCTAATGTGAATAATAAATCCATCAAAAGATAGATTTGTTATTTGACATAACTTATTGTCAATGTTTGATCATTACAACAAGAATACCACTTACAGTTAATATCACTACCCAAAGGCTTGGTATTAATGTTGTGCTAGGTATCTTGAGATGTTGTTCAAGATAATATAGTTCAAACCCCCATTCAAGATGAGGTAATTGTTCCTGAGGAACAAACTCTACAACCTCAACCTCAAGAATCTGTGCCATTAAGGCGATCCACAAGAGAAAGGAGATTTGCACTTTCAGATGATTATATTGTATATCTCCAGGAACATAAGGTAGAAAATGGAATGTCGAAAGATGATCCAATCAACTTTCGTCAAGCCATGGAAAGTTCCAACTCTCATAAGTGGATAGAAGCCATGAATGAAGAATATAAGTCTATGCAAGACAATAAAGTTTGGGAACTTGTCTCATTACCAGTTGGTGTGAAGCCCGTAGGTTGTAAATGGATATTTAAAACCAAAAGGGATTCAAATGGTAATGTGGAGAGGTATAAGGCACGTCTTGTAGCCAAAGGCTTTACTCAAAAAGAAGGAATTGACTTTAACGAAACTTTCTCTCCAGTTTCTTCGAAAGATTCTTTTAGGACAATTATGGCGCTTGTTGCATATTTTGATCTTGAGTTGCATCAGATGGATGTCAAAATAGCTTTTCTTAATGGTGACATTAAAGAAACAATTTATATGGTGCAGCCAGAAAACTTTGTGTCAGGAGACCTAAAGAATATGGTTTGCAAATTGACTAAATCCATCTATGGACTCAAACAAGCTTCTCGTCAGTGGTACTTCAAATTTCATCAAGTTCTCACTTCGTATGGTTTTGAAACTAACGTTGTTGATGAATGTGTGTATCACAAGTTCAGTGGGAGTAAACACATATTTTTGGTTTTATATGTTGACGACATATTGCTTGCCACAAACGATATAAACTTATTGCATGACACCAAGAGATTTCTATCTAAGAATTTTGAAATGAAAGATCTTGGTGATGCTTCCTTTGTATTAGGAATCGAAATACACCGAGATCGTTCTCGGGGTATTCTGGGATTATCACAAAGGAGCTATATCGAAAAAGTACTCATTAGATTTGGCATGCAAAATTGTAAATCAGGTGAAACCCCGGTTGCTAAGGGAGACAAGTTTAGTCTCAGCCAATGCCCGAAGAACAGTCTTGAAATTCAAGAAATGCAGAAGATTCCTTATGCCTCGGCTGTAGGGAGTCTAATGTATGCTCAAGTATGTACGCATCCGGATATTGCGTTTATCGTTGGCATGTTAGGCAGATATTTAAGTAATCCTGGCATGGATCATTGGAAAGCAGTCAAGCGTGTTATGCGATATTTACAGAGAACAAAGGAATATATGCTCACATATAGGAGATCGGATAAGTTAGAGGTCATTGGATATTCCGACTCCGATTTTGCTGGATGCCAAGACAGTAGGAAATCCACATCAGGCTATATTTATCTGTTAGCTGGCGGAGCAATTTCTTGGAGGTCTGCAAAGCAGACGCTCATAGCTTCATCCACCATGGCCACAGAGTTTGTAGCATGTTATGAGGCATCAAACCAAGGGATATGGCTACGGAATTTTGTCACTGGGTTGCGTATTTTGGAAGGCACTGAAAGACCACTTAAGTTATATTGTGACAATAAGTCTGCAGTTTTATATTCCAATAACAACAGGAGCTCGACAAAATCAAAGCATATTGATATCAAGTTCCTAGTTGTAAAAGAAAGAGTGCAGAGTGGACAGATTTCCATAGAGCACATTGGGACAAACTCCATGATAGCGGATCCACTTACGAAGGGACTACCACCCAAGGTCTTTCATGAGCACACTGCTCAAATGGGTGTTGTTCTATTTGAGAACATTCTGGTTTAGTGGGAGTTTGTATTTATATTACTGCTTTATGTCAGCCTTGAGTTTTATCTATGTAATTAGATTAATTTATGCAGAAATGAAATATTCAGTTTATTACGCTCTGTTACGTATTGTGAAGTATTGATCTCAATAAAGTTAAGTAGGACCAGTTGGAAATAGGCATGTATGGATCACATCACATGTAATTTCCATGCTACGCATCCATGATTGATCTATGTCATTTAGCTGTATTAGTATACGTGACCATTGGTAGGTCGAGTTACGATTGATGTAACGAAGACCGCTTTGATCTTATATTAATATAGTTAATGGACAAGATTGTTTGGATACCCTCAAGTTATGATAACAAATTTCTGAGCTCACTAAAGTTAAGCACATTTTTCAAGATACATATGTGGTCCAGTGGGAGATTGTTAGATAATGTCTCAATGGGACCACATAATTAAATGTGGTGGTATCATTTATAAGAAGCCTACAATTTAAGTGATTCAATTTAGTTAATAGGCTTAAGGGTATATGTGTTATGGACCTAATGTGTAGATACTTGTTGAATAATTTCTATTTCTATGAGGGGCAAAAATAGAAATTAAAACATATTGGTTAAAGTTGGTTTTCATTCCTTTTGAACTTCCTCAACCTTTCAGTTTTGAAAACCAATAAATAGAAATTAAAACCAATAATGGTTAAAGTTGGTTTTCATTCCTTTTGAACTTCCACAACCTTTCAGTTTTGAAAACCAATTACAACCTTTAAAAGGTTATGGTCCCTATTCCTTCCCAAGTGTGAAAAAAGAACACTGCCATTTTTTTCTAAATCCTCTCAAGGAGAAACATAAGGCACCAAAGGGGAAAGGATTAGAAGGCAATAACATAATCAATAACAAAGAGTTTATTGATAATCACGCTTCCGTTTAACCGTTCATCAATGGATTCGGGTATGTCATTTTGTCTTGATTTCTTGATGATACACATGGTAAATGATCCGAAGTGTAAGGTTTATGTTCTGAAATTTATGTTTACATGAACAAGTAATGTTTGCTTTTAAGGAATAGCTTAGCAATAGAAATGTTAATTGTTATCGCATTTATTTTATAAAGTTGTTATAAAGAATATTTAGTTTATCATCTCTAAAAATCACTCCTAATGATTGTCTGATAAGTGTCAAATTTTAATTTGTCAAACATTATATCATTTGGGATCTAACCTCAATGTAACATCATTAGGAATGGTAAATTATGTTTAAAAAAAATAATGAAACTTATCATAAAAAGTTATTTATTCAATATTGCAGTAATATTTAGCAATTTCTATGAACAAAGTATTCTAAATCGTGTGGTCTTAATTATTATAGATGAAATTTAATCACTCAATTGTTAGAATTTATGTATCTCATTAGGTGATTGTAGGTTCAACTCCTCATTTTTCAAAAAAAAAGTTTGGCTTGTCTCTAATTGAAAATTAAATTAGATCATACAATCAAGATTCCTAACTGGTAAGAGTTATTAAACAGAAGATTTTTACCAGTCAAAGTTTATGAAAGTATGGCCTAGTTGAATTTTTTCAAAAACTCTTACCGGTAAGAGTCTTTCATTTAATGATTTTTACCAATCAGAGACCAAAACTGTCTGATCCAGTTAAAATTTTAACCGAAGACAAAGCATTCCCTTAAAAAAAATAATAAAAAAAAAACAATTGCAATATGAAAGTAATCTTTAGTAAACAAAAGCAAAACATAAACACAAGATAAAAGTAATCTTTAGTTACTTTATAAGGAAAATTTCAATTATACCTTTTAAAATATCACTCAAAAATCAATTTAACTCTTATTATTTAATAATATCAATTGTACATTTAAATTATAAGTAATTCTATTTGCACGCCACTCTTTTTCTCAGTGCCCACTGTCTTTTTATTTTTTTTTTCATTACAATTTTGTCCCTCAACCAAATTACACTTTTGGACAACACTAATTTCTTATTACATTTGTACACCCTACTACCATTCTCTCGCATAGCAGTCATTGCCGCACCTCTAGCTCCGACGTCGACCCTATTGCCTCTTTGCATCCTCCCAATGCCACCATCATCGCCTCTTCACATCCTTCCCGATGCCACATTCCCTCTCTCAACCCCCATCGCACCTCCCTACCTTCATCTTTCTTCTCTGTTCTTGAAATCCTAGATCTCTCTATCTCTCTTACGTTTGTGCAACTACGGATTGCAATTCTCTCTCTTGCTGCGAGTTGGGAGTCGCGATTAGTAGGGTTATAGAAGAATGAAGAGCAAGGAGAAGAAGGAAGCGGGTGAGAGTGGCCGCGACGAAATGGGAAGGAAATGTGACGACTAGAGAAGAAGGGAAGCAATATATTGAAATAAAATAAAATATTCAAACTAGTATAAGGTGAATGTGTAAATAGAATTTCTTTTAAATTATTTGATTTTAGATCAATTTTAATCTACCACCAGCTATCATCTATAACCAAACAGATTTTGTAATCTCATTTTACTCTCTGAAATATCATTTAGAATCATGAATATTTAAAAAAATAATAATTAAATATCTAATAAACAAAATATTCATCCAAAAAAAAAATGTGATAAACTTTCCCTAACGACGGCAATGCGGACGGTGCAACAGTCTGCGAGAGTTCTCTCGCGAAGAGCTCATTTCAAAAGAATTCAAACCCTAACCCTAATCTGGACAGCAAGGTCTCTCTATCTCTCTCTGTATATTATATATGTATGTATGTTTGTTTGAAGCCATTGGTAATTTCCTTTACACTCCGTGAAATAGACTCATTTCTAAGGCAAATTTAGGGATAAGATTATTGAGTTGATGACAAATGTGTCTGTTTGATTCTGGATTTCTGTCTCTATTTGATTCATCTTCTGTTATTCACTAATGTGTTTACATAAAACTATATTTTTGTTTAGTGTTATATTTTATACTCTTGTTGGGACTGATTTGGACAATACATATATACCCTTTTTGCTTATGTATCTTAATAACATGTCTCTGCAATAAATTTAGAAATTCTAACTTTTTTTTGGATTAAAAGGAATTTCCATTAAACTTGAATAAAATTATACTTCAGTGTCGGAGCAATGATCTTGCAATGCTTTTCACTGCAGCTTGATGTATCAGCGAAGGTCCAACAGCCTTAGATTTATTTTTATACTACAAATTTCAAAACTACAACATTTTGGGGGTGAAAATTCAGGTAGTATAGGATAAAAAGCATTGCAAACATGAGTATGCCAAAGGATCCTAATCTGGGTATAAGACCCCTCTAGCATCATCATAGGGTTTGATTATTAATAAATATTGGAATAGAAGAAATTTTTTGAAGTTGTTCCTCCTATTGATCTCCTAAATTGGCTATAATATTGGCACACTTGATTGCCTCCCTATAGACAGCTAATTTAGGGATAAGATTATTGAGTTGATGACAAATGTACGGCTGATATTATAGGGATTGATTGACAAATGCGTAGTTGGTGCTATCGACTTACGATCTATTGCACCATTTATAATTATAAAACGAGCAAATCTTTAGTTATTCGTATGATCAATTTGCTCTTTGTTATGAGTTCTATAAAATTTCCTTCACATACCTCATGGTTAATGACTTTTACATCCCTGTTTTTAGGCAGCGATTGCAAAAGAAAACAAAAAATGGATGATAGTGTGTTGTCAACTTCTTCCAAAAAACAAAAGCTTTCTGAAGAACATAATATTCGCGAGGGCATTGATATGATGAGCAGCTTGCCGGAAAATGTTCTCTATCACATCCTCTCATTCCTCGCAACTAAAGAGGCCATACAAACGTCCATATTATCAAGAAGATGGCAATATTTATGGACCTCTATTTCCAACATTGATTTGAATGATATGTCTTCCTGGTCTAACATAAAGAAAGATAATGGAAAGAAGAAAGCTCGTTATCCAATGTGTAGGAGCTCCTTGGATTTTATGGAAAGAGTTCTCCTTCTTCATGATGCTTCAGATATTAAAAAACTTTGTCTTATTGTAGATGTCCCCGAACGTCCCGGGAGGGAATCCCGTTTTGTTCATTTGGGCTCACTACAGTTCAGGACTCAATGTCACGGTCTTGTATCTAATATCGCAGAGTGCAATGCAAGACCGATGAATCATCAAAGAGTCCAAATCCGGCAAATCGTTTTGAAAAATAGATTTTTAGAAAGAAGTGCCAAACATGGACTGCTTTGCCAGATACAGAGTTGCCACCTAAATATTTTATTTTGGGGAATTTAGGAAACCCTGACTCGTTGCCTAAGGCCACGTGTCCGTCATCACCAAAGTTGCCTCGGCTCAGGAACTTGGGTACGATTGGGGAAGGTCACTTCGTGAGCACCCCCGCTCACCCGATCAAAGATCGGCCACTATCGAGTTTTGAAAACATTATGTGCTCTTATTCCGGTTATTAGCCTAGAATTACTATGTGATGCACACAGCATACAAATATAGACTGGATCATCTGAGTTGGAACAAAACATTTCATGTTTGTTTATTTGAGAGATGGTTTGATGGTGCAACTCGCAAGTAGGCTAAGACATGGGTTTGCCACCCTCAAGTGGGGAACATGATGATTTTCCACTCTCAAGTGGGCTTAAAATGTGCAATCAATGCATTGTCCCAATTCAAATAATCCAATCTCTACCCACAGGCATTCAGGCAGATATATCACATAAGCACATAGCCTCATGGTAAGCATGCATCATGGCAGTCACTCACACGCATGCAAGGATGCTAAAGCGTAAACACTTACCGAGTACTCCAAGCCAAAGAAAATAAGCTAATTAGAAAACATGCATGAATCCTAATTATGCTGAAATGCCTAATGCAATACATGCAAAAATGCAACTAAGATAGGCTCGGCTATTCTAAAATGGCATATGAAATGCAACAACTGATACACGTATTCAACTCGGAATTGAAATACAATGCAGTTGGTATGATGCGCTGAGCCCGGTGTATGCAAGACAGATAAATGGATGCAAACATGCGAGCATAAGTATGCTAATTGAAACGTGTCCTAAACTAACCATCATAAACTGGTAAATGAAAAGGAGAAAGACGTGGGGTTGGAAGACATGCAACGCAGACACACGCACACTTACTACAACATAGCCCTCCTCGGAGGGTCCAAAAGAATAATACAAACCAAATAAATAATTAACTACTCTAGCTAATTAATTATTACAGACCCTTAATTAATTAACAAATTAATTACAAAATAAACTAAGTATGAAATAAAAAGGGGCCACCATAGCTCCGCCTCGAAATGATTGGATGATACATGCTCGATTTGCCGTGCTTGGAAACCCATTGCCATGCTTCTGTTGCCTCTGTTTGCACTGTTCTGCACCTCTGAGAACTGCACAAATCCCACGGTTGATTCTGAACCACTCCCTGAGCATTGTGGGATGTCACCGGCCAAGATACAGGACCACCGGTTATGGAAATATGGTCATCGACCATAAATTGGGCCATCGGCTGGACTTCTGTAGCCGATCGGCACTGAATGAAGTCGGCCAACCATCTATACCTGCAAAACTCTATTTTTGCTGCAGCAGAGGACAGACAGTGCATGGCAAGGAATTTTCAAAGCAATGTGTGCACGACTACCCTCTCTATCATGCTGTGAACTCAAGAGGGGGTATGGCTCTCGACCCTCGGGCCACCAATCACGCATTTCAATGCATGATGGCCAAAAATGACAAGTGTGCACATCAATGTGGAATGAATGCAACAAAACAAATGAGTGCTACACACTCTATCATGATGGATCGAGAGTGTCGGCAACCGAGGAGTGAGGCACGTTTCGTCACTTCAAGTACGAACGTCCCTCATTCCTCATGTTTGGCTTGACACCCCAAACCAAACAAAAATGCAATGCATGTATGCCAAATATAATGCAAAAACATGCAATTAATGCAATGCAACATAAGTAATGCAACTTATCATGCAACAACATGGTAATGCAATAGGTATACAATACTACAATGCATCCTAGGTATGTAATACTACAATGCAACCTAGGTATGTAAGTATATCGAGTGATAGGCATGCAACAATGACACTAACCACAAGGATGCGGCAACATGCAATGCGGTAAGCCTACAACAATACACGAGTGCATGATCTATGGACTTACACTAAGGATAGATAGGCCTCAGCTGTACCAAAATAGTGGCTAAAGTGATGTACAAAGGCACCAAAATCACACATGCAAGCATGCATGCACCCAGGTTTATCACCTAAGGCATAAAAGAGGCAACTTTAAGCATACTTAAAGGAGACAAACATGGGCATTTTACAAACATGCTGAGCTCTGAAATCATGCTAAGAGGAGTGTCGAACCAAACACACAAGTGAAGCATAGCATGCAAAGGGGCCCAAAGCTTGAGACCAACCAAAGGGTTCAAACCATAGCTATGTCAACCAAACCCCAAAGAGTCAAGATGACTCAAAATAGTCCCGAGGCAGACCAAAATGAAGCCAAAACACAGATGGAATGAGGCCAAAACATGTTAGAAAGGTGAGCGCAAAAACAAGACGCATACAAGGCCAAAAGGGGCAAATGCACTACACCTCTTACAACCGAACATGGCATGACTTAGACCAATAAAGTCAGAGTTAAAACATGTCAAAATGAGCCCCAAAACCCAATGAGAAGGTGTCCCAAAGACCTGATCATGGAGGGACATGCAATGGTCTAAACATGGAGCATGAAACAACACCTCTCCAAAGCATTGAATGGATGGCAAATGCAAGTGTACAAGCATGAAACATGGACTGAAATAGCATGATAAGTGATCCCAAATCACTGAAATAGCCCAAATGAAGCATGCTCATGACTCACACACCCAAACCTAGCAGGCTAAAATGCAAAGTGGCTATACAAAGCATGACAAGCATGACCCAAAAGACCAAAAACAGACCTTAAACATGTCACAACATTGCTAAAAGCTTCATGAAGTCAAGCTAAAACATGCATGCATGATGGTCTAAATGCATGATACATGTTATGACAATAGAGGGGATTACAAAGCAAGTGCATGATGCATGCAATAGGCTATCAATCCGACCAAAAACAGAGGTATAATATGATAAACTAACACCAAATACCCATTGAAATGAAGCCAAATAAAGCTATGGAAACATGCTACCTTTATGAGCCCTAAATGCAAGCAAATGAGCCACAAAGGGAGAGGGGTGTCCCTCCCCTACACAAGACCTCAAAACCACTTTTCTACCACTGAAAATCCTTTGGATTTCAGTGGCGAGAAAGCCAAAACAAAAGGGTTACAAAGCCCAAAGAGGAAGGCACAAAAAGAGGCCAAACAAGACCTAAGAGGGGGTGGACGACCCCTAACACAAAAGTGTCCTTAATAAAACATCTTAAGCATGAAAATACAGAACTTTTATCAGTTATATACTATGCTCGAAACAATATGCAAATAGGTCTAAAACCTTAAGTAAAAATGGGAAATAAAAAGGTAAGTTCTCACCCTTGAAGAACACTTCAAGAACACCAACTCTAGCACCTCATTTTGATCAAAAATCAACTCAAAACTCTGAAATCAAACCCTTAAAACCTCAGCAACCAAAGTATAGTGTAACACTAGGTGTCTTAGTGCAAAACTAAGAGCAAAAACCCCTTTAGAACACTCTTACACACACAACTATATAGAGAGAGGGAGATATAGAGAGATATAGATATATATCTTGTATATCAGATGCTTCAACCCCTGGAAAGGGAGGGGAGGCCCTCCTTTTATAGAAAAACAAATTTGCAAAGCTTCCAAAGGAAGCTAGACAAGGATGAAATCCCTCCATACACGTGTATGAAGGAGGTGTATTGTGGATGCCAGTTGTGACAGCTGGCATAAAATATTTGCCAAAAGCAGATGGAAAGGGGTCGGCTGAAAAATTTGGCCGATTGACCAACACACATGGCCGACCGACCAACAAAGTTGCCGACCGGCCACAACCTTTGACCGATGGCAAGAAAAAGGGGCCGGTGGCATCATGCCTTGGCCGGTGGGTTGAGGGGATGGCCAACAAGCCACCCTCTTCCCTTAACAATAGAAAAACAAGTGTTTGGTCCACAACCAAGCACAAAACAGTCAAGTTGAGAGATCTTGAGGCAAGGCGCGTAGCCGAGACCTCCGAGAACTCAAAACAAACACGAACATAGATGATCACTGAGTGTTCAAACGGTGACGTCCAAGTCTTTGAGGATGGTCAAAAATGGGGTGTCTACACTTATGTTCACTACGGTTGTGAATTCATCACATCTTAATTCATGGATCTCTGCTGCTGTGAGGCATAATGTTGTAAGAGCTTGATCTGTCCCTACCTATGCAAACCTACTTTGTCTTGCCTTGTTGCCTTTTTACTTGTGATTCCCTAGTTGTATTGAAGTTATTTATGGACTGTCCTTTCAAGCCTCCTATTTTCATTTGCTTCTCAAACCTCAAGACCTTGCGTCTTTCTGCGGTTACATTTTCAAATGACAATTCCACACAACAACTTTTCTCTAGTTGTCCTGTGCTTCAAGAGTTGGAATTATTGTATTGTGGATGGAAGAATTTAAAGACTATCACCATTTCTATTCCCACACTAAAGAGACTGACTATTGAAAACGAACCATTGAGGGACGATGCACTCAGTTGTGTGACCAAAATTTATGCTGCAAATCTCATCTTGCTAAAATGCACAACTAACCAGAAAGTTGACTTCCATCTATGTGACCTATCTTCGGTAGTTGAAGCACATATTGACCTTCTATATAGATTTTCAATGCAGCAAGAAGTTGCCTATCATGCAATCAACTTAGTTACTGGGATTTGCAATGTTTAAACTTTAATGATATCAAACAATACCTTGGTATGCTAGTTTCTATTGTTTTCAACACTAATTAGCTTCTCTTGTTTGTGCCCCTTCGCAGTACTAATTAGTTTGTATTCTCTGGTGCCAAGTCTCTCATGTGTGTTGAAAATGTCTTGGATCATCTTCCTACATTTTACAATATGAGTTGTTTGGTGCTGAATGAAGAATTTCCTGGTCGTTTAAATGGAGCTTTGATGGTCTTACTTGAAAAATCACCAAAGCTAGAGTTTCTTGATTTTGACATGGTACATCTCTGAACACCCATGATTTGGTCTATTTCTCTCTTATCACTTCACTTCTGATTTGGTATGTATCTTTGATATCCAAAGGCAGTTGCTAAATTGATTTCACTGAATTTTTGTAAATTGGCACTTTTCATATAGGGCTTCGAGCCAAATGCTAGTTTCGATGAGGTTGATTTGAGGTTGGAAAGAGTACCTTCATGTTTCACGTCTTGCCTCAAAACGATTAGCATCACAGTTTTTGAAGGGACGCCGACAGAGTTTCATATGCTAAGATTTTTGTTGAAGAATGCAACCATTTTGGAGGAGATGTTGATATATTGCTCAGGTAATTCGCCAGAAGATACGAATCCAGAGGAGCTTAGCTATCACATACAAATGCTTCCTAGAGGCTCAGAAAACTGTATTATTAAGTTGCTTTGATACTTTTGTGAGATTTTCTTGGAAACTCTCAATGTTTTACCGAAGAATGTTTCATGGTTGAGAATTGGGTTATATAGATAACTTTTAATAGACTCCTAACGAACATGTTTTGTTTTTGTTTTGCTGTAGTAGATGTCTGAACAATCTATAATTCAGTTATGTTGTTGCTTGCAGAGAATATTTAGCATTCAAATATCTGATTGAATGTGAGATTTTAACAAATTCCTGATTCTAGTTCCTTTCCAGGGCTAAAGGCGAAGATCGAACAAATCAACTACTAGAAAAGGCATAGTTTTTTTTACTAAATTTCCTGACCTATCTAACTGTGACCATTGAAGTTAAACCATTACCAAACCTGACAAGAAGTTTGGCAACATGTTAAGTCAGGCAACATGTTAAGTCACTTGAAATGCATCTTCTGATTATTATTATATAGAATCAGGTATATTTTTGTCATCGTTTCATTTCCAATCAAAATACCTACTATTGTTCTCATTATTTCACAAATGTCATTGATGCATCATTCTTATTTATTTATTTATTTATTAAGGATTGTATGTTTGCAAATAAATTTTCCTTTTCTGCAAGTGTGTAGAGTGTTTTTCACAATAAGAATAGCAGCAGCTACATTACAAACATGACTCCTTGTGGCAGGTAGCGAAGAGGAGCAAAGTACAAGGCTAAGAATGATATAATGGTGAATGTAATAATCTTTTTTTTAATTGAAGATAATTTAAATTTTATATTCATATTTCATAATTATTAGATATGTAATGAAAATTTCCCGTTATATACATGGAATGGAGAGGATCACAATCATATATATATATAACTATAGAGAAATGAGTGAAGTTGTGAATATAAAAAAAATTAATAAATACTTGTGGGAAAGAGGTTTGGAAATACTCTTCTGATCTTGGGAGACGTTCGAGATCCTCTACTAGACACCTGAAAAGAAATGAACACTCCGGTCGGGGGTGCCGGAATTGGCACTCCGACGGGCAAGTTAGTCTTTACTCTCTCTGGGTTACTTGTATTTTAAGTTAAGCATACTAGTTCTCACATACCTTTCTTAGACTGTTGTTCCTTTATTTATACTCGTTTCTAGGGCCTCGGGGCCTGGTCCACTTTTCGCTCACTATCCGCTTATTTATTCGGCCCCATAGTTCAATAGTTACTAGGCCTATTTACTGAATTCGGCCTCCTGATCGTGCAAGTTACAGCCGAGTAATGCCTATCTTCTAGAGCGTACGCTTCTATCTCCTAGAGCGTACGCTTCTAATCCTGCTATTTATTCGGCTCCCACAATTGCCCCCCAAACTCTCCATTGATGGCAGTTAATTGGTGTGTTTGGTTTCGAATTTGAAAAGTCAAGAGAAACATAAATTAGGCGGTTTCACCTATCCCAATGTGAATGTCAGAACACACACGTCTTTCGGTCATCATTATATGTTCCTGCCTCATCCGTGCATCTTTTGCATTTATTATGATTTGAAACTCTAGTCTCTTCGAATGCATACTTTTTGAATATTTGAGCCTCCTAGATTGCCAGCCGGAATCCCTCCTCTGTCTCGCGTCTTCTGCAACTTTTTCCCGTCTCTCCTTGTCTCCTTTGCCTCTCGTAAGTTTTCTTCTCTTCTCTTTGTAATCCTGTTTTCCGTGTTCATTTTTGATTTAGAATACCCTTGAGTCCTTACTAGAATGGCTAAGCATTTGAAAGACCTCCTTTCCGAGGGTCATATTTCTGGGTTCTGGTGACATTTTTCTATCCCTGATGATGTCCATATATCTCTAGTGACAGACAATACTCTTGATATGGAGAGGGATGACCAAAATACCATCGTCTTTCCCCTCCTATCCATTGCGGAGGGTGGGGTTCGCTTTCCCCTACACCCATTTCTTAGGGCCGTCCTCCGCCATTGGGGTCTGATTCCTTCCCAACCCAATGTGAATTTCTTTCGAATCATAATGGGAATCGTAGAATTGAACTGGCGCCTTAGGATCAACTTTGGCATTCTGGCAATTCGGCACTGCTACGCTTTAGCCAAATCCTCCGATCGGCTCGAGCGCTACTTTCTCAGGGCCAAGGACACCGACCATCACTTGGTAACCATGCTTGCCAGTTCTGGCAAACGAGTTGACGATGTAATGGTCAATGTCCGAGGCAACTGGGAATTCGAAGAGGGCGAAGATCGCCTAGACCCTATTCTTAGAAAGAGGGGTGAACCAGGTTGCCGTGTAACTACTTGTGTTTATTGATATTTCTTTTATTCGACTTTTTCTTCAAGTCTAATCCTTTGTTTTTGCAGGCAATAAGTTGAAGAAGATTTTGACCTCGGCTGACGACGCAGTCCTTGCGGAAATTAAGACCGCACTCAAGTATTTTGGCCGTCCAAATGTACAGAAGCAAGGGAGAGCTGCCCATATACTCTTGTGGTACAAGCCTATTTATACTATGTTCTCAGCCGTGGACGATATTCCGATCCCATCCGGCGAACAACACCTTACGACCCTTATTTTCCCCAGCTTCAAGACCCTTAGGCAAATTGGTTTCGAAGCTTCTGATTCGGAACAAGATGTAGAGCCGGTGGTCAAGGTAATTGCTGAACCAACGAAAGAGTTTGCTGCGAAGGCCGAAGAGGTCGATGAGGCTCTAAACTTAGCGTTTGAAGATATTTTTACAAATTTAGGCGACCTACCCGGCGCTTATTCTGAGGGTATGGCTGGGGAAAATCTCACGCAGATGGTGAGCAAGAGAAATGCCGAACGCATGGCCGCCTGATGGAAAGCCAAGGCCACCTGTTATGGACCTGCGCCGACTGAATCTCCCGCACCCATTATTGTCAAGGAAACGACTCAAGTTCATGAGGCCGAGGTGGAAATGATTGTTGAGCATCTGGTTACAGAGGAACAGCTAATTTCGAAAGATCGGGGAGAAAAACGTACAGCCGAGAGCGAAGTCGTCTCCGAGGAGGGCCCCGTCGATAAAAGACCACGCTTGGAGGAGTCGGGTGTGGTCGCTCCTTTTGTTGTTGAACCAAAAATAAAGAGCATGCCGATCTCATCTGAAGTGTTGGCTTTGAAAGATCCAGCCATGGCACTGAGCTTGGTTGCTTCAGTCTCGTTGTCGGCTGACAAGGCAGCCTTTCGCGCCGAGCCAGATTTGGTGGCCATAACATTAGCTGCCCAGTCGGCCCTTCTGGTAGGTGACTTCATCCTAACTCTTTGTTTTGATCTTGTTTCCATACGGTATTTCTTGGTATCTGACGATCCCAACTTGTTTTGCAGACGGTCGGAAGGATCGCCGAATTAGGCCGCCGTCAGCATGATGCCGTGGAAAGGATTGGCCGTTTGCAGTCGGAAGTGGACGGTCAGAGGAGCAGGGCGGAGCTTGAGGCGATGAGAGCCACAATGGAGAGCGCGCGGGCCGAAGCTGAGAAGGAAAGAGCACAGACTGCTGACCAACTCAGATCGGACGCCGAGGAGAGGGAAAACGCGAGTGAGGAATCGCTCAAGTTAGCCAAGGAGGCGCTTACCAAGCTGGAGGCCGAATTGGTAGAACTGAAGGCGGCGAAGGAAAAAGCCGACTCTGAGGCTTCCGAAGCATTCGAGGCTAGGCAGAGCGCCGCTCTAAAAAACTGTGTAGAAGAGGTCCCCAAGTTCGAGAATCGGGGATTCAAACATGGCTGGCTTAAAGCCCTTGCTGCCGTTGGAGTGACATTGGACATATCAATTTCATATGAGCAAGTGGACGTTAAGCCGCTAGAGTCTGATCCCGAGGATTGATTTTGGGGATCAAATTATTTTTGTTATGTATTTTTAATTTCAATGTATATTTTTTGTTAGTTGATTTTCATCTTTTTTGGATTTTCATATGTAAAATGTCCGCTGCTAGCGCCTAATTTATGAATGAAAATTTTCTATGCTTTTCTATGATCTCAAGTTATTACTTGTATTGTTTGCTATATGAGTACATAATTAGGAGAATCAGCAGTTAGAACAAAATGTCATGATTACGTGAGACAGCAAACTTAATAGCCAGTTAAATTAATGGATCTGATTTAATCATAAACAAAATGAATTTATGAGGTGCCGAATGAAACAAACTTATGAATATTGTATTGATGAATGGATTCGTGGAACGGTTGGGGCACTCAAACCGACTAGATTGATGAATCTGCCCTTGCCCCAGCTGGTTCATGAACGTAGAACGCCGAATAAAATGTTACTTATGAATATTGTACTGATGAATCGATTCGTGGAGCGGCTGGGGCATTCAAGCCGACTAGATTGATGAATCTGCCCTTGCCCTAGCTGGTTCATGAACATAGAATGTCGAATAAAATGTTACTTATAAATATTGTACTGATGAATTGATTCGTGGAGCGGCTGGGGCATTCAAGCCGACTATATTGATGAATTTGCCCTTACCCCAGCTGGTTCATGAACGTAGAATGCCGAATAAAATGTTACTTATGAATATTGTATTGACGAATCGATTCGTGGAGCGGCTGGGGCATTCAAGCCGACTAGATTGATGAATCTGCCCTTGCCCCAGCTGGTTCATGAACATAGAATGCCGAATAACAGTGGTTAATGGGGTGAGTGGGGCATATGACTCAGTCGGCGCCGAGCTGTTAACGTTTCAATATTAATCAGATTGCCTCGGAGGTGCTGCCCTCGTAGGGAATAAATGGGCGTATACTTCGTGAACGTGGGTCCTATTTATGTGTTCAGTCAGCAACTCAGTCCAGCTCTCTGAGGAAGCTTAAACAAGTGCGAATGTCGAATAGACTTTTTTTCAACAACAGAGGGGAAGCGAGGACGCTAGTTGAGCTGGGAGGAGATATGAGTCGAAGTGGTGAACCTTTGCGCACGGGAAGCAGGGCTTCGAGAGATTGGGAGAGACACCAATCTCCTCTTCGTCGAAGTAGGTCGCCTAGGAGGGATAAGCAGCCACAAGGCAGATCTCCTCAATCCCGTTCTGGAAGGGAATCCGACGCGAATCCATGCCCATTGAGTTTTGCGGTCTTCGTAGGGAATAGACCTATGACAGAGGCGGATTCGATCATTCGAGATCCAAATGTGGTAGTCGAGTTCGCTCGACAGATTTTTCCACCCGAGGTCCAGCAGTCGATGGTAGGTCGGCAGGACTTCGAAGTGTTTCGTGAAGGCGTTTATGGGGCGGTGAAGGGGCTGTACACCTCTTATGAAATCGGCATGCGTCTCCGCACCGCTCGGCGCGATATAGAGCAGAGAGATGAACGCATTCGGAAGTTAGAAGCTCGCGCAGAGAAGGCCGAGTGTGAGCTAAGGAGAATAAAGTCCGCCGAGTCTCAATCAGCCAGCCATCCCAACCCGGTTGTGGAAGAGAAGGTGACTCAAAAGCTGATAAGTAATGCTATTGCCAATTGGAACATGGCTAGCATGTTCGCAATCGAGACTACGAGGGCCACGGCCTATGAGAAAGGCTTCCATGATGGCCGAAAGATTGGAATTCAGAAGACCAAGGAGAAACTCACCGAAGAATTTTGCCGATGTGAAAACCGTGGGTTTAGGCATGGCTAGATCAAGGCACTTCAGGAAGCTGATGCTCTCCAGGCAGCAAGTGTGAATTCGGCGTTGCCGTTGTACCAACAAAATGATTTCCCCTTCTCCGCCTTCGAAATTGAGAAAAGTGATGATGAGGGAGCCACCGAAGAGAAGAAGACCTTGTAATGCTTTTGTAGAAATTATGTATTTACTGGCTGATTTTAATAAAACGCTTAATTTTCAATTTGTAACATACTTTCAATTTGTAGTGTATTTATTTACTTTGAATGTTTGCACGTTTTAGACTATGCTTGTGCGCCCTGAACTATTCCATTTTGAATAGACGCATATTTCAGTCTTTTGAATTTGCATATTTCAGCCTTTGCTTATACGGCTTGAATTATTCCATTTTAAATATGCATTTCAGCCTTTGTTTATATAGCTTGTACGAAGGCGCCTCGAATTTAGAAGCTTTTAATCAACCCAAAAGCATTATGCGCCGATGGTGCTCCGAATCCAGAGTCTTTGATTGGCCAATCGTGAGATCCATGAAGGGCGCTCCGAATCCAGAGTCTTAGTCAGCCCAAAGGCGTCATGCACCGATGGGGCTCCGAATCCGAAGTCTTTAATTGACCAATCGCGATATCCACGAAGGGCGCTCCAAATCCGGAGGCTTTAACCGGCCCAAAGGCGTCATGCGCCAAAGGGGCTCCAAATCCAAAGTCTTTAATTTGCCAATCGTGATATCCACGAAGGGCGGTCCGAATCCGGAGGCTTTAATCGGCCCAAAGGTGTCATGCGCCAAAGGGGCTCTGAATCTGGAGGCTTGTCTTGGCCAATCGTGACATCCACGAAGGGCACTCTAAATCCGGAGTCTTAGTCAGCCCAAAGACGTCATGCGCCGATGGGGCTCCGAATCCGGAGTCTTTAATTGGGCAATCGTGAGATCCACGAAGGGCGCTCTGAATCCGGAGGCTTTAATCGGCCCAAAGGCGTCATGCGCCAAAGGGGCTCCGAATCCAGAGTCTTTAATTGGCCAATCGTGATATCCACAAAGGGCACTCCGAATCTGGAGGCTTTAATCGGCCCAAAGGCATCATGCGCCAAAGGGGCTCCGAATCCGAAGGCTTGTCTTGGCCAATCGTGACATCCACGAAGGGCGCTCCGAATCCAGAGTCATAGTCGGCCCAAAGGTGTCATGCACCAAAGAGGCTCCGAATCCGGAGACTTTTGAACTGGATTGCGCAATGAATAAACATGAATCTTTGTATTACAAAAGTGGAGTGTGTACATGGTAAATCGTTCTAAATTAGTATCATTCCCCACAAGTCGGGTCAATGATAAAATTTGCATAAATGCGTGGAATTCCAAGGTCGTGGTAGACTCCTTCCTAACATGTCTTTGAACCGATATGCCCCTACTCTAACGATCGAATCAATCTAATAGGGGCCTTCCCAGTTTGGACCCAATTTTCCATCAGCCGGTTTCTTGGCAGCTGGAAGTACCTTTTTTAAGACCAATTCTCCTGGTGTGTAGCGGCGCAGTTGAACACGTTGATTATATGACTTAGCAAGCTGCTGCTGGTACCGTGCCATGGACGCAAGGGCACGGCCTCTTCGTTTTTCGACCAGAATCAAATCCAAAGCCAGCATCATGTCATTTTGGCCTATATCAAAAACTTGTGATTTCAGGGTTGGGTGGTCGATCTCCAAGGGTATAATCGCCTGGGTTCCAAAGCATAAAGCAAACGGTGTTTCCCCAGTGGATCGTCTCGGCATAGTTCAATAAGCCCACAATACACTCGGCAATTCTTCGACCCATTTGCCTTTAGCTTTCTCCAGCCTCTTCTTGATGCCATCCAAGATGGATTTGTTAGAGGCTTCAGCTTGACCATTGCTTTGTGGGTAAGCTGGCGTAGAAAAGTAAGGCCGTATACCATACTTGCTGCATAGCTCTCGGTAGACGCCACAATCAAATTGGGTGTCGTTGTCTGAGATAAGAGCTCTTGGAATGCCGAATCGTGTTATGATATTTCTCCATACAAAGCGCTTAACATCGGCATCTTGAATGTGCGTTAATGCCTTCGCTTCGACCCATTTTGTGAAGTAATCTGTTGCGACGATCAAGTATCGCTTGTTCCCTGGGGCCCTTGGCAATGGTCCTACGATATCAAGACCCCATTGGGCGAACGGCCAGGGACTGGTGATGGAGCTCAACTCTTTAGCGGGCAGGTGGGTTAACGAGGAGAACTTCTGGCACTGTTCACATTTCTTCATATAGCATTCAGCATCAGCTCTCATTGTCAGCCAATAATACCCCTGTGTTATAGCTCGATGGGCCAAAGAGCGTCAGCCGGAATGGGCACCACAACTGCCTTCATGTATTTCAGTCAGAAGCTCTTCGAGTTTTTCCGGGTGTACACATTCCGGGTATGGACCAGAAAAGGATTTTTTATAAAGCCTTCCTTGCGGATCCAAGTAGTACCGCAGGGTTTTGTATCGCAGCTTGTGCACTTCTTTCTTGTCCTTTGGGAGCTATTCGGAAGACAGGAATGCGGCAATGGGATCCATCCAACTTGGTCCAGATTCTATAACATTGACCTAGACTTCTTCTGAAGAGCCAATGCTCGGCTCCGGGATGAAACCTACTTCGATGGTCCGTTTAATCTCTGAGTTAATGGCGGAGGCTAGGCAAGCAAGGGCATCTGCATGTGTATTCTGATCATGTGTTATCTGGTTCAATTCATGATGGTCAAATTTTGCTAGCAAGGAGTTGGCCGTTTTCATATAAGCCGCCATATGGTCGTTTCTTGCTGCGTACTCCCCCTTTAGCTAATTGATCACCAGTTTTGAATCGCAAAATACAAGTAAACGCCGAACACCTAGAAGATGTGCATTCCGCAAACTGGCTAGAAGGGCTTCGTATTTGGCTTCGTTATTTGACACTTCGAAGCCGAGCTTGACGGCCTGCTCAATTATTCTGCCGTCGGGAGCCATGATTACAACTCCGGCTCCACTGCCCCGCATATTGGATGATCCATCACAGTACAACTGCCAAATGTCCCCAAAATAAATTCTCCAGTTCGGCTTCGGTCAAATTTCATCGGACTTGAAATCGGCAAGACCCCCCGTGAATTCGGCAACAAAGTCGGCAAGCACCTGTCCCTTGATTGAGGTTCTAGGTAGAAACTGAATGTCATACTAGTCGAGTTCAAGAGCCCACTTTGCAACGCGTCCTGATGCTTCTGTACTTCATAGTACTGATCGGAGGGAATAATCTGTTAGCACCCCAATGTTATGTCCCTGGAAGTAATGCATCAGTTTTCTTGCCACCATGACTAGGGCTAGGATGAGTTTTTCCAGTGGAAGGTATCGTGTTTCGGTGTCAACCATTGCCTTGCTCACATAGTACACTGGCCGCTGCTTCCCCAGCTCTTCCTTTATCAGTACGGCACTGACGGCCCTATCAGAAACAACCAGATACAAAATGAGAGGGTCACTAGCAGCAGGTGTTGTCAAGAGTGGTACTGAGCGGAGGTAGGTCTTGAGGCCGTTGAAAGCGGCTTCACATTCGGCGAACCATTCAAAAGCCTTTCCCTGCCGTAGTGTATGAAAGAATTGTCGGCAGCGATCTGTAGATCGACTAATGAACCTGTTGAGTACGGCGGCCATCCCCATCAACTTTTGAACCTCTTTTACTAAACGAGGGGAGCCAAGTTCCAAGATTGCTGTGATTTGCCTTGGATTGGCCTCGATTCCTCGGTGGTTGATAATGTAACCCAAGAACTTGCCAGAGCCAATCCCAAATGCACATTTGGAAGCATTCAGCTTCATTTTGTATTTGCTTAGAATGCCGAATGTCTCCTCCAGATCGGCTATATAATTTTGCTCTTCCTTGGATTTGACCACCATGTCGTCGTTGTATACTTCCATAGTGTGGCCGAGTTGCTCCTTGAACATGGTGGTGACTAGTCTCTGGTAAGTTGCCTCTACATTCTTCAGCCCAAAAGGCATAACCTTATAGCAATAGGTTCCTCTTGGGGTGAGGAATGCAGTTTTGTCTTGGTCTTTTGGATGCATGGCAATTTGATGGTAGCCTCTGTAGGCATCGAGAAAGCTCATGCACTGATGACGTGCTGTAGCATCCACCAGTTGGTCTATCCTTAGGAGAGGAAAATAATCTTTGGGACAGGCTTTGTTTAGGTTCGTGAAATCAACGCAGACTCACCAAGTCCCATTCTTCTTCTTCACAACCACAGTATTAGAGAGCCATGTAGGATAGATCACTTTCCTGATTGCCCCGACGTCAAACAACCGGTCAACCTCTTCAACAACTGTGGCAGTGTGCTCTATGGCTGATCGCCGGCTTTTCTGAATGATTGGCTTGCATTTAGGGTCAACATTTAAACGGTGTTGCGAAACAGACGGATCTACACTCGGCATCTCATATGGAGTCCACGCAAATACATCAAGGTTGCCGAGCAGGAAGGAAATTAGTTGTTGTCTGTCGGCTTGATTGAAGGAGGCGCCGACCATGAAGAACCTGTCTGGGTTGCCGTTGATTTCAACTCGATCTAGGTCATTCATGGCCTTTTCACTCAGGAGCTGCCCAACATCATCGAGGCTCTCCCGATCTGTTACCTCAATGGAATTCACTTGCAACTCCTTTGGCATCTTTCTAGCAAGGACATAGCATGCTTGTGCCGACTTCTGTGAACCATGGATTTGCTCAATGTCGCGTGCTGTCGGGAAATGAAGCAGCTGATGATAGGTGCTTGGCACAGCCTGCATAGTATGCAACCAAGCTCGCCCCATGATGAGATTATACTGCGATGGCAGCTTCACGACCAAGAACCCCGCATCCACTGTTCGGGAGCCCGCTCGAACGGGTATTGTGATTTTTCCCAATGGGTACTCTAGATTGGTGTTAAAGCCGAATAGTGGATAGGGGGCCGGGGAGAGATCTGATTTAGAGAAGCCGAGTTTGGTGAATGTTTTGTAGTACATAACCTCCGATGTGCTCCCCGGGTTAATGAGTACGCGCTCAACTGTGAATCGGTTTATGCGTAACTCAATTACTAAGGGATCGACGTGGGGAAGTGTCACACCGGCCAAATCTGAATCATCAAAAAAAAAATGCTTATAGCTTCATGGGGCCGTTTAGCCGGAGTGAGTTGATTTTGAGAATCGAGATTCGACTGAATTGTATGCATCGAGGATGAAATTGGCAGGCTGTATATCATGTGGATCACGCCGAGTGGAGGGGAATCCTGTCTTAGAGCTATTGCTTTGGTTGAGTTGCCTTTTCAGACATACTATTGTAACCGACCATCCTGCACCAATTCCTCTAGGTGATCCTTCAATGCATAACAACTCTCAGTTTCATGGCCATGATCCTTGTGATACTCGCATCCCGTCTTCGAGTATCTGGAGGTCCCACCATTTTTTACGGCCACTTGAAGAACGGAAGATGTTGAATTTTGGACATGACCGTGCCTATCGGCTCTGACAACTCAGTATATTTCTTGTCGGTGCGTCTTGTGCGCTTGCTGTCGACTTGCAGCTGTTCATTCGCTCGGTAGGAGCATTGGTCACTTGATCGGCGAGAATCCTGTCTCTTATCTCGTTTTGCTCGATGCCGTGGTTCAGGGCTCTGAGGTGCTACAGAATTTAACAGCTGAGCAATTTCAGCAGGAGCCGTCTTGTTGGTCACATTTCTGGCTTTAACTCACAAGGCATCATCTTCCACTTTACAGTATTCTTCAACTTTCTTCATTAACGACCAAACTATTTTGGGGGGGCGTCTGGTCAAAGAGCTGCGGAGGGCACTGTCGGGATGCAGCCCCATCTTAAAGGCAGTGATGGCCATGGAGTCATTGCAAGCATCATCCACCAGATTGAAACATTCCCAATACCGCACCGAATATGCACGAAGGGTTTCTCCCAGTTGAATCTGCATCGCCCAGAGGGAATCGGCCTGCTTTGGCTGGACCTCATTAGTGATAAACCTTGCCCTGAAGGATTTTTCGAGTTGGTGGAAGCTTTTAATCGAAGCCGGCTCCAGTTTATAATACCACCTGACAGCTAGTGGTCCCAAACTGCTCGTAAATATTCTACACATGAGAGCCTCGTCTTCTGCATGCAGCGTCATGGCTTGCTTATAATAGCGGATGTGATCAGTGAGGTCTGATTTACCATCGTACAAGGTGAATGACGGTGCTTTGAATTTCTTGGCTAGCACTGCCTTTGCAATTCTTCGTACAAAGGGATCGTGCTGGTCTTCTTCATCTGAATTGTTTCTTCTTCGCTTATGCCTTATACGAGGACTCTCCTCAGAAGAACTGGTAGTTTCAGGTCGCCCCTTCTTCTTGGGCTCCGGGGATAATGAGTCGGAGTCGCTATCAGTGTCGTTTTATCGGGCTCGAGGTCGTCGACCACCTGCCCTCGGAGGTCGTTCCGGATCTAGGCGTACAGCTTGTTTGGACTTCGCCACTTCCAAGGCCAAATCTTGACGGAGACGTTCGTTCTCAGCGATCATGTTCTCCAACCTCTGTTCGTTTTGCTTTGCTTGTTCCATGATCGCCTGCATTGTCTCATGCTCCGAAGTCGAGGGTGAGGCGAAGTTTAAGGCACGTCTTGCGGCGATAGTCTCCGGGCCAAGCATGTTTGTTGGAGTGAGGCCGTCTCTTTGCGTGGTTTCATCAGTGACTGTCAGAGGGTCTTCTGTTACGCCTGCCATGGATATATTTGAGTATTCCCATAGACGGCGCCAATTGTGGGGAAGAGGTTTGGAAATACTCTTCTGATCTTGGGAGACGTTCGAGATCCTCTACTAGACACCTGAAAAGAAATGAACACTCCGGTTGGGGGTGCCGGAATTAGCACTCCTACGGACAAGTCAGTCTTTACTCTTTTTGGGTTACTTGTATTTTAAGTTAAGCATACTAGTTCTCACATACCTTTCTTAGACTGTTGTTCCTTTATTTATACTCGTTTCCAGGGCCTCGGGGCCTGGTCCACTTTTCGCTCACTATCCGCTTATTTATTCGGCCCCATAGTTCAATAGTTACTCGGCCTATTTACTGAATTCGGCCTCCTGATCGTGCAGGTTACAGCCGAGTAATGCCTATCTTCTAGAGCGTACGCTTCTAATCCTGCTAGTTATTCGGCTCCCACAATGCTATATGTTTGTGTATATGTACACATATATATTAAAGGGATTAGACAATAAATAAACTCTTATGGGGTGTTAAATTGAAAGGCCTTTTATGAATCAAAAAAGTATGAAAGAAAGAAAGTAAAGGACATATAAGAAATTTCAGGAGCAAATTGAAAAATATAATAAAAATTATGGGTCAGATAATAATTTTAAGAAGGGTAAAGTATATCAACTTACCTTAAGGTTTGGGAAATATAAAATAAGTTATACAATTGACATATTTGCATTGAGTTTCTGTAAGATTTTAATTCACATAACACTTAACATATTTTTCATCAATAGTTTGTTAGTTATATAAATAAATAAATTGATACAGTCATTTATTTTACACGAAATGTATATTTGATGTTATTTATTTTTTTGTTTTTACACAATTTGCATTAGTTCTACTCTATTTAATCTTGTTAAGACCATTTCCAACTCAGAGTCAAATCTTTCATTTAAATTGAAATTTGATGAAAATTTATTAAAAATAGTGTTTCAATCGTTTCACCAAATTGGTATCAAATGTACAGAGTCCTACTTTTTTCATCAAGGAGCATTTAACTTTTTATCAAATCTCGTAGGTGACTGCTAGTAGACAACCGGATGATGACCAACCGGTCAACCGAGTGGACTACCGGATTGGAAAAAATTTGAAGAAAATTTATACTAGGCTGGATGACCGTCTGGACATTCTCCCAGTCGATCGGTTATTTGATGAAAATTGAAAATTTAGTGTTGGAACGCTTGGTATTAGATAAAACTTTTAATCCAAATCTGTACTCAAATTTGATGGGGGAAAAAAAAGTGTGTTGGAGATACTCTAAAATCAAAGTCAGTGTAAATTATATTAAATTTATAAAATTTATTGTATTTACTCTAAATGTCAAGAAAAGCCAATATTTTCACTTTGGTCTTTGCAATTTCAATTTGAACAATTTGAACCTTACATTTTAATTTTGTTTCAATATAAACCTTCCGTCACTTTCTGTTAAATTTCTGAATGGAAAAAAGGCCACAAGCAAAATTAAATGGATAGAAGAAGAATTCAATATATATATAAAGTCCCCACGCAATATTTTTTCCTTTAAAATGTTAAACAGTGTATAATAGAGAGATCACATTGTAACAAAATTGAAAATATGACATTCAAATTAAGTAGGTGTTTGGAAAGAACTAAAAAAGTGTTTTTTTTTTTTGGCATACATACACTTATTTGTAGGAATGGCAATAGGGCGGGGCGGGCTCGGGGATCACCCTCCCCGTCCCCGATGGTGGAAATCCCCGCGTCCCTGGCCCCGATCCCCGACGGGGAACCTATATCCGCCCCCACTCTCGCCCCCTAACGGGGATCGGGTTTTCCAGACCCCAATTAATCCCCGGCCAAAAAAAAAAAAATAGATACAACAAATTTGTTCATCATCAACAACAACAACGTAGAGAGAGAAAGATCTGATGCTCAAATGTAAATAAAAAAAAATTCAAATCTAATAGATCTGTTTATCACCATTAACAGATCTGATGAGCTCAAAAAAAAAAAAATCAGATCTAACATATATATATAACAAATCTAATATATATATATAACAAATCGAGAGAGAGAGAGAGAGAGAGAGAGAGAGAGAGGAAAAGTGCTCAAACAGTGGTGATGGTGTCATTGCCGGACTGTCGCAAACAGTGGTGAAGTTGTGGTGGCTCAATCAGCGGAGGAGGGAGAGGAGGGCGATCGGCGGAATAGGGAGATGAGGGTGATCGGCGGAGAAGGGAGAAGAGCTCGATCTGCGTCGGCGAAGGGTTTGAGAGAGAGAGATGAGAGACAGTGAGTGTGATGTGAGTGAGAGGGCCTAAACATATAATATAATATATGTATATATTATAATAACCCTATACGGGGATCAGTCGGGGATCAGTCGGGGCCGGGGTTGGGGAACCTATCCCCGTCCCCAGCCCGAAAATCATCGGGGATTTAATTTTTAATACCATCCCTGGTCCTATGGGGATAATTTTCGAGAAAAAAACCGTTCCAATCGGGGTCAGGAGATCGGGTCCCTATCGGGCCGAGTTTAAATTGCCATCCCTACTTAATTGGGTCACATCAATCAATATCTCTTCTTTATTTTCTACTCATTTTCTCTACTTTTCTACATTTTTTTTTTTAATAAAAAGTTGAAGAGTGCACTTACATCTCAAACCAAACTAAAAAGGACTAAAGTGAAACTTCTCCCATACTACAATACTAATTGTGTAATTAACCCATAAGTTCCAAACCCCAGCCCGATAAACCCTTTGCTCCTCCAAGTTCCCACCCCTCCTAAGCTTCAATGGCTCCCTCTTCTATCTCCCTCTCACCATATTGAACTCCAAACCACCCACACCTAACCAACCATACCCACTCGCAGATTACCCACAAATGGTTTTTCTCAGAACCCTCCGTTCTCGCCATTTCCACACACTCCTAAATCCCCAAAACCCTCCCCCTTCCCAATACTTCAAAAACCCTACAACCCAATTCTTCCACAGACCCATTTCGCTTTCCGCACAATTCGAATCCGAATCGATCAGCAATCAGCAGACAAAGAAGCCCTTGCACGTTCTGTTCAAGGAAGCCGTTGGATTATCCGAAAAAATGGAGCCCATTGAAGCCGAGAACGAACCCGAAACCAATGAATTAAAGAAGAGATTGAGAAAATTGGAGGAAGAAGTGAGAAGGTTGAAAGAGAATAGTAGTGAGAAAGTAAAAGTAGAGAATTTGAAGAAAACGAAGATTGAGAATGATGAGTCAAGTTCTAAGAGCTTGTATGGGTTGTTTGCGAATAAAGTAGGTGATAGTGAGAAATCTAGGGTTGTGGAGTTTTTGAGGATGGAGGATCCAATGGTGTACACAGAGCTTTTACTTGAATTGGCTCTATTTGTGAAACATTTGTACAAAGAAGGCTACTTTGTTAATGCTAATTTCTTGCCCAATAACAAGTTTGATATTACTTGTTTTGAGAACAGTTATGGCCGTGATTTTATTAGGTATACAGCGGAGAAGTTTGGGAAGGATAACCAAGAAATTGTAAAGTAAGAACAATTCTTTGCCATCACTTTTTTCTTTATGTCTATAATTGTTGTATGTTGCCCATTACATTAATGTAATAGTTTATCTACTTTTGTTTGAATGGTGATGATTGTTTTCTAGCATTAAGCTTTCAAATATTAATGTCAACAATTAAATATAGGGCTGAAAACAAGCCTAGTAGTAGTATTAGGTTGTTTTAAACTTGGTTTAATAATCATACGCGCTTAAACTTATGTTCAAGTTTGGTTTGTTTACATAAGAAACTGATCTCGAATGGGATTTTAACGCGCCAAACACGAGTCGAGCTCGAGTAGATTGGATTTTTATAGTAGATATAAGCTTATCGAATCAAGTAATAGGTTATTCAAGATTGGTTTGAAAACTTAACAAGCTTAAAATTGTGTTCAAATTTGACTTGTTTGCATGATAAGTCAATCTCGAATAAGCTTTTAATGAGCCAAACACGAGTCGAACTCGAGTAGCTTGGTTCATTTAACAGCGCTAAAAATAATGTTGGTATTAAACCTTGACTTTATAAACATATATGTGAAAGAACCTTTTATGGGCTGATGTGTGATCTGATTAATTTTGTTTGAAGATAGAAGTGGGGATTCTGTTTGAAAATAGTTGTTCAAAATAAATTCCACCAAGTTGATTCCTTTTGTCCCTTTATGCAGAAGTCTTAGTCTATCTGATCATGACATGCTTTACTGAAGAAGATATGTTAGATACTGTTTTTGGATATGAAAGTGATGCAACCTATGTTCTATAAATAGTTCTGGCTTTTTCTTTGGAGAATGAAATATCAGTAAATCTGGCTTAAATAGATAGTTAAATTTCCTTTCACTCACAAGGAATTGACAATGAACAATGGTCAATAAAACAGAGAACATGCTGAAAATTTCTAAGACATGCAATAAACTTAATTCTAATGTTTTTAAAATGTCTCGATTTACTTCAAGCAACATAACAATTGACATGTAACAACCACAAAATTAAAGAGAAGAAAAATTGCCATAACTCGAAGCAGCACTAAATCTAAAATTAAAGTTGAAATTATTCAGGCTTCTATTGCAAAATCATACATAAGGGTGGAACACAGTGATCGGATGTAAACAATAGGAAACATGATTGGAGAGATGGGACAAGAATGATTAGACAACAAGATTGTAAGTGGGAAAACAATGATCAAGGGATAGAATGGAAGGGGGTGAGCAATGTAGAGGAAGTAGGAAACTCACCAAGATGTATAACAAGAGAAGATGAAAAAGACCAAGAGAACAGAGAGAGAGAGAGAGAGAGAGAGAGAGAGAGAGAGAGAGAGAGAGAGAGAGAGAGAGAGAGAGAGAGAAGGAAAAAGGAGTAGGAGGGAGAATAGCTGCGGCTCTTGATTGTGACGCAAGGCTTTGGTTTGTTTTGGTTTGGAAATTAATCCTAGGGAGAGATGCTATAGTCATTTATTTGGCTCCAGAGTAGCTAAGGGAAGTAGGTTGTCTGGCATTATTGTTGAATGTGGTTCACAAGGAAAGCTTCTCAGATTCCATGAGTTGGTGGCATATGTTAAAAGACATTTTCTCTTTTGGGGTTTTCTTCACAATATTTTAATTGGTGACTGCCATTTACTTAATTTTTGGCTCAAAATGAAGGGCTTCCACATTAATGGTCTTATCTATATTCTTTACAAGTATCTAAGGAAAACGTGTAGCACAATGTCCAAAAAACTTGTGACATGGAAGTGTGATTGATTGACATCTCTGCATGGTTTGAGGCATTAAATAGTAACTTGCACCTGCAATACTTCATTTCCGTATCAAAACAGAATTAGGTTTGCTAGGGCATGTGCTGATTGAATTTGGTGTAATTGATAAGGTGGATAAATGGCAAGTGAAGTAAATGAGCACCGGCCGTGTAAGAGAATCCTGTGCCCAAGGGCTATTGTGAAAGCTAAAACTGAGATGCATTGGTGGTCGTACAAGGAATAACATGCTGCAGTGATGGTGAGAAGGAACGTTGACACTGATGAATTGTCTAAAATAGAAAATGAAAAATCATTGAAAGCTATGTCTGACTTTACTGTTTCAGAAAACCTACATAACAGACAGGCACAGTTCAGCATGCATGTGTATGTGTCTGAGTGGGTGAATGAGGGTGCGTGTTTGCTAGTCATGATGCTGGTTCCACTTCCATTTTTTTGTTCTGTATTGTTTCCTTGTTTCCATCTGTTAGCTCCTTCAAGTCTTATGAACTTAAGTTATGGATGCACGGATGGTTGTCAGCCAGTGACTTGAAAAAGGTGGCCCTCTTTGGATGTCCTTCGCTCGGAAGGAAAAATGTCTTTTTTGCTAAAAGCTTGCGCAATTTTTTCAGAATTCAAGAAGACACCATAAGTCAATTGTCTCGTTGAAAAATTTCACCTCTCTAATCTTTCTGGTCTCATCTACATATACATATTGATTTATTTTGGAAGTGACATTATTTTTATTTTTATTCTTTTGTCATTTTTACATGCTCACATTCAGGTATGCAGTAAATGCGTCTTGAAATCATCATGCAAGTTTGTGAATCAGAGTGTATCGAAAGGCAATAACAGCAATTTGAATTTGGCTGTTGAAATAAGGGTTATAATTTTGTACACCATGGAATCTGTTCCTCCACAGTTGGTAGTGCCTGACGAGATAAAGGCTTCTGTTAGTGTATTGCTGAAGGAGGTTCTGAACCTAAGCCAAACTCATGCATAAAGCTTTTTGACGGTTCCATATATAAAGTGGTCTTTCAGGTGCTTTAAATCTAGATTATTGTTCAGACTACTTTGTTCCTTGATAGGTTTGTTGGTTTATAGACTAGTAGACTGATTTGCTTTCAACTAGAGCACAATAGATCTCTCTAGAACAAACTTTCTCTCTGAAAAACTCTCTTTCTCTCTCTGAAAAGCTCCTCCCCGGGCCTCATTTTGGGCCGGCCAGCCGCCGCTTTCGGCTATGGCGGTTGGCTGGCCCAGTCCTTTCTTGTGTTTGGTTGTTAATTTTCCTTAAATAAACTTGATCCCCCCCCCCCCCCCCCCCCCCCCCCCCCCCCATTATTTTCCCACCTTGGTTTGCTTTGTGGGTTGCTGCAGAGTCGTGGTGTGTTTTACAGGAGGAGGTTGGACCAGCTAGAGGACATCCAAATATGGTTAGGATCTTCATTCGTGCGCTCTTTCGCGAGTCGGAGCTTGAGGGGTGAACTTTGGTTTAGATTTATGGAGCAGTATCGATGCTTTGTTTGGGGGTTTCATGGGTGTCGAAGTCGTTCCAGATATGTCTAGTGTTCATTCGAGCACTCCTCTTCGAGTGGGAGTTTGAGGGGTGATCTTCGTCCAGTTGTTTGGAGGTGTCTCAGCGGTTGATCGGTGTTTGGATCGTCTCTTTACGAGTTCTTGTAGCGGGTGTGTGAAGGGAGGAGTCGTTTGGTTAGTCTCTCTCAGATTCATGCCTCCAGGTTCAGAGGTGTGCTTTCCGTGGCTTCTAGGTGGAGGTGGCATTTGAGTCTGTTGGATGTAAACGTCAAGGGGAGTCTCTCACATACATCCATCCAGGTTCAATATTTCTATGGAGGAGTCTTTTAGTAGCCCAACTGGATGCTGCAGTGGAAGTGTGTAATATACATCAAGTAGAAGTTGCTGCTGTGTGTGTCCTGTCTTTATGTGTCTGTGTTTGATGGTGGATCAGATCTGAACTGATTTGGTGTTATGGCCAGCAAGGGGTTGGACAAGGGGGTGTGGGTGAGCATGCTGCTTAAGTGGCAGAGGTGGGGTTGAGAAAATCAATGGATGGTGGTGTGTTCCGGCCATAGTTTTCGGTCTAGGAAGATTTAGGGAGAGTGATCTTCTCCAGGTGATTGTGGGAGAGTGGCTTTCGGCAGTGAAGCGTGGGTGTATGGAGGATTGTGGTGTGTTGGCTATGGAGTTTCCGGCCATAGAGCATCCTCGGTCGGATCAGCGGAGCGTGGAGCAGGCGTGGGGAGTTGAAGCAGGTGGGCGTGGGTTTTGGCAGTGAAGCAGGTGGGCGTTGAAAAGATGTATGGTATAGTGTTGTCAGGTGTGAGTATTGGCACTGGTGGCGTGGGCGTTGAAAAGACTTGGCTGGGTTTGAAGCAGCATAGGTGAATAGAGTTAGATTTTTAAAATAGTAGGTGGGCGTTTGAATAGATCTAGCATAGGTTTTGTGGGATGATTTTGTGGGAGATTCATGTGTTTTTTTTAGTTAAGTCTTTCTTAACGTTTTTTTTTAAAAAAAAAAAAAAGTCGTGAGGCCAAGGGGTTGGTTGTATGGATGCGAGTAGCAGTAGTAGGGGTATTTTGTACTTTCCGAATCTCTCTCGATGCATGTCATCTTTCTGTACCTTTAATTTCATGTTGTTAATGAAATTTTTCTTTGCCGATCAAAAAAAAAAAAAAAAAAAAAAGACTGATTTGCTTTCATTCTCACAGTACTATCAATATTCTGACGCACAAATCTGGGAGATGAAGTGTGATGATCAAATGTCTACATTGTTAATAACTCATGCTGAGAACGATGCGAAAGATTGTTGTGAGTTACATTACATCTATGAATGATATTCGCCGGGGGGGTGGGAATTAGTCATTTTGCTTGCCAAAAATCTGCGAAAAGGGTCTTCTCTGTTGGATTGTGGAAGTGTCATTATGGATTGGCTGGTTAGTGAACTTCATAAATGTTTTAGTTATTTATGTCTTATCAAAAAAAAAATTAGCATTCAGCAATTGAGTAGAGCTTTTGAGATGTATATGTCAACTTATTTCTTTATTATATGTGAATGGCCATTTTATCCATTTTAAATGTATAGTGTTGTCAATGCATACAATAAAATCTGAAGTATTGGGTACTAAAGTTAAATTTCATGATTGAAGATCAGAATTGGTTTCTCTTTTTGCCCCCCTTTTTTCTTTTTAAATCCCCAATGATATTATTCTAGCTTGTTTATCCCTGAAGTATTGGGTAAATAAATACTGAGAAAATAATCGTTTGTATATACAATGTAGTTGGGTTTCTCATTTTGATGATTTTGGTTCTGGTCTTTCATCTTATTGGGGCTATGATTATGTCCAAAATGATGTAAATTACAATGCAATGTAGCTATGATGTACTTTTTAAAAATGTGTTATAGTAAAATTTACCATGATGCAAATTTTGTCTCCCTAGGTTATTGAAAAGAATCAAAAAGAAAAAAAACTTTAGATTAGATTGTTAAATTGTTAAATTTTTAAGGGGAAAATCATACTGTGGTCTTGTAGATTAGTTCATTAATTTTAATTATATCAATTTTGTTCTTTAATTTTTCATATTGTGTCAATTTACTCTATTTAATAATGTCCCTTAACAATTGGACTGAAATCAATGGCAAAGTGGTCACTTTGAAAGGGAATTAATTGTTTCAAATTAGACATCAACCTTTTGATCAATCCAAGGGCAGTGAATACACTATTTACCTTTTTATTTCAATCTAATTCCTTAAAAGGTTATCAATTGAACTAAATTAGCATAATATAAAAAATTTAAAGATAAAATCAATAATAAATAATAAAAAAAAGGTATTTTAGACATTTTATATACATCTAGAGTGAATTTAATGACAAAAATATTTTAGTGTTTAAATTGAAAAAATTAAAAACTTAGGATTTTTTTTGTTACAAAAATCAAACTCTAGTGGATTTTTATTTTTATTTTTTGGACAAATTATAGTGGTAGTCCTTGTAATTTACCCGTTTTATGATGCTCTCAGAAGTTTGGACGCTCTGCAAAAGTACTAGATGATGCGACTTACTACTCGAGTGCACAAATGACCGCTCGAGCGGTCAAACATGCAAGGATTAAGATCACAAACTCCTTTGCATGGGCACAGTTCGGGTTGGATTCGCATTAAAATACTCATGGTCTCACTGAAATAAAAAGATCGAATAAAATTACATCTGAAAGGAGTTTTGTTAAACGGGATTGCCGATTACAAAAACCTAACAATTTCAATGAAGATAAATTTATTCTTCTTTATTATAATATCCAATTTGTAGAATTATGTTACATGCATAAACTACTAGTATTACTTCAAAAGGGAAATTACACTCATAAAAGCTAATAGCATCCACATGGACAAAAATTACAAAATAAAATACTGCTTACTGAGTTAATTTCTTCTTCTCTTCCTTTGCACCCTTCTCTGAGTTTTCTTTCTTGTTCCAAATCTCTCAACAAACCATTCATGATACCTTGTGGTCAGAGTGTGCTCAATGACCAACCCAACTATTAGCTTACTACCAAAACCCAATCATATGATAATCCAGTCAACAACACCACTTGGAAACTTCGAATCATCACCATGAATGCTCAAGGATGGTGGTGGTGATGCCTTTGAATTTCCACATAACTTCGACAAAGGGTAACCACACAACTCGGAATTCCCATCATATGAATTGTTTTCAAATGTATCAAACCGATTCCCTCGAGGAATATGGCCAGTGAGATGGTTGTGAGAAACGTCTAGGACTTCAAGGAAGGTAAGTTGGATTAGTTGCTAAGGGATCTCTCCTGAGAGCAAGTTCTGCGAAAGGTCCAATGATTCCAGCTCTATCAGATTTGCCAAGGATGATGGGATGACACCATTGAGATTGTTGTAGGAAAGGTTTAAGACCTGAAGCCCATTGAGCCTTCCAAGAGATTCAGGAATTTCCCCTCCGAATTTGTTGTTTGACAAATCAATTGCTATGAAGGCCTTTTGTATCTCCTGGTACAACCTTTTTGCCCCTTTGTTATCCATTGTTACTGAATACATATAAGGCAAGAGACTCACATTTATTATGACGGTACTAGTTTTTGAATTTGATGTTATTCTCCCTAGAACTTGTTAATCTGCTTGCATATATGTTAACTTTTCTCTCTCAACCATTGCCATTGCATTCCAGTTTTGGAAGTATTCTGACAGTAAGTTACCTGAGAAACCATTGTCAGAGAGGTCAATAATGCGCAATTTTGGAAATTTTAATTTGGTTTTAGAAACGTTAATGGCACCATGAAATCTATTAGATCGCAAAATGAGAACTTGTAACATAGGAAGTGCTCCCAACCAAGAGGGAAAAGTATCCTCCATCTAATTATTTCCAAGAACAAGAATCTCAAGCAATGTACAATTTTGCAATGATCTTGGCACCAATCCATGTAAATGATTTTGACTTAGATCAATCATCTTCAAGTTGATCCCCATTATGCGAGGAATAATGCTGTGAAAATTGTTGCGACTTAGATTGAGCACTAATAGAGAATCACTAAAATCGGACAAACATTGAGGAATCGTGCCACTTAAGTTGTTATCAGGCAAATCAAGAATTTGAAGAAAACTATTGTGACAGATTAATGATTATAGCGATCCAGGTTTTTTCCTGACCTTTATTGTGTTCCGGACTCGGGTTCCGTGGTTGTATGTTGTGTCTATCTCTTGTTTCCTTCCTTTAATTCCTTGAAATTGAGTTTTGGGACTTGTTGGGTGAGTTTGGAACAGGTTGGCTATCTATTGGTGCAAATGGTTGGCTATCTATTGGTGCAAATGGTTACTGCCCAGGTTTTGGCTTCTTCGCTTGAGCGAGGCTTTTTGCACTCGAGCGAGCCTTGGGCATTTGCTTCTTCACTCGAGCGAGGTTTCTTGCGCTCGAGCGAGGATTGAGAGTCCTCAGGTTTCTTTCTTAGACGCAGCCTTTGCTCGAGCGAGAACTTCTGCGCTCAAGCGTGACGTATGTTATTTGTTCCTTCACTCGAGCGTGCATTTACGTTGGTGGCAGACCTGAAGCTTCACATTGTGCGCTCGAGTGATGCTTCCTGCGCTCGAGCGAGGCCACTTGTTGTGTCTGGTCACTCGAGCGACAACTCTTTTGCTTGAGCGAGCCTCACATATATCAGTTCACAGCAGAGATGAATTACACCATTTTTGACCTTCTTCCTTCTTCAAAACCCTGGATCGACAGCTCTTCTCTCTAAAACACTTTCTCTCTACAAATACTCTATGTTCTAGCGTCCTTTTACCCTACTCCCTTTGTTAAAAAACTAGAGCATTGCGTGGGCTTCCTTTTGGTCCGAAAAATGTGGGATTTGGAGCATCTTTGGGTTTCTCTCTTCTTCTCCTTTGAGCTTCTACACTTGAGGTAGGGATAATCTACTCTCTAATATGAGTTTTAACCTTGATATTTGTCATTCGGTATAAATTGTGGGATTTGGGAAGTTTGGGTGAAGTTAGGGTTTGAAATTTGAAATGTTTGAAAGAGGGGTTTTCCATTTTGGGTTCCATGTGGGTATGAGAGGTCTTGAACATGTTATTGCTTGGGTATAATTGGTGAAATTTGGACTTGGGTACAATGTATGTTAAAGGGGGAGATTTGCCCTAATATGAATGAAATAAGTTATTGGTATAAATAATGAAATTGGCTTAGAAATTATGGAATTGAAGGAACATGTGATTAAATGGTGTAATTGGATCAATAAATCACTCACCTATGAAAAAGTTGATAAATTATGTGTTGATAGATTTATTTATCTGTTTAGAAATATCTGTTTGGGCTATCGGTGAAGGACATCTATGATTGTTGTAGAAAATGCATGATGATTAGGTAAATTGAAACTAATCAATTGAAGTATGTCATTGAATATGATAGTTTGATTAAACCATTGAATATGTGAAATGATTAGTCATTGTATATGACAACGTGTTTAAATACATTGTATATGTATCTTTGTTTGGGAGGAGATAAGGGATGTACTCCATTGAGAATTAAGTTGGCCGGAGTGTTCAAGATGAAAGTCTCGAAATCTTATATCTTTATGGGTGCCGGTTTTCTCGGACGTAGTTCCGGAAATGAAATTCGTATGTGTTTATGTGATTATGTGCTTATATGGAGTGAATTACAGTTGTCCATCGTATTAGGGCGCGAGTGAGATAGCTTCGACACATTTGTAAATGTGCTAATCTCTTTGTTACCTTTATAAGGATGTTAGGACGAGCTCGTGGTGGTAGGTGTGGTAGGCCTAGGAGGCATGAGATGCCTATACCGGATGAGATTCCGGCACAGGAGGAAGGAGTGGGTCAGGCCAACATGGCCGAGCCAGTAAGTCAACAAGCCATGGGTGCCTTAGCCCGTGAAATAGCTGGAGCATTGAGGGAATTTATGGACATTCTCAAGGCTGAGAATCAAGTCCAGGCCCATGTAGCTGAAGCAGGGCCTTTTTTTCTGAAGAGGGAGTTCTTCCGGTCAAATCCGGACGAGTTTTTGGGAGATCCTAAGGAGCCACTGAAGGCTAATGAGTGGCTTGAGCAGATGACGAAGACGTTTGAGATGCTCGGCATCGAAGACGGAGGTTCGAGAGTGACCTTGGCGTCCTTCCAGCTGAAGGGAGACGCGGGTCAGTGGTGGAAGTATGCGCGGGGGCGCATTGGAGGGACTTGGAAGGCCTTTGTTGAAGCTTTCTAGGACAAGTACCTGCCTGCTACAGTGAAGGAGAAGTTGCGGGATCAATTCTCCAAGTTGGTGCAGTTGAATACACCAGTGGCCGAGTTTGAGGCCACCTTTACTAGCTTATCTAGGTTTGTACCAGAGTTAGTGGCGACCGAGGAGCGCCGATGTTTGGAGTTCGAGAAGAGATTGAGGACCGGACTCATGTTTCGAGTGGCCGGGTCCATGATTAGGGAGTATGGGTGCCTTGTGGAGGCTACAGCCCATCTTGAGACTATTATGCACACAGAAGATGAGAGAATGAGGGGCTCCAGGAGGAGTCAGGATGGTCAGGGGGACGATAAGAGGCAGAAGGGTTCTAACCCTCAGTAGTCCCAGGGAGCGCATTCAAGATCTACCTTTCCAGTGCCGAGTTCGGGTTCTAGGAGAGGCGGTCAGGGAGACATTACTTGTTTCAAATGTGGTCAGTTGGGCCACAAGTCTCCAGCTTTCCCACAGAGGGGAGGAGCAGAACGAGCAGCTTCATCTTCCGCTCGTTCTCAGAGAGAGAGTCAGGGCAAAGGTCAGCCGTTCACTTGTTATCAGTGTGGGCAGGCGGTGCACCTGAAGAGGTTTTGCCCACAGTTGGGTGGTACACCTGGGGCGTCTGGTTCGAGGCAGACACAGAGTCACCAACTAGCGTAGTCAGCACAAGCCTCGAGGGCCAATCAAGGAGCCTCTTAGGCTCAGTTTGTACAGCAGTCTTATGCTCCGAGAGATGAGCAGGTAGATCAGAGACCTTCAGGGTACATGTATACTGTTATAGCACCAGATCTTGTACCGGCCCCATCAGTAGTAAGAGGTACTTTTTTGTTTTGCAACTCGGTTGCTAATGTGTTAATTGATACAGGTGCATCCCATTCATTTATTTCGTCTGCATTTGCATCTGTTTTGGGGTTAGAGTTGGCACAGTTAGTATCTCTTATTTGTGTTGTGCCACCTATTGAAGGTGAGATGATTCTGAAGCAAGGGTGTCGGGGTTGTGATATAGAGGTCACCAATCGTCGGCTTCCATTTTCTTTTGTGTTGATGGATATGTCTGGTTTTGATGTCATTTTGGGTATGGATTGGTTATCGTCATACTGGGCTATTATAGATTGCTACCGCCAGAGGGTTACTGTATGTACCTTGAGCGGTGAGTGTTTTCATTTCTTGGGGAATCGAGTTGGCAGAGTCTTACCACCGGTATATGATCCACGAGGGCAGAGTGAACTTAGTTGTCTTCTCGCTAGCTTTATGAGTAGTGAGTGTGATGAGGCCCTGGTTGAGTTGCCAAGAGTGGTTTGTGAGTACTAAGATGTTTTTCCTGAGGATCTTGTTAGTTTACCACCTTACCGAGAGATCGAGTTCTCTGTTGATCTAGTGCCTGGCACAACATCGATTTCTATGGCACCATACCGTTTTACACCGGCTGAGTTGAGCGAGTTGAAGGTTCAGCTCCAAGAATTGTTAGATAAGGGTTTTATTCGCCCTAGTACTTCGCCTTGGGGAGCACTGACCCTCTTTGCTAAGAAGAAAGATGGGGCCTTGAGACTTTGTAGTGATTACCGAAAGTTGAACCGGGTTACAGTCAAGAACAAGTACCCTATGCCTCGTATAGATGATCTGTTTGACCAGTTGAAAGGATCCCGTTGTTTCTCTAAGATAGATTTGAGATCAGGCTACCATCAATTGAGAGTCAAGGAGGAGGACATCCCGAAGACGGCTTTCCATACGTGGTATGGCCATTATGAGTTTCTGGTGATGCCTTTTGGGCTAACCAATGCACCAGCTGTGTTTATGAATTTGATGAACCGGATCTTCCGGGAGTTCTTAGATCGTTTTGTGGTCGTCTTCGTAGACGACATTCTGATTTATTCACCTTCTGAGGAGGAGCACGAGGAACACTTGCGAGTGGTGCTTGAGTTACTTAGAGCCCATAAGCTTTATGCTAAGTTTGGGAAGTGTGAGTTCTGGTTAAGAGAGGTTAAATTCTTAGGCCACGTGGTATCCGGGGAAGGGGTGACTGTAGATTCATCCAAGATAAAGGCGGTGTAGGATTGGGCATAACCTAAGAATGTTTTCGAGATCCGTAGTTTTTTGAGGTTGGCCGGGTATTACCGTCAGTTTGTAAAAGATTTCTCTAGACTAGCTGTAGACATCCCATTTTTGACCGTCCTTAAGACTTGGACGTCACCGTTTGAACACTCGGTGATCATCCATGTTCGTGTTCGTCCTGAGTTCTCGGAGGTCTCGGCCACGCGCCTTGCCTCAAGACCTCTCGACTCGACTGTTTTGTGTTTGGTTTTGCACCAAACACTTGTATTTTGCTTTTGAGGGGCAGAGAATGGCTTGTAGGCCATCCCCACACCTCACCGGCCATGGCTTGAGGCCACCGGCCATTGTTTTGTTGCCATCGGCCAAATGTCTGGCCGGCCGGCACTCTTTGTGGTCGGCCGACCATTGTTTTGGTCAATTTGTCATTTTTGGCTGGCCGACCACTGTGCATCTGTTTTTGGCAGATATTTTGTGCCAGCTGTGATAGCTGGCACCCCACTTTGCACCCCCTCCATACACGTGTATGGAGGGATTTGCTTCCTTAACTTAGCTTCCCTTGGAAGCTTGGATTGGCCTTGCCTATAAGAGGAAGGCCTCCTCTCCCTTTCCAGAGGTTGAACAACTCTGAGATTAGGGCATATATATATCACTATATCTCTCTCTATATAGTTGTGTGTGTTTGGTGTTCCAAGAGAGTGTTTTGTTCTTAGTTTTGCACTAAGGCACCTAGTATTACACCATACTCCGGTTGTGGAGGTGTTGAGGGGCTGGTTTCAAGATTTTTGAGCTGATTTTGATCCAAAGGGAGGTCTGAGGTTGGTGTTCTTGAAGTGTTCTTCAAGGGTAAGAACCTATCTTCTTTATTCCCCATTCTTGCACTAGCTTTTAACCTATCTTGCATCTGTTTTTGAGCTTAGTGTATAACATATAAAAGTTCTGATTTTGTTAGCTTTAGAACTTTGTTTAAGGTCTCTTTGAGGTTTGGGGTTGTCTCCCCCCTCCAAGGCCTTGTTAGGCCTTGTTTAAGGCCATCTATTTTGGCCATTGTTGTGGTCTTTGCATGACCTCTCTACCACTGAAATCCAGAAGATTTTTAGTAGTGGAGAGGTGGTTTTGAGGTCCTAAATGGGAGAGGGTCATCCCCTCTCCTTGTTGCCTTCAATGTTGGCCATTTTTGCCTCATGTGTGAGCACCATTCTTGAGTTCATGTTGGCCATGTCTTAAGTGTTATTTGTGCTTATTTTGCCATGATATAGCACTGTTTTTACTTGGTTTAGACACACCATGCTTGCTTTGCATACTTGTCTTGTAATGCCATAAATTGCCTTAACATGTGCCTAGCATTTAGACTATCATGCTTACTTGTTTTGGCTTAGCTTTGTGAAGCTTTTATGCATGTTTTTAGTATGATTGAGGTCTGTTTTTGGTTGCTCGGGTCATCCATGCTTTGCTTTGTATAGCTACCATGCAATTCCCCTTGTGAGCCTTGAGTGTTGACCCCTCTAGCATGTTTTACTTGCTTTGTTTTAGTGGTTTGGCACCACTTATAGCATCATTTCAGTCCTTGTGGTATGCTTGTATGCTTGCATTTGATGCCCCTTTAATGCTTTAAAAGGCTTGTGTCTTATGCTCCATGTTTGGACCTTTATGTATGCTTCCATGTTTAGACCACTTAGATGCCATCTAGGTGTGTCTTTGGTCTTGTCTAGACCTGCATTGGACCTGTTTTAGGTCCTCATGGCCCTTTGGGGCTTGCTTCATATAGCTTTGGTTTAACCCCCCTTGAGCCTTGGACATTGTTGCATGCTTGGCTTGTCTTGTTTACTTGGTTTGGCACCTTTATAACATAATTTTCAGAGCTTAGTATGCATGCCATATGTCCATGTTTGTCCCTTTTAAATGTGCTTAAAGGTTGCTCTGTGATGCTTAAGTTTTGAACCATGTGTGCATGCATGTTTGTGTGTATTTTGGCCTTCATTTCCTTAGCATTCGGCCATTGTTTTGGGCTTATTTGAAAGCTGCCCAAACTAGTCTAAGACCTTCATTCGCGTGTAGTTGCATGTTAGCCTTGCATGTTGTTGCATACTTGGCCTATCACATGTGTTGCATGTTTGAATCACATTGCATTTGGCATGCATTTCCTCTTGTTTTGATTGCTTAACATGTTATATGTCTTGCATGTCTGCATGTTCACATTGCATCTTCGCATGCTTGTTAACTTGCATACTTGTTACATATTTGCATCTTAGCATGCTTGTTTGCATCCTCATGTTGCATGTTTAGCTTGCATGCCTAGGTTGCATTGCATTGAGCATGCATGCCTTACCTCTTGAAATCACCATGATAGAGGTTGGACCTCATGAGTTTGTTTGGTTTTGCATTTTATTTGATATTGAAATGGCATATTTGGTTTCTTGGGCCATCACGCATCGAAATGCGTGATTGGTCCAAAAATCGAATACCATCCCCCTTTGAGTCATGAACATGATAAGGGGGTGTTGGTGCACACATTTGCTTGAAATGCATTGCCATGCCATGTTTGTCCTCTGCCGCTGTCAAAACAGGATTCTGATGGCATACATGGCCGACCGACCACATCCAGTGCCGGCCGGCCATGAATTGGTGGCCGAGAGCTCAATAGGTGGTCGATGACCACTTTCCCATGGCCGGTGACCATTACTCATGGCCGGTAGCACCCCATAGTGTCCAGAGAGTGCTCCTTGGGACTTATGCAATTTTCAGAGGCATAAAACAGTGAAAACAGAGGCAGCTTGTGCATGGTAGTGAATTTTCGAGCGAAACCAAGCGCGTGTGCATTGGACCCTCTTCCCGAGGCTGTTTACCACTTTATTAGCTTAGTTAATTTGCTTAACTAGTTAAGTGGTCTGTAACTATTTAATTAGCTTGTTAGTTGATTAAATTGTATTATTCTTTCGGTCCCTCCGAGTGAGGGCGAATTTGTAATAAGTGTGGGTGCGTGTGTGCATGTCTTCCAATCCCCACTTCTTTCTCCCTTTTACTTACCTCCTTTGGATGGTTAGATTTAGGGAATATTTCAATTAGCATCCTTATGCTATGCATGCGTGCATCCATTCATTTGAATTGCATGCACCGGGCTCGGCGCATCATGCTAACTGCATAGTATTTCAAATCTAACTTGAATACATGTTATTTGTTGCATTCTACATGCCATACTAGGATTAGCCAAGCCTATGCTAGTTGCATTCTGTATGTGATGTATTAGCCACTTAACATGGACTTGGATCATACATTGATTGCTAACAAGTTCTTTGTTTTGGCTTGGAGTACTAGGTAAGTCTTTATGCTTTAGCATCTCGCATGAGTGTGAATGTTAAACATGACAGCATGCTTACCATGTGGCTATATGTTTATGTGATGTAAACTGCCTGAATGTCTGTGGGTGAAGGTTGGATTGTTTGAGTTGGAACAACTCGCTGAAATCCGTATTTTAGCCTACTTGCGAGTAGCAAATTTCAAACCATTTTCCAAACGGGCGGATATGCAATGCTTTGTTCCAAATTAGGCGATATAGTCTATACTTCTGTGTTGTGCGCATCACATAGTAAGATTAGCTAATTAACCGGAATAAGAGCACATAATGTTTTTAAAACTATATATCATGGTTAGTAGAGGCCGATATTTGATCGGGCGAGCGGGGATGCTCATAGCTGACCTTCTCCAATCATACCCAAGTTCCCGAGCCGAGGCAACTTTGGTGATGACGGACACGTGGCTTTAGGCAAATGAGTCAGGGTTTCCTAAATTCTCCATAAAAAATATTTAGGTAGCGACTCTGTATCTGGCAAAGCAGTCCATGTTTGGCACTTCTTTCAAAAAAATCTGTTTTCCAAAACGATTTGCCGGATTTGGACTCTTTGGTGATTTATCAATCTCGCATTACACTTTGCGAGATCAGATTAAGAACCGACACAAATCGAGTCCGAACTGTAGCGTGAGGCCCACGCAAGCGCGTCTACAGTTTCTGGCGACTCTGCTGGGGAGATTAGAGAGCTTGACTCGAACTAGTGATATCTTGTTTTGATTACACTTATGTGTCTGTTTGCATTGCATTTGCATTGGTGCGCCTAAGTCACAGTGTTTGCCGTCTGCTATTCCTGAACGGTTTGCCGGAGGCTCGCTTCGAGAAGCGTGCCATAAGGCTGACCGGTTACGGGCTCTGCCACGATGGGAACACAAACCCAGGTTGTCACTGGGGCACCCTCTTGACCATTCGACCTAGTGCATGTTCGGAATCCATAGTGACCATTCCAAGCTAGGACATGTTGCTTACTCAATTACAGGTTGTTTGAAACCGCTGTGTGCGTAGTGAAACCCTAGCTCCTGACAAAATAGGATAGGGAAACCTTACCCCAACATAGGGGTGTTTTGGCTCTTGCTTGCTTGTTATGTGCTTTTTGAGTTGACCTCTACAGGGAATGCATATATCAGTTTGCAAGTCTGAGTATCAGGCCTGAGGGCATCAGTACCGGAATTTGAGAATCAGTTATATCTGCGGGTATCAGATTCAATTTTTGGGGGCAGTGGTTTTGGGGAACAGTGATCAGTAGTAGAGTACAGTTATTCAGCTATGCTTGTGTCTGTTCTGATTGGGCCGAAATGCTCGTGTTTTCTCTTTCGGTTCAGAGATCTAGTACAGAATAGCCAGTGTTCTTCTTTGCTGAGGCAAGATAGACATCTGATCCATCATCTCCGTTCAGTTCAAGAGGACTTATGATGACGCAAAGTTCAGAGGAAATAGTGGTTATGACAGCCACATTGGATCAAGGGAACATCTTGCGGGATGAAACCAATGTTGATGTGCCGCATCCGCCCAGGTCGCCTGCCGCGCGCCCGATCTGGGAACCCCAGTTGTATCAGGCTCGTGAGCCCACCACGTTCGAGTTAATGGGAATGATTGGCGACCTCCAGAGGTCTGTGGCTGATCTCGCCTACGAAATGTCGGCTTCTCCACCTACCACATCCTACACTTGGAATTTTGTATCGCAGGAGCCCCCGCTACTGGGGCGAATTGTGATCGAGCTCAGCCAACCTGAGGCTGTCTCAAGCTATGGCCATGACACGTCAACAACAACCGAGTTCCGCTCTGATGGAGCAACCCAAACCCTCGATCAAGCTGAGGCTAGAGGTAAGAACAAAGTGGGAACAGGTGCTGATCCCGTTGAACAACTGCTGTGGGCAGTCGAGGCTTTGAAAGCCGGGGGATTAAGTAAACAACAAATATTCACAGTGGTGGCCAAAACTGTGGATGATGCTTTCCCCACTCCAATCGAGGGGAGTTCTAGCCAGACAGAAAATCAGGATAGGCCCCGTCATGCCAAAACAATTCCCACCAATCCCAACCCTGCATCGGGAAAGGATCAGAAAGTCAAGGCGGCACCTGCCGATCCTTTTGCCGGTGCGTCCAGCAAAAGTCAGCAAACTTCGAAGTATCTGCCCCGAGGGCGCAGAGTCTTCCACGCACTCTACATGCCTTTGTCTAGGGCGCTCCAGATCCTTGCCGAAAGGGGGCACCTTAAACCCCTCGAGCCTCGGTCTCTCCCGAAGAATCTCCCTCCCTCACATGATGCTACCTTGTACTGCGCGTACCACCAGCAAACCGGTCATTACACCGATAACTGTTTCCGTCTTCGTCATGAAGTACAGGATTTGATCGACAATGAGGTCATCCTCCCACCTACCTCAGCAAAGTCTGTCACTGCTGAGTTGTTAGATTTTGAGGATACTGCGAGTATGTGATCGAAGGGTTGGACCACCTGCGAGCGGCGCTCGGTGTATTTCAGATGTGGCGTCTCGCACGCACTTTTTTAAGCATCTGTGAATGCTAATTTTGTAGTTTCTGACTTGGATGTTAGGTCAGTTTGGTGGTCTTATTTTGTGTCTGTCTCATTGTCTTGAGTTAGTCTTTTGCTTAAGGGTCTGTCTTGTTGTGCCAAGTCAGTCCCATTGTATAGAATGTTAGGTGATTCTGGGGTTGTTACCTCGAACACCATTTTTGTTTTGTAATTACCCCTTTTGTTTTCTTTTGAGTCTGTCTCTGCTGTGGAGCCAGTTGCAACCGAAGGTTTTGAATGAAACAGCTACGGCTATCATGTTTCCGTGCCTATTGCTACTTTGAGCTTGTTGTGCCAGCGAGTTTAGAATGAAACGGTAGCGCATTTTACCTGCTCTTTTGTGCCTATAAGTCATTGTATTGACCTAAGTTTTTCAAAACTCTTTGAACACCGCGGTGAAAACGAAGAGGAAGGAATTCCTCGGGTTTTGCAAAATTTGATCAAACTGAGAGAAAGAAAGGCATGCTAAGCCCTTAATGAATGAAATCATGTTTGTTAACATGAGTACTGAGAAGGACCCTGGCTTGATCCAGATTGGTTCCACACTATCTTCAGCGCGAGCAATTTGTCGCTTTCTTAAAAACTTTCAAAAACAAAATGTTTTGCGCAGTCTTGTGGAGACCTGTGTGGAATCGCTCTTGAGATTGTGCAGCTTAGGATCGCTCTCAGCCTCGAGATTCAACCCCTTTGCTCTCAAAACCTTGAACGTACATTCAGAATGTTCAATGGCCAACCATCATGTGAGGCCTGTGTGGCCAGATTTGAAGCAACCCTCGAACAAGAGGCACCAAAGTCAGATCATGAAGATCAGACCTCAAAAGAAGAAACTTGCGAAGCTAAATCAAAAGCACCCCTCGAACTAGGGGCAAAAACGTCTGATGTACTCGAAAAGCCGAAGATGAATCCTTCTGCAAATCAATACAACAGCTATTCTCCTGGATTCAGATGACTTCAGGATCTCAAAACCATTTGACATGGACAAAGCTACACTTTTACCCTTGAGAGGCTCGCTGGGCCGAAAACCCGGAAGGGCGATTCAGGCAAAAGTTAGAGCAAGAAAAAGAAGAAAAAGAAAAAAAAAACAAAAAAAAAAAAGAAAAATGCAAAAAGAAAAGATGAAAAAAAAAAGAAAAAAAAAAGAATTGAAAAGAGAAGAAAAACATAGCTCGCAAGGTTGAAAACCCAGAAGGGCGACCTTGGCAAAAGTTAGAGCGTGGTGAGGGTTAATACACGAGTGTACCTTAACTGGAACTACGTAAGGCTTGATTCCCATGTTTGGGATACGTAGACAACTTCATCCTAAAGTCCAGCCACGAACACTTCCAAATTGAGTGTGTCCATGTAATGGTTTTGATCATCCTTGCCTTCTCTGAATCCGATTAGTTCGGTTGTGACAACCGGAACTACGTAAGGCTTGATTCCCATGTTTGGGATACGTAGGCAACTTCATCCTGAAGTCCAGCCACAAACACTTCCAAATTAAGTGTATCCATGTAATGGTTTTGATCATCCCTGCCTTCTCTGAATCCGATTAGTTCGGTTGTGACAACCAGAACTACGTAAGGCTTGATTCCCATGTTTGGGATACGTAGGCAACTTCATCCTGAAGTCCAGCTACCAACACTTTCAAAGTGACTGTGTCCATATATTGGTTTTGACCATCTTCATCTTCTCTGTATCCGAGAGTTCGGTCGTGATCATCGCTAATGAGGATTGACTACAAAATGCCGCGGCGCTATCCAGACAAGGGGCAACTTTCCATTGCCATGAGTTTCCATTCAAACCAGGGGCAACTTTCCGTTGCCATGCAGTGCCATCTAGACAAGGGGCAATTTTCCATTGCCTCCGATCTGAGGTTGTGCATCTCGAGAGTAATTTCTGCGCTCTTTGAGCGTTGACCGCTTGCAAAAATAGTTTTTGAAAATTTTTACTGAGGTTGACCAATTTGTCGAAAATTATTTCATTTTCCAAAACTAGACCTTTTCTTGGACCCCAAAAAGGGAAAATTTTCGGTGCTCATAGCCTGACTTGCATGATTTCAAATCAAAAATTGAACAAGAATGTTAATCTAACTCTCATGTTGGTCAAAATTGTTTTAGTAGAAAACGAAAACAAAAAATGGTCAAAATGATGAACTAGGGGCGCAGTTGAGTCAGGTGTTCTGTCTTTCCCTTGTCGTCAACATACTTGCCAGAAGGGCACTTTACCTGCCAACAAAGGGCACAACTGAGGTTAACAACAAAGGGTTGAAAGCTCTCAACATCCTCCGAGCAACGAGGTATCAAACCAAGTGCGAAGCAGGAATCGGAATGGATCAAGATACTCCATTCCCTCAGCCGAGGCATCGACTAAACGCCACCAGAAAAAAATAGCTGTGAGCTAACAGTGTTTGGCATGAACCCACTACCTCTTGTTTATCCACCGACCATATCTGGGGAGGGATGAAAAATGAGAGATTAAAGAATAGAGAGGCGTAAGTTGAGAGAAAAGTGAGCAAAAGGGTTTCGAGAAAAAAAAAATCGAGCCTGAGGGCTGAGTGATGTGAGAGTCACAAATCAGAAAGGGTGGGAAACAATACCCGGAGAAACTGGCTCCTCGTGATCTGAGGTCTCTCGTCTCGGTAACACGTCTGTGTGTCGTGTCTTTTGCTTTGTTTGTCTCGATTCTTGTTTGGAGTCGTATCCGAGCGTGTCTCGTTGTGTTTAGGTTGTTTACCTTTTGTTTTTCCGTTGTTGAGTCATTTTCGCTGTGTTCAGTCGTAGGCTCAATACCCGGTTGAAAACCCTTTTCTAAAATCATTTTGTGCTCAGAGTGCTGTGCCATTCTCCACATTTGTGCAAAACATGATTTGGTTCTTTTGTAAAACCGCAGGGGTTCAACCTGGGTCAGTTGGAAACAGTGAACATATGGGTTCCGGATTGCATTTGAGTGTGTTTCAGCTTCAGTAGCTTCCACCTTTGTATTCCGTCTTTTCAGATTGGACTGTTTGTTCAGGATTCGCCATGTGCAAATGAACAGAATACTGTGTTATGGGCTGTGTATTCAGAATGAGCAGTGTGTTGTATGAGCTGTGTACAGATTGAACCAAGTGTTGTGTTATGGATTGTGTGTTCAAAATGAACAGTGGGTTGTTTGAGTATTTTTGCTGTTGGCCGGTTCATTATCTGGTTATTACAATCCAAGTGTTTGATTTTCAGACAGGAGATCGATCTCATTTACATTGAAGTGTAATATGATGCAATGCAATGTAAAGTATGAAATGTACAAATGTAACACTTTTTCAAATAAAAAGTTCATTTCATTTCATCATTTTTCAAGTACATAGCTTTGGAGAAAACAAAAACCTGCCGGCGGCAGTACAAAGTACTCAAACTACTAGCTAAAAAAGGAAAATGTCTAAAGCGAAACAAAAAGAAGAAAAGCAGCAAAAGTCTGGATCAATGCTAACTGGTCTCAGGCCCGTGAGTCTGTCCTCGTCCTCTTCCTGGACGAAGGTCCAGGAGCATCATCATCGTCGGCACCATCGTCTGAGCCCGAGCCTGAGTCATCTCCGGTCTCCTCCTTGGACGACTCTGCCTCCGACTCCACCTCTGTCTCTGCCTCGGACTCATTATCATCGGGAACTGGTACTCGAGAGCTACTCCCAACATGAGTACTCCCCGCTTTGGTGTGGGGATATACTGTGCCTCCTCGCCCTCCTCCCCGAGCCAGAATAGAAGGCCCAGCTGGAGCACCTCTTGCAGCAGGAATCTGGAATGGAGGCTGAAAAGCGCAAATGGAAAACGCATCAGTATGCTACGCAAAACAGTGTATGAATGTTATGAGCAGTGTATCAGTACAGAATGCAGTGTATGAGTACAGTGTATGAATGTTATGAGCAATATGTCGGTACAGAATGCAGTGACTGAGTGCAGTGTATGAATGCCGTGAGTAATGCTGTGAACAGTCTGTGGGATGCAGTGTATCAGATGCCGTGAGAGCCGTATATCGAGTGTTGTGTTAATAGTGCGATGCATCAGATTGTGTAAAGTTTGAGACTGCGGTTGAAGGAACTTACCGAAATGCCATAAATGGTCAGTAGATCGAGGCTCCGCTGGAGCATCCCCATCACAGAGGCGGTCAACTCCAGGGACTGGCGAGTGTACTCGGAGGAAGCCTGCAAAAGTGTTAGAAACATCAGTATTCTGCGGAATATCAAATGAAATGAAATGAAATGACAGTGCAAGATGTAAAATACAGTAATACATACCGGAGGCAAGTCATAAAACCCGACTAGCTCGTGATCCGCCGAAGGGGGAGCAATGGGGATCTGGTAAGTCTCCCCACCCTGCCCTTGGCATGTCGTCATCGTGGGCAGTACTGGCCAACTAGCCCCCCGTCCTCTCCGAGTCCCACTCCTGCCACGGACCCAAGCCATCCTCGATGCTCCTACTCCCGCTCCTGCCCTAGCCGCCGGTGCCGCGGGCCTCTCTCGCTCAACTCGACGGCCACTGCTCAAAGGCCGCATAATGTAGGTCCGGACGTACTCTGCGTAGTCGCCCTCGCCCCTGAAGCCCTCCGCATCCCAGCCGATCGTGTAATCAGCCATCTCTTCGAGAGTGTACCTCTCGGTATGCCTCATATGAGTAGGAGGTGGCCGCGGAACTGCCTGCTCTTGCACGCCTAGCGTCTGCCGCGAGAAGCGCTCCCCCAAGTACCAGGCGCGACAGACGGGGCCCTCCAGTAAAACTTTGAATCGGGCCGTCTCTCGGGCACCAGCATACCGCTCCCGTATTGCGATGGGCAATGAGGCCCATGGCTGCCAAGTGATCTGCAAACAAAATACAGTTCGTTATCTACTGCTATTGAAAATGCAATGCAAAGCGAAGTTTAAATGAACTGCAAGTTCTAAAATACCTCCGCGGGGGTGATGGTATTGAAATAGCGGTGGAAGAATATGAAAGACTCCCAAGGCCTCCGCTCGCACCTCACGTCGAAGCGGTGAGAGAATGGGATCATAGGGGGTATCTCCTCCTCTGGCACTGGGGCAAGCCTAGGGAAGTAGGCATATACCCACAACTATAGTATGACAGAACAGATGTCAGTATACTTATCAGATAAAGCAGTATGCAGATAAAGCAGAAAGTGGTATGTGCAGTGTATTGTGCAGTGTGTGCAGTGTACAGAATACAGAGAATGTAAAGGAGAAATGAAAAACAAAAGAAGAAGACGTACCTCCCAAGCCCGCTAGTAGCCTTTGAGCAGTTGTCCATTGAGGCGAGAGGATGAGCTCATATAGCCATAGAGTGTGGCCAAGCCTGCGCCACCCCAGTCGTAGCCACGAATCCTGGTCACGTCAACCAGTGCGCTCAGCAGGTAAAGGGGCACGGTGTTCGCCCGGTCGGCGAAGAGAGTGGTCCCTAGCAGGAATATCAAGAAGCCGCGAGCATACTGTTCCTCCTCCTCCTGAGTAGTCGGTGCTTGGATTCGAAAATGAGCCTCGAACCAAGAATATCGCACAAATCCTAGATGAGCAAGAGGTGGTAGAACGCCAAGCAGGTACATCTGGGCAGCCTCCCACTCATCCATGTCTGTGTCGAAGGGGATCGGATCACCCCTTACCCCGATGCCGGTAAGCATCGAGAAGTCGATGGGGGTCATCGTCATGTCTCTCGTGGCAGAGAAGTGGAAGGAGTCGGTGGTGTCCCACCACCTCTCCGCCAATGCAGCAAGGAACGGCCTACTCGCAGTAAGGCGCGAGAGCCCCATGCAGAAGGTCTCGAAACCAGCTCGGTCGATGATGCGACGAACCGCGTCAGGTAACTCCATGTACCAACCTCGTGCGGCGACGTTCCCATACCCCCAGAGGGTGTGGGAATCTCCCTGTGGTCAAAACAAACAGTCGCGAAGCGGCATTATGAATACAGTGTTGAATGTGCTCAGAATCAGTACGGATATAGCGTGTGTGCACGTGTTCAGATTCAAACAGATATCGGGTGCCGGTGTGCTCGCAGTGAACTGCAGCATATGATGTGTCAGTGTTTTCGAGTGGTTCAGTACAGATGAGACGTGTGTGCACGTGTTCAGATTCAAACAGATATCGGGTGCCGGTGTGCTCGCAGTGAACTACAGCATATGAAGTGTCAGTGTTTTCGAGTGGTTCAGTACAGATTAGGCGTGTGTGCACGTGTTCAGATTCAAAAAGATATCGGGTGCCGGTGTGCTCGCAGTGAACTACAGCATATGATGTGTCAGTGCTTTCAAGAGGTTCAGTACAGATGTAGCGTGTGTGCACGTGTTCAGATTCAAACAGACATTCGATGCCAGTGTGCTCGCAGTGAACTACAGCCTATGATGTGTCACTGTTTTCCAGTGGTTCAGTGAAAATACAGCATCAGTGCACAGGTTTAGATTCAAACAGATATCAAGTGCAAGCATGTTCACAGTCAATTACAGCATGTGGTATATCGGTGTATCCGAGTTAAACAGTTAAAAGGCAGAATCGACTATTGCAGTTATACATTCTACTTTACAGAAAATAAAACGAAGAAGAGTGTACCTCGGAGGCGCTGAAGGACAGATGTGACTCTGGCTCGCGTAGTAGGAGCTCCGGTGCCACACCCCTCGCGAAACTGCTGAAGTGGCGAATGCCGTCGGGAGGTAGCACATGGATCCCCGGCCTGTAGGCCACCGGATCGAACGGTCGAACGCTCAAGGGCAAGAGCTCGGCCTCAGGGTCCATCTCCTGCTCCGGGGGAGTCCCGCCTCGTGGAATATCATCCGCCATGCCGAAAAGGGTGTGAAAATGGCCGGAAGAGTGAAAACGGGGCGAGAATATGAAAAGTCAACCGAAAAGTCAACCCCGAGAGGGTGAAAAATGGCCGGAAAGGTCGGGGTGCGAAAAAGGCACAGAGATCAAGGAAAACTCGAGAGAAACAAGCCCCGAGTGGTGGAAATGGAGAAAGAGACACCGAAACGAAGATTCGTTCGGTTCAAAATGTGCGAAACGAGGAGGTGTTCGCGAATCGAAGGACGAAACGGGCCTGAAAACCAAGGAAAAACGAGGATCGAAGATGGAAAAATGACCTAGAGAGGAGGGTGACTAATTTTCGAGCTAGGGCAAAGTGAGAAATGAGGGCTAGAAGCCCTATATTTAAAGACCCGTGCCGAATTGACAAAACTGCCCCGAACAGGCACTTTTGGCCGGTCAGCCATATTGTTGGCCAGTCGGCCAAATAGATGGCCGGTGGCCTTATTTTGTGGCCGGTGGACTCCCCTCATGGCCGGTGAGCCTCCTACACCTTTGTTTGGGTCTTTGATATGGTTTGGGGCCTTCATTGCTCAAGATAGTGCCTCCATTGCTCAAGACAGTGCAAGAAAATGCATTTTCGAAGCTTAACCGGTCTTTGTGCCGTGTCTTTTATGCGTAGCACTCGAATACGTGCGAGGTGTATCCCTTTTGTATCCTTTTTGTTTCTTGCGAGATTCAAAAGTTGCCCCACATGCATACGTTACAACGTTTTGTCGTGAAACGCGCGTTGGTTATACATCATTTCACTCGCATCGTTATGCACACATCTCGCATTGTCATGCGCATGTCATACTTGCATTAGTATGCACATTCTTTAGGTCGCATCATCATGCGCACCTCACATGCATTGTCATGCATATCAAGCGACGCACGTTATCGCGCATTCGAGTTCACATGCATTGTCATGCATTCCAAGCGACATGCGTTGTCGCGCATTTAAGATCACAAGCATTGTCATGCATTTTGAAAGACATGCGTTGTCACGCATTCAACCTTGTGCGCATTTTCATGCATCATTCGCACTTTGCATGCATTACAAAAAACAAAAAAAACATGCATTCATCATGCACTTTTCATGTGTTTCAAAAAAAAAAACAACAAAAAATAAAAAATAAAAAATAAAAAACAAACTTTGCATTGCATACATTGTAAATAGTGCATATGTCATGCGTCACTGTAAATATGGCATTTACATACATTCATAGTACATAGCATTGTACACAGTATCCAGTGCATATTGTATATATTACATTGTAGTTTGCATGTATTCACTGCATCACCTCCATCTACGACTTGCGCCTTTCCATGTTGAGCTTGGTTTGGTATGTGCCCGTACTTCTCGTGTTGAAGCACAGTTATGATATTATGTGTACGCACCTAGGGTTGTGGGTGAGGCACCGTTTCTGTGTTAGACGCAGCTTGTATGTGTCCATGCCTTCCCTAGGCAAGATTTGGTTTGGTCGCGTGCCTCATCCATTGTAAATATGACATTCTATTGCATATTGTATATAGAAAGCATTGCATGCATTTACTGCATCACCTCCATTTATGGCTTGCGCCTTTCCATGTTGAGCTTGGACTGGTATGTGCCCGTATTTTTCACATTGAAACACGGTTATGATATTATGTGTACGCACCTAGTGTTGTGGGTGACGGCACCGTTTCTATGTTAGACGCGGCTTGTATGTGTCCATGCCTTTCCTAGGCAAGATGTGTTTTGGCCGCAGGCCTTATCCACTGCATCCATTGCATTTTAGCTCGTATATATTGCATTGTCATGCATCTCACTGTAAATATTACATTTACATACATTCCATGCATATTGTATACATTGCATTGTAGCTTGCATGCATTCATTGCATCACATCCATCAATGGCTTGCGCCTTTCCATGTTGAGCTTGGTTTGGTATGTGCCCATACTTCTTGTGTTGAAGCACAGTTATGATATTATGTGTACACACCTAGGGTTGTGGGTGATGGCACCGTTTCTGTGTTAAACGTTGTTTGTATGTGTCCATGCCTTTCCTAGGCAAGACACGGTTCGGCCGCAGGCCTTATCCCATTGTAAATATCCATTACATGCATATTGTATATATCGCATCGTAGTTTACATGCATATTGTATATATTGCATTGTAGCTTGCACGCATTCATTGCATCACATCCATCAATGGCTTGAGCCTTCCCACGTTGAGCTTGGTCTGGTATGTGCCCATACTTCTTGTGTTGAAGCACAGTTATGATATTATGTATACGCACCTAGGGTTGTGGGTGACAACACCGTTTCTGTGTTAAATGTGGTTTGTATGTGTCCATGCCTTTCCTAGGCAAGACACGGTTCGGCCGCAGGCCTTATCCCATTATAAATATCCATTACATGCATATTGTATATCGTATCATAGTTTACATGCATATTGTATATATTGCATTGTAGCTTGCACGCATTCATTGCATCACATCCATCAATGGCTTGCGTCTTTCCACGTTGAGCTTGGTCTGGTATGTGCCCATACTTCTCTTGTTGAAGCACAGTTATGATATTATGTGTACGCACCTAGGGTTGTGGGTGACGGCACCGTTTCTGTGTTAAACACGGTTTGTATATGTCCATGCTTTTCCTAGGCAAGATATGTTTTGGTCGCGCGCCATATCCACTGTATATACTGCATTGTAGTGTAGTTCGATTGCATCCAGCATTTAGGATCATGAGCTTTTCTGAGCAGAGCATGCCTCACTTATGTCATTCCACCCAATTACTTGTTCTTGTGTTAAGTCTACATCACTCATAGTTCTGCATGTGTACACGCCTATTCCACTGCTGGTATTGTGGTTTGAAGGTTGCGGCACCTTTTCTATGGTAGACGGACTTTGCAACTCCATCATCTTTATGACATTTGTGTGGTTTTGAACCGCTCATGATTTGATCATGATTCAATTGCATTGCATATCATTTGCATTGTTTATACGTAGATTTGTAAATGTTGCATATCATTTTGCATCCATTCCGCATTGTTCTGCGTTGTCAATACATAGGTTGCATTGCCATGCACTCCTACACTTGCGTTGTCACGCAGCTTTCGATTGCATCGTTATGCATATTGCTAACAGTATTGTACTTGTTGAGTTTTCTTTCTCTTTTAGGCACGATATTGTATGTACGGTTCATTTAAAGCTGGTGTAACCAGACGAACCGGACAGGTATTGTATTCTTCGTGTGAGACGTAGCGAGAATTGCATAATTCTCTTACACCCTTTCTGCATTGTAATGTAGTTTGGTTTTTGCTTGCTGCTCGCTTAAAACTGTTGCATGGTATGCTTCGTTACAGCTTTCTTTACATGATCATAAGTTATGCTCGGCTTTGAGCATTGTCTTGCATTTTGCCCCTGCCTTCGGACGCATATCTTATCTGTAGCTTGTATGCTTTGTCTAAGTCTTCGGCCTTGTCAAAAATGGGTCGTCTCCGGGCTTTGACATTCACTCCCGTCATTGTTATGACTTTCGAGTTCTGTCAAAGAGAGGCAACTGTAGACACCCCATTTTTGACTGTCCTCAAGACTTGGACGTCACCGTGTGAACACTCGGTGATCATCCATGTTTGTGTTCGTCCTAAGTTCTCAGAGGTCTCGGCCACGCGCCTTGCCTCAAGACCTCTCGACTCGACTGTTTTGTGTTTGGTTTTGCACCAAACACTTGTATTTTGCTTTTGAGGGGCAGGGAATGGCTTGTAGGCCATCCCCACACCTCACCGGCCATGGCTTGAGGCCACCGGCCATTGTTTTGTTGCCATCGGCCAAATGTCTGGCCGGCCGGCACTCTTTGTGGTCGGCCGACCATTGTTTTGGTCAATTTGTCATTTTTGGCTGGCCGACCACTGTGCATCTGCTTTTGGCAAATATTTTGTGCCAGCTGTGATAGTTGGCACCCACTTTGCACCCCCTCCATACACGTGTATGGAGGGATTTGCTTCCTTAACTTAGCTTCCCTTGGAAGCTTGGATTGGCCTTGCCTATAAGAGGAAGGCCTCCTCTCCCTTTCCAGAGGTTGAACAACTCTGAGATTAGGGCATATATATATCACTATATCTCTCTCTATATATAGTTGTGTGTGTTTGGTGTTCCAAGAGGGTGTTTTGTTCTTAGTTTTGCACTAAGGCACCTAGTATTACACCATACTCCGGTTGTGGAGGTGTTGAGGGGCTGGTTTCAAGATTTTTGAGCTGATTTTGATCCAAAGGGAGGTCTGAGGTTGGTGTTCTTGAAGTGTTCTTCAAGGGTAAGAACCTATCTCCTTTATTCCCCATTCTTGCACTAGCTTTTAACCTATCTTGCATCTATTTTTGAGCTTAGTGTATAACATATAAAAGTTCTGATTTTGTCAGCTTTAGAACTTTGTTTAAGGTCTCTTTGAGGTTTGGGGTTGTCTCCCCCCTCCAAGGCCTTGTTTAAGGCCATCTATTTTGGTCATTGTTGTGGTCTTTGCATGACCTCTCTACCACTGAAATCCAGAGGATTTTCAGTGGTGGAGAGGTGGTTTTGAGGTCCTAAATGGGACAGGGTCATCCCCTCTCCTTGTTGCCTTCAATGTTGGCCATTTTTGCCTCATGTGTGAGCGCCATTCTTGAGTTCATGTTGGCCATGTCATAAGTGTTATTTGTGCTTATTTTGCCATGATATAGCACTGTTTTTACTTGGTTTAGACATACCATGCTTGCTTTGCATACTTGTCTTGTAATGCCATGAATTGCCTTAACATGTGCCTAGCATTTAGACTATCATGCTTACTTGTTTTGGCTTAGCTTTGTGAAGCTTTTATGCATGTTTTAGTATGCTTGAGGTCTATTTTGGTTGCTCGGGTCATCCATGCTTTGCTTTGTATAGCTACCATGCAATTCCCCTTGTGAGCCTTGAGTGTTGACCCCTCTAGCATGTTTTACTTGCTTTGTTTCAGTGGTTTGGCACCACTTATAGCATCATTTCAGTCCTTGTGGTATGCTTGTATGCTTGCATTTGATGCCCCTTTAATGCTTTAAAAGGCTTGTGTCTTATGCTTCATGTTTGGACCTTTATGTATGCTTCCATGTTTAGACCACTTAGATGCCATCTAGGTGTGTCTTTGGTCTTGTCTAGACCTGCATTGGACCTGTTTTAGGTCCTCATGGCCCTTTGGGGCTTGCTTCATATAGCTTTGGTTTAACCCCCCTTGAGCCATGGACATTGTTGCATGCTTGGCTTGTCTTGTTTACTTGGTTTGGCACCTTTATAACATGATTTTCAGAGCTTAGTATGCATGCCATATGTCCATGTTTGTCCCTTTTAAATGTGCTTAAAGGTTGCTCTGTGATACTTAAGTTTTGAACCATGTGTGCATGCATGTTTGTGTGTATTTTGGCTTCATTTCCTTAGCATTCGGCCATTGTTTTGGGCTTATTTGAGAGCTGCCCAAACTAGTCTAAGACCTTCATTCGCGTGTAGTTGCATGTTAGCCTTGCATGTTGTTGCATACTTGGCCTATCACATGTGTTGCATGTTTGAATCACATTGCATTTGGCATGCATTTCGTCTTGTTTTGATTGCTTAACATGTTATATGTCTTGCATGTCCACATGTTCACATTGCATCTTCGCATGTTTGTTAACTTGCATACTTGTTACATATTTGCATCTTAGCATGCTTGTTTGCATCCTCATGTTGCATGTTTAGCTTGCATGCCTAGGTTGCATTGCATTGAGCATGCATGCCTTACCTCTTGAAATCACCATGATAGAGGTTGGACCTCATAAGTTTGTTTGGTTTTGCATTTCATTTGATATTGAAATGGCACATTTGGTTTCTTGGGCCATCACGCATCGAAATGCGCGATTGGTGGTCCAAAAATCGAATACCATCCCCCTTTGAGTCATGAACATGATAAGGGGGTGTTGGTGCACACATTTGCTTGAAATGCATTGCCATGCCATGTTTGTCCTCTGCTGCTGTGAAAACAGGATTCTGCAGGCATACATGGCCGACCGACCACATCCAGTGCCGGTCGGCCATGAATTGGTGGCCGAGAGCTCAATAGATGGTCGATGACCACTTTCCCATGGCCGATGACCATTACTCATGGCCGGTAGCACCCCATAGTGTCCAGAGAGTGCTCCTTGGGACTTGTGCAATTTTCAGAGGCATAAAACAGTGAAAACAGAGGCAGCTTGTGCATGGTAGTGAATTTCCAAGCGAAATCGAGCGCGCGTGCATTGGACCCTCTTCTCGAGGCTGTTTACCACTTTATTAGCTTAGTTAATTTGCTTAACTAGTTAAGTGGTCTGTAACTATTTAATTAGCTTGTTAGTTGATTAAATTGTATTATTCTTTCGGTCTCCCCGAGCGAGGGCGAATTTGTAATAAGTGTGGGTGCGTGTGTGCATATCTTCCAATCCCCACTTCTTTCTCCCTTTTACTTACCTGCTTTGGATGGTTAGATTTAGGGCATATTTCAATTAGCATCCTTATGCTATGCATGCGTGCATCCATTCATTTGTATTGCATGCACCGGGCTCGGCGCATCATGCTAACTGCATAGTATTTCAAATCTAACTTGAATACATGTTATTTGTTGCATTCCACATGCCATACTAGGATTAGCCGAGCCTATGCTAGTTGCATTCTGCATGTGATGCATTAGCCACTTAACATGGACTTGGATCATACATTGATTGCTAACAAGTTCTTTGTTTTGGCTTGGAGTACTAGGCAAGTCTTTATGCTTTAGCATCTCGCATGAGTGTGAATGTTAAACATGACAGCATGCTTACCATGTGGCTATATGTTTACGTGATGTAAACTGCCTGAATGTCTGTGGGTGAAGGTTGGATTGTTTGAGTTGGAACAACTCGCTGAAATCCGTATTTTAGCTTACTTGCGAGTAGCAAATTTCAAACCATTTTCCAAACGGGCGGATATGCAATGCTTTGTTCCAAGTTAGGTGATCTAGTCTATACTTCTGTGTTGTGCGCATCACATTGTAAGATTAGCTAATTAATCAGAATAAGAGCACATAATGTTTTTAAAATTAGATATCATGGTTAGTAGAGGCCGATCTTTGATCGGGCGAGCGGGGATGCTCATAGCTGACCTTCCCCAATCGTACCCAAGTTCCCGAGCCGAGGTAACTTTGGTGATGACGGACACGTGGCCTTAGGGAAATGAGTCAGGGTTTCCTAAATTCCCCATAAAAAATATTTAGGTGGCAACTCTGTATCTGGCAAAGCAGTCCATGTTTGGCACTTCTTTCAAAAAAATCTGTTTTCCAAAACGATTTGCCGGATTTGGACTCTTTGGTGATTTATCAATCTCGCATTACACTTTGCGAGATCAGATTAAGAACCGACACAAATCGAGTCCGAACTGTAGCGTGAAGCCTACGCGGGCGCGTCTACACTAGGTTCGCCTTTAGCTAGATTGATGTGGAAATGGGTCAAATTCGTATGGAGTGAGCCTTGTGAAAAGTCGTTTTAAGAGCTTAAAGTTAGACTTACCATTGCTCCAGTCTTGATTATTCCGGAGAGGGGTTTGGGCTATTCAGTGTATTGTGATGTCTCACGAGAGGGTTTGGGTTGTGTATTGATGCAAGAAGGGAAAGTAGTAGCCTATAGCTTGCGGCAATTGAAAACATACCCTGCTCACAATCTAGAGTTAGCAGCGGTGATTTTTGCCTTGAAGATTTGGAGACACTATTTGTATGATGAGAGATTTGAGGTATTTTCTGATCATAAGAGTCTAAAGTATCTGTTTACACAGAAGGACCTAAATTTGAGGCAGAGAAGGTGGATGGAGTTCATAGAGGATTATGACTTCGAGTTACATTATCATTCGGGAAATGCCAATGTTGTGGCCGATGCCCTAAGTAGGAAGTCCATCAGTAGTATTGCTTGTATAGCTATTCGGGGAATGGGAGATGTTGGGTGCCCTTGTTGAATTCGACTTGCATTTGAGCGAGTCAGTTGAGTTTGCAGCCTTATTTTCTGTAGTTGCACAACCTACACTTGTGAATCGAGTGTTAGAAGCACAGAAAGGTGACTTTGAGGTAAAATCCCTCCGAGAGAAGATCTCTAGTAGGAAGGTAGAGAAAGGTTTGACTGTGTATCCCGACCAGAGTGTGAGATACCGTGACCGTTTGTTTGTGTCGGAGTCTTGCCGAGAGGAAGTACTCCGAGACTTTTACCATTCACGCCTTGTGGTGCATCTGGGAGGCATAAAGATGTATCATGATCTGAGTGGCCAGATTTGGTGGAGGGGTATGAAGAAGGATGTGGCAATGTTCGTATCAAGGTGCCTTACTTGTCAGCAAGTGAAGGCCGAACACCAAAGGCCAGCGGGTTTGTTGCAACCCTTGCCTATAGCTGAGTGGAAGTGGGAGCATGTCACGATGGACTTTGTTGTGGGTCTTCCGAGGACTCAACGGGGTAGTGATGCCATTTGGGTGGTAGTGGACTGGTTGACTAAGTCAGCGCACTTTATCCTTATGCACATGAGAGATTCGGTAGATTACCTCGCTGACTTGTATATTCGGGACATAGTGAGGTTGCATGGGGTCCCAGTGCCGATTGTCTCAGATAGAGATCTGCGTTTCACTGCCCGATTGTGGTAGAGCTTGTAGAGTGCCTTGGGCACTAGGTTGACTTTTAGCACGGCTTATTATCCTCAGACTGACGGGCAGTCCGAGCACACCATTCAGATTCTTGAGGATATGCTACGAGGCTGTGTCCTTGACTTTAAGGGATTGTGGAAGAGACACCTACCCTTAGTGGAGTTTGCCTACAATAACAGTTTCCAATCAAGTATTGGAATGGCACCATTTGAGGCCTTGTATGGCCGACCATGTAGATCTCTAGTGTGTTGAGCCGAGGTGGGTGATGCACCTTTGTTAGGTCCAAAGTTGGTTCGGGAAATGACGAAGAAAGTGGCCCTTATCCGTAAGAGGTTGGTTACAGCCCAGAGTCGCCAAAAGAGTTATGCCGACTGTAGAAGGAGACCTTTGTCATTTGTGGTGGGTGATCATGTCTTTTTGAAAATATCACCTAGACGGGGTTTGATGAGGTGTGGGAATAGTGGGAAGTTATCCCCTCGGTTTATCGGCCCTTTTGAGATCCTTGAGTGGATTGGGGAGGTTGCATATCGTTTGGCGTTGCCGCCACAACTTTCCAGAGTGCATGACGTGTTTCATATCAGTATGCTTCGGAAGTATGAGCCGAATCTATCACATGTGTTGGATTGGACCGACCTAGAAGTAGATGAGGATGCCTCGTATGAGGATAGACCGGTGAGGGTCTTGGATAGACGGACCAAGTTTTGCGAGGCAAGACAATTCCCTTGGTTAAGGTATTGTGGAAACATCACGGGGTTGAGGAAGCAACTTGGGAGCGTGAATTGGAGGTGCGAGAGAAATATCCAGACCTATTTGTTAATGGTTGAGTACATATTGAAAATTTTGTTTTGTTGATGAACTATAAGAGCATTGTATATGTTTGAGATTGTAACACATTGTGAATGTTGAATATGTCTCGAAAATGCGAGTTTAGTTTAAACATTGTATATGTTGAATGTGTTTTAGAAATGCAAATATGTTATAAACATTGAATATGTTTTGGAAAATATGAGATGTATGTGTTAAAGTTAGTTGAATTTCGAAAGAATGCATGTTGGTAATGTATATTGAGCTATATTTTGTAAAATTGTTCTCTTGAGAAGAGATGGATTGATCGGTGGGTGGGTCATGGTGATGAAGGTTGAATGGTAATCATTTGAAAATTTAAATAATCATGCTTTTGAAACTTGTACTAAAATTTCGGGGACGAAATTCTTTAAGGGGGGAGGTTATAGCGATCCAGGTTTTTTCCCGACCTTTATTGTGTTCCGGACTCGGATTCTGTGGTTGTATGTTGTGTCTATGTCTTGTTTCCTCCCTTTAATTCCTTTTTGCGACTTGTTAGGTGAGTTTGGAACAGGTTGGTTGTCTATTGGTGCAAATGGTTGCTGCCCAGGTTTTGGCTTCTTCGCTCGAGCGAGGCTTTTTGCGCTCGAGCGAGCCTTGGGTATTTGCTTCTTCACTTGAGCGAGGATTGAGAGTCCTCAGGTTTCTTTCTTAGATGTAGCCTTCGCTCGAGTGAGAACTTTTGCGCTCGAGCGAGACGTATGTTATTTGTTCCTTCGCTCAAGCATGCGTTTGCGTTGGTGGCAGACCTGAAGCTTCACATTGTGCGCTCAAGCGACGCTTCCTAACTCTTGCGCTCGAGCGTGCGTTTGTGTTGGTGGTAGACCGGAAGCTTCACATTGTGCGCTCAAGTGACGTTTCCTGCGCTTGAGCGAGGCCACTTGTTGTGTCTGGTCGCTCGAGCGACAACTCCTTCGCTCGAGCGAGCCTCGCATATATTAGTTCGCATCAGAGATGAATTACACCATTTTTGACCTTCTTCCTTTTTCAAAGCCCTAGATCAGCAGCTCTTCTCTCTAAAACACTCTCTCTCTACAAATACTCCATGTTCTAGGGTCCTTCTACCTTACTCCCTTTGTTAAAAAGCTAGAGCATTGCGTGGGCTTCCTTTTGATCCGAAAAAGGTGGGATTTGGAGCATCTTTGGGTTTCTCTCTTCTTCTCCTTTGAGCTTCTACACTTGAGGTAGGGATAATCTACTCTCTAATATGAGTTTTAACCTTGATATTTGTCATTCGGTATAAATGGTGGGATTTGGGAAGTCTGAGTGAAGTTAGGGTTTGAAATTTGAAATGTTTGAAAGAGGGGTTTTCCATTTTGGGTTCTATATGGGTATAAGAGGTCTTGAACATGTTATTGCTTGGGTATAATTGGTGAAATTTGGACTTGGGTACAATGTATGTTAAAGAGGGAGATTTGCCCTAATATGAATGAAATAAGTTATTGGTATAAATAATGAAATTGGCTTGGAAATTATGGAATTGAAGGAACATGCAATTAAATGGTATAGTTGGATCAATAAATCACTCACCTATGAAAAAGTTGATAAATTATCTGTTGATGGATTTATTTATCTGTTTAGAAATATCTGTTTGGGCTATCGGTGGAGAGTAGCTATGATTGTTGTAGAAAATGCATGATGATTAGGTAAATTGAAACTAATCAATTAAAGTATGTCATTGAATATGACAGTTGATTAAACCATTGAATATGTGAATTGATTAGTCATTGTATATGACAACGTGTTTAAATACATTGTATCTTTGTTTGAGAGGAGATAAGGAATATACTCCATTGTGTGGGAGGAGATAGAGGATGGACTCCATTGAGAATTAAGTTGGCCAGAGTGTCCAGGGCGAAAGTCCCAAAATCTTATATCTTTATGGATGTCGGTTCCCTCGGACGTAGTTCCGTAAAATGGCAAGAAATAGAAGTGTTGGATTGATTGATGTATTAAATTGTGAACCATTGAGTTGTAGTCTCTTATTAGTTGCTTTGATAATAATGAATTTAGTTAATTGATTTACCCAGAATGAAAGAAGGGAAATGATTTGAAATATTGGTTATCTATATTGATTGGTCGTGGAAAGAATATATATATGTCGATTAAAAACATCACACATTTATCTGATGCTCATGTCTTAGTTATTTCTCATATATGGTTTAGCATATCTCTACTGGGTTTTGGCTCACCCTATTCGGGACACCATTTTCAGGTACATGTGACATGCCACCACCAAGGACATAGCTTGGGAGATTTAGGGGTTGAAGGCTCCATTTTGTATATTTTGTTTGGTGTTAAATGTAAAATTTCAAGCCAAGGGCTTTATATGTAAAAGAATTAGAACTCTTATTTTGTTGTAACCAAGTGATAACTTGGAAAGCTGTAAGCCTGTAGGGCATTATTTATT